>VZSE01001577.1:63064-84354 GCA_013398275.1 Promerops cafer | reverse complement strand
CACCGCACCTGCCCTGCACATCGGGAGCTGCAGCGCCCCTGCCGGCTGTGCCCGGAACTGCAGCGGAGGGAAAGCGCCGCCGCCGCGAGGCTCTCACTGGGTCTGGGCCTGTTTGGGGTTAACACCACTGTTACTGTTGTGTGTTGGTTTTATATATATATATGTATCAGTAAAGAACTGCTATTCTTCCTCCCCCCCCCTCTGCCTGAGAGCCTCTTAATTCCACAGTTCTGATAATCCGGAGGGAGGGGGTTTTGCATTCTCCATTCCAAGGGAGGTCTTGCAGCCTTCCCTAGCAGACACTGTCTTGTAAACCAAGACACCTCCTTAGCAGGAATAAGTCATTATACAAGGACCAATTTACAATCATTTGATTAGATTATCCCAGTTTCCTTTTATCCATATTAAATATTTATTAAAGGGAGCTCAAATCTGTATGGATTTTTAAGGTACTTGAACTTGGCCCAAGGATTCCTTTGTCACTGGTTAAGAAAAGAAGATGGAAAGACTGCATGACCACCCAATCCCCAATTCATTAACAATAAAACAAGAATAGAGAAATTATTATCTAGGATATGTGAATTATTATCTCAACTGCATGCCCAGTCCCCTGACTATTTTCTCATCCTGCTGGAAT
Source organism: Promerops cafer (assembly GCA_013398275.1). Classification (NCBI taxonomy): domain Eukaryota; kingdom Metazoa; phylum Chordata; class Aves; order Passeriformes; family Nectariniidae; genus Promerops; species Promerops cafer. Next base: position 83,717 of record VZSE01001577.1, on the reverse strand, counting down.
TCCTTCTGGTGATCTTTTATCCAGGATTTTCCTCAGTCTATGGCACTTCTCTTCATTCCTATTCAAAAATTTCAGTCCTGAAAACTATGAGGCAGCTGTTGGAGGTACTGTTGGAAGAAAAATAACTTCAATCTAATTTTTCATTCTGTTCCATGTAAACTGTCATTTTTTGCCCCTAAACATACATCAGTATACATTAAAATATAATAATTTTGTTACCTTACTTCAGAATAAAGAGTCCTTAAATACTGGCTTTATTCAGTGCTTAACAACTACTTTTTGATTTTAAAAAAATTGATTATTTGAAACTTATTTACTTTATACTGAAAAATTAAAGCAAACCACATTAGCATTTCAAATTATTAATATCCTGGTCACCTGAGAAGTATTGTGAAATGCTAATTTATTTTAATGCTCTGTAACTGCAGTGTGTTCAAACAGGATAATACCACTGACTAATTGACACTACCACAATTATATCAAATAATCTCATAGAAATATCAACATGGAAGCCAGCAAGCAGCTGTAACCATGACATCAAAGCTCTAAACACAGTAATATCTGGATTAAAATAAAAACACAATCTAAAGGCAGAACATGAGCAAAGAGGGTGGTTCTTACTGAACACAGGAACAGGTTTCCCAAAGAAGACAAGGAATCTCCATCCTGGCAGGACAAGGACACCATGGACCCACAGCATTCCTCACACACAATATGGATAAATGCAATTTGTTCTTATTCACCTGTTTCAGGTAGCCTTAATGAAGGTTATCTGGGCTCAATACATATAAAAATTAAATGAAAAATGAATTTAAGTTAAGCACACATCTACTTAGATTAATTTGCTTTGAGCTTCATTTTCATGCAAGTAGCCTGTAACCTTAGACAGGAGAAAACTGTGGTCAGAAGGATAAAAATTGAAGTAGATTATTATGATTTTTCTTGGAACAGGCTTTATACATAGAATTTCCCAGAGTTTACTGCTAATTTAGTGAGTTAGTCCACTGAATTTACTGAATTAGAGTTTGTTCTACAGCTTATTGATAGAGTACAGCACCATACCTGCCATCAAGCTGGTTTTATAATATCCATATTCAAGATTTTGAACTTCTCTTTTTGGTGTAGTATAAATAGTTTTTTAAACATTTCTGTGTAGTTCTTTAATTTTTTTTAGATTCAATTTCATGAACAAACAACACAGAATATTTGGGTTATGCACTGAAAGTGAGAATATGATTATTAATAAAGTAGATACAAATGTGAGCCATAAGGTATATGTTTTTATCATTTTGTATTTCTTCATATTAAGGATTAATTCATTAAGACATATGTATTTTCTGTGATCTCAGCAAAAGTTAGCAGAGTTCCTGCATTTTTTTCTCAGAATTGGAATATAATCCTGATTCTCACCTCTTGCATACTACACTCTCTTCATGGCAAGGATGAATCTGCTGAGAAATGAAGACGGGGGCAACAGGATTTGATGTGTATTTAATTTTTTAGCAGTCAAGTTGTGCATTATTTCAGCTACTTATATCAAAGCTGACATTCCTGACTTCATAACTGGAAGTTTCATGTTCATTAATAATGCATTTCTGTAGAAGGACTCAGGTGGGTTAATTGGAGTTATCACTGCAGGCCTACACCGACAATTGTGTTCCATATTCCAAACTATCTCTGCTGGGAGGAAAGGCTGGCAGAGCTGGCATTGTTCACCTGGAGAGGAGAAGCTTTGGGGTGACCTCAGTGTGGCCTTGCAGGGCCTGAAGGAGCTGCAGGAAAGATGGAGAGAGACAATTGACAAGGGCTGGAGGGACAGGACCCAGGGAATGGCTCCCACTGCCAGAGGGCAGGGCTGGATGAGCTATTGGGAATTAGGAATTGTTCCCTGGCAGGGTGGGCAGGCCCTGGCACAGGGTGCCCAGAGCAGCTGGGGCTGCCCCTGGATCCCTGGCAGTGCCCAAGGCCAGGCTGGACACTGGGGCTGGAGCAGCCTGGGACAGTGGGAGGTGTCCCTGCCATGGCAGGGGTGGCACTGGATGGGCTTTAAGGTCCCTCCCAGCCCAAACCACTCTGTGATTCAATCAATATCCCAAAGATGTTGCATTCCCAGCACCCAGCCAAGGCCCTGAACCAGCATCAGTGACAGGCCCTGCTCTGATCTGAACTCTGTATTCACAGATTTTCCCCCAGCATTTCCTCTAATGATACAGGATTTGGGGGTCTTATTTTCAGCTTTTACAGACACTGTCCTTGGTTAAGTTCTTGGTTCAGTTTTCACTGAACTATAAAGCTCTTACACAAGATATTTAAATATAACAACTTCTAATATGCTATACTTATTAATATTTAACTTTTAGTGATATCATCTCTGTGCCCCAACAGAACTTAAAGTATTACTCAACTGTGTGGTTTGGGTCTCTGTGTTATGTTTTATTCAAAGCTTTAACAACTAAAAAAGCTCAGAAACACAATTAGCTGCTTGTTCCCACTTTGCATTAACCTTCAACTTCAGGAAGCCTCCCAAAAAATTTAGGATCATATCCTGATTCATATCTCATACATGGGCGCATTTACCACACATTATCAACATAAGAACTGTGAGCATTCTGCATTCTGGAAATGATGCAGTTGAGCAGATGCCTCCCTTATAGGAATGGATTATTTTAAAGATTGAAACACAAGCCCTTGTAAAAACTTGAATTTCCTCTTTTCTGAATGTTTCCAAAATCTAGTGAAGTCATGCATGATTGATCACTCCAGGCAAAATGGTTTTCTCTTTGCCTTAGGTCAAGAAATAGAAAGTTAAAACAAAATTTCATAACTTCCTCAACTAATTAATTACAATTCTATCACAAATATTTCCATTTTCAGTGAAGAGCAGCTAAAGTTAACTTAGAAAACAAGAGCAGAAGATGCCACAGAAAATTCTAGATTTCTTGATTTCCAGGCACTATGAATTGCTCTTTATTTAACTTCAAGAAACAACTACAGAATGCTGCTCTGCCCGTGGTGCTTTCATGGAACAGGAAAATCAGAACTGCAATTATATAATCAGAATTCTTCATTTACACTGGTGTATAAGGCAACAAATATCCACATGTCCGCAAGGGCTATGGAATGAGAAACTCTATAAAATACAGTATTTGGCATTTCTCGGAGAATGAGAATAGACCTAACCAGAAAAATTTCTTACTGACCATTTTTTGCAAAATGCCTTGTTCTTACTGTTTTTCTCAAGGGAAGATAAGAACCTTGCAAGAGCACAGAGTGGGCTAAAAGAAAGCAGGAGAGGCAGGAGAGGCAATTTGTGATCTTTTCTTATTGTATGAGAGATGTATCTCTTATTATAGTGGGAGATGGGACCTTGAAAGGAACTTTTGAGTGTTACTACACCAAAAGTAATAGTTAAAAATAAGACTTCAATAAGCCCTTCTGGACTGTTCCCTCAGCTTCCCCTCAGCTTCTTTAGCAGTAGGATAAGGATGTCCAAATGCTTGATCTGGCAGCCATGAAAACAAACAAACAAACAAAAAACCAAACAAAATAGTCACAGAATCATGGAATTCTAGAAGAGACCCACAAGAGTCATCCAGTCCAACTCCCATCCCTGCACAGACACCTCAACAATCCCTGCACAGACACCACAACAATCCCATCCTGTGCCTGAGAGCATTGTCCAAATGTTCCTGGAGCTCTGGCAGCCTTGGACTTTCCTGTCTGAAGTTCAGCACCTCTAAAAAGTGCTCAGCATCAACAAGAATTAAGTCTCCAAGCACAGAATTTTTAATGTGAAAGTCTCAGCATATGATTTTGTTGAGTTTTAAGCTTCAGTAAGTCAAAATTTTCTCTACTAGACAATATGTCCCCACTGACATTCAAACAGCTTTTCATCTTTAATAGGTCTTTGTATTTTAATTTCATAATAATATATCAGGGATATTTTTAAAACTTCTAAAGCATGATGCTACAAATTTTCAGGTGCTCTTGCACTTTTATAAAACATATTTGAGCTGTTCCTAAAACAAACCTGGGAAGAAAAAATGTTCCAAATCTCGCTTTACTTCAGGATATTGTGCAACATCTGGACAAAAAGTCCTCCAGTTATCAGCAAGCCTCTGTGCTGCAATAAGGGGATTACCCGAAAAAGCTCTTCACTGTCATTCTTGAGCTGAAATGAGTTTAGTAGTTAATCTTTTATTGAATTCTCTTTAATGAGATTTCTGTTAAATGCTGCAGATTGCATTTCCTTCACTCAGCTTGAAGAAAGTTTGCACTTCCACACTCATTTAAATGTTTTGGATAAAGATGAGCTGTGCTCCCCTCACCTAGAGGGAAAAATCTGTCCAGATTCCAATGTGTGTCCACGGTGTGCAAAAGTGCACTTCCCTTCCCACCAGTGCTCTCCTCTGACACGGGCATTAAATGGTTACCAGGTGTTTGCAAACAGATGGATTTGCTTTGAAACAGAGCTGGGGCCAGCAGATAGAGGATCCAAGGGAAAGGATGTTCAAACCTGCCCCTCTTAGTTTGTGGATTTTTTGGTTGTTTTGTTTGTTTGTTTGTTTTTCCTTTTTTTTAACTAATATTTAAGTGATAGCAATATTCACAAACTTGACTGTTCCACTGTAAGGACCACAGGAAAGATTAGCAAGAGCACCTGTTAATGGAGATACATCTCCTTGTTCCTTGCTACATCTGTGTGGAAAAGGCCCTCAGTCCACCCCTTTCCTGCAGCTGCAGATCAGAACAGAAGAAAGGAGTTCTGAGTGCTGGTACACGAGACACTTGTAGATGGACTTATTTTTCAGCAACTATTTCAGTTTATGTGCTGAGCATAAAGTAAAAAAATATATTCAAAATTGCGGCAACTGTTTTATCAGTAGAATTTTTACAGCACAGCAGGGACAGGAGCTCCTGGAGCTGAGGAAGGGCCTGGAGCATCTCAGTGCCCAGGAAAGGCTGAGGGAGCTGGGGCTGCTCAGCCTGGAGAGGAGCCCCAGCTGAGAGAGACCCTCAGCCCTGGGTGTCCCTGAGTGTCCTTGCATGTCCCTGGGTGTCCCAGTCTGTCCCTGTCTATCCCTGGGTGTCCTTGTCTGTCCCTGGCTGTCCCTGTCTATCCCTGGGTGTCCCTGGGTGTCCCTGTCTGTCCCAGTCTGTCCCAGTCTGTCCCAGTCTGTCCCTGGGCGCAGGGAGCTCAGAGCAGGCCCAGGCTCTGCCCCGGGGCCCAGCAATGGCCCCAGAGCCACGGGCAGGGACTGAGCCCAGGAGCTGCCCCTGCACAGGAGGCAGAACTTCTGCCCTGGGCAGTGCCAGCCCTGAGCAGAGGGTGCAGAGAGGCTGTGGAGTCTCCTCCCTGGGGATATTCCAGAGCCCTCTGCACACACTGCTGTGCCCTGTGCTGGGATGGCCCCGCTGGAGCAGGGAGGTGGCACCAGAGGAGCCCCTGTGGGCCCCTCCAGCCTCACCCACCCTGGGGTTCTGTGACATTAATGTTAATTTTAATTCTAATTGCAGCAAGGCCTTATTAGAATTTTTTGTGTGCATAAGTATGTAAGAAACATAGCCCAGGAAGGAGTTAAAGTAATGGCTGTAAAATCTGAATAGTTGATAGAATTGAGTAAAAGTGATATGGGAAGTATGGTATCCCCAGTGGCTGAAGTAAAACAAAAGCTGCTGCCTAAGGAGACATAGCACTGACATCTGGTTAGATATTTAATTGAACACTTACTCTTTAAAAAGAATTTATCACTAAAACCTGGTTTCAAATTGCCAGTGTGGGTATTCTTTAAATAAGATCATTAAAGAGAAATGTTATGAACCAGAGGCAGGAGGGCACTAAAAAAGCAAGTGCCAACAAAATAGGAAATGTGAGATGGCAGGAAGTATGATTTTGTTGTTTGTTTGAGGGTTTTTCTCTTGTTATGGAATATTTTAGTATTGTAGCACTGAGCCCACACACTGAACAGAATAATCCATACTGCTCAGGGTTACTTCAGCAAAATTAGAAACACACAAAATCTGTTCAGAGTGGATGTGACTCAAGTTCTTCCTTGACTATGTCTCCTACATTCTCCTGTAGAGCAAAGCTAAGTGAAGCCTTCTGTGTTCTCTAATAACTTTGACTAACCTTGCATATTCTGTAGTTTGATCTGTGTAAGTCATGTTTGAGAATTACACAGTAGCACACCCAGTCGTACACAGCTTTCTTCTTTCTCCTCCCTAAAGGATCTGAAGCAAAAGTATCATGAACATTAAAAATGGCTTAGATTTCATGCTCTTCCTTCCTAGGTTTGGCTGAGAGAAAATGTCTCAGTCTCCCTTTAGTTTCTGCACAACCTTTATTAAAAATTCTCTCACACATTAAAAAATATCACCATAACCAGAAAGAAAGTCATCATTCTGTTGCAGACTTTGGAGAGCTTTATTAAAGGAAAATTTTTTCCCTACAACATATGACCGTAAATAAATTGGAAGGAAAAGATATTTTCGAGGTGACATTACCTGAAATAATATCCATACAGAAATTCATGTGGGAAATTTACTAAGTGACTAAAATTATTTTCTGGAATGTATCCCATGATAAATTCTGCTTTTTCAAATCTCAAGGAAAAGAAAAGTAAACCAAATCTGTAAAAGGTGCATACAGTGAAGAAAAAGAAATGAGTAATCAACTTGCTACATAATTAGAATGAAAGAAGAAATGCTACATGAAACATGCAGACCTTATAAAAAGACAGGACAAATATATCACAGAACACTGGGGAATAAATCAGCCAAATGGCTGAACTGCTGCAGAACTTCTTCAGCTTCCTCCTTGTTTTGTTCTGTGCTGTTTGACAATGGATGAGCAGCAGGGTGACATGACTGGTGATCACACACCTCACCACTGCTGGCAGCAGGGAAATGTAGGGTTCACATCTGTCTCCCTGGGAAAGTTATTTACAACCCAACTGGCACAGGGAGCAGGGAGAGCTTTAGCCCATGGTGTTGCAAAAGAACGTTTCAGTGATTGCATTCTCTGAAAAATTTCCCTTCCCACCACTTGATCAACAATGACAAAAGAAAAGCAGAACCGATTCTTCCTTGAGATTCACAGGCTAACCTGGAATGAAAGCAAAACCAACAAAAACCCCACATTTTCATGGAGCTGAAACACTGACAGATGTTAGAGATGTGTGATGGATAGGTGCGACTGAAGCAGCTGATCATGATTATTTACCCTTAATCAAAGAGTCACAGACTGGTTTGGGTTGGGAGGGACCATAAAGCCCATCCAGTGCCACCCCTGCCATGGCAGGGACACCTTCCACTGTCCCAGGCTGCTCCAGCCCCAGTGTCCAGCCTGGCCTTGGGCACTGCCAGGGATCCAGGGGCAGCCCCAGCTGCTCTGGGCACCCTGTGCCAGGGCCTGCCCACCCTGCCAGGGAACAATTCCTAATTCCCAATATCCCATCCAGCCCTGCCCTGTCACTGCAGTTTGAAACTGCTCTCCTTGTTCTGTCCCTCCAGGCTCTTGTAAATAATGCAGGGCACACTTTCCTTTGAAATGTTAAGACTTTCAAAGCTCCCTCATTCCCACTTGTTCCTTGGGTGACTTGCAAATACATTCCAGTATATTCTCCTTACTTATATCACAGTCTGCAACTGCAACCATGTCTTTGTTCAAAATGCAGTTTAAATTCATAAGAAAGAGGGTACCATGAATCCATGAACCAACATGGTACTGTTGTTCTCAGATATTAATTTTAATATAGCAGAGTTGATGTGAATAAATGATAAACACTAAGAAAATTATTTGAAAGGAGAAACAAAAGAGTATTAAAACTGAAGGATGGAAGTTAACTAAGGCTGTTAAAAAGTTTATCAGTGTGTAAATTAAAGGAAAACAAAATAATCCCAAATCTCAAGTAATGTTATTCACAAAGCTATGAATGAATTATTATAAGCTAATTTTATGCATCTTTTATTTGTTTTGTATTACAGAGTTTTGCAAAAAGTTCGTATCATTCAGCAGCCAACATAGATAATATGTTTGTTAAAATATGAAACCCCTGGCTATTCATTTCCTTGGGACTGATGAAACACATTATCAGGTTGTTAATTGTAAAACACACGAATACTATCAGAATGTAAAAAATATACCACGTAAACATAACAAACATCATCCTGACCACAAACAAGTCAAGTGCCAGATAACTGTGTGGTAATTTTGTGCTGAAAAGCAGCAATCTGATTTCAGTGAAGGAGTAAGTTCCCAGATGGACTTAATTTATTGTGATTTGTTATCACAATTTGTTTTCACCATCTTGGAATGAAAGTCAGGGATCAATCCCACCGTTCCCCCTGTAGACTGAAGCCCAGCACTCAGTGTTTTCTCCAGAGAATTTGTGATGGCAAGGAAAGGGACTGGCTGCTTTCCAGGAATATTCTCTGCCTCCCCCCATACCTTCAGTGAGTGGTGCTTGTGACCAAAACAGAAACACCAATTCCATACCAGAATTTTGCTTCAAGTTTCTCCTGCCAGCTTCACAAAGCCTGAGGCTGCAAGAAACTACTGCAAAAATACCCTAAAATTCAGCATAAAATCACACTGATATCAGAGCAGGATAAAATCATCTCATTGGGCTTCTGTCATCTCAGGTCAGAACACAAACCAGGGCATAACCAATAATGCCAAATGGAATTGATCAATAGAACACAAACCAGGGCATGACCAATAATGCCAAATGGAAGTGATCAATATACACAAACCAGGATGTGACCAATAATGCCAAACTGAACAGCTCAATAAGTTATATCTTCTGCTGCCTAAAAGCAGCTCAGTCTTATGCTGTGCTGAGCCTTTCACCAATCATCAGGTTATTCAGGTTCTCAGATTTCTTTCATTGACAAAGAAAACAGACTTTCTCTCTTATTACATTTGCAATTAATTAATTAATTAACTGAATTCTAAATTTAAAATTTCTCCTGTATTTACACTGATAAACAGGAACAGGGAACACTGCAGTCAATAAGAAAAGGGAACTGCTATCAACATAACATTACTGTTTGTTGGGAGAAACACAAACAGCCAAAAGTGACCTAGAGGATATTCCCGTACTACTGCTGCAGGCAACACTTAAAATCAAAACTTGGTCTGAGCTAATTAGCACAAGAAAGTAAATGGCCCTGATCATTGGCTCCTGTAAATTACATTCTTGTACTGTGCTACAATAAAAAGTGTTTTTTCATTTCAGTTGTTAGGGACTGTTTTATAACATATTGTAAATCACAGCTAGAATTTTTTTCCCTTGTCTAGCTTTTGGCACTGGTAAAGCAATCTTGAAGACTTATCAGCAAAATTTGCCCAAATGCTAATGGCAAAATGTTCCTAAATTTATAGAACCTTTGGCTTAGATGAATGTTGCTGGGAGCAACAATTAACTGAGAAGGAAAGTTTGGTAATCATCACATATAACATGTGATGCAGATGTTGAATGATAGGAAATTTAGAAAATACATCCACTCAATCCATGCAATGTGATTTACTGACTGAGAAAAGATAGACAAACCTCAGATTCCAAGGGCAGAGGGAAAAAAACCCCTACTTGAGTAAGTCTTCTCTCTCTTGAGGTTGTATTTCAACAGCCTCTTGTGCCAAGGAAAAGATTCACAGTAGCCAACTGATGCCGTCCTTCCAGGCAAAGTGCCTCCTGCTTGGCTGCATCTGCCCTTTCCATGCAAATGAACTGCAGCTCCCATTTCCTACCCTCAGAAAGAAAGAAATTTTTCGTATTTTTTATATTACTGATTTATCAGTGCTGGAGAAGGGACTTACACCCTTGTTCCCACTGAATATGTTCCTTTCAGTATATCAAGAACAAATTTATTTTTGCCTGTAGCAGGTGTTACTCAGAAATCTCAAACAACAAGTGTTTGAAATGCTATAAAAGTAATGATTTGGAAGTTTTATATCATTTTCTGCATAAATGATATTAAAATATTTTGCTCCTGCACCTGCCTACTCTTTACATTAGCATACTTAACAAATACATCAGTGGCATTTGGTTAGATGAACAGAAAAATTGGAGCTCTGTCCAACTGTAAAGCATCTGCCATGACAGGAAAATTCTTGTTTTTATTACTTAAAAGAAAAAAAAAAAAAAGAGTACGGTTATTTTGTTGTTTTTCTTTGATCAGTAGGTCCTCAGTTTTATTTAAGTTAATCTAAGAACCGCCAGATGCTGTTAAGCTGTTTGTTCTAATGAGTATTTCATTTAAAAATGGGGTTCCAGACATGCCCACAATAATCACCAGAGCCTGCCACAGGCTCCACTGCCTAACACTGTGGGAATACAGCTAGAAAGCAGGACTCAGAGCACTGCTCAGCTCTTGTCAGAAGTGGACATGTTAGCCACAGTAGGCCATAAGCCTTGGCAACAGAAAGCAGAACCCTGAAGAAGGAATGCAGAAGTGAACAGTGTGCTTGGTGTGATGTGCTTGTTAAGCAGAAATTATGAAAGACTGTACCTACCTGTGCTAGTCTATGTGAGGCTTTGAATTAAGCAATGTTACCTAGTTACATAAATGTTATAGTTGTGCTATTTTCAGTTACAGCTGAAAAGGTATATAAACTCAGCTTTGTGTATCAGTAAACAGCTTACTGTGTACAGTAAGTGTACTTACATGGACTGTACTTACATGGAGTCCACGTCTCTTTATCCATCGCCATCATAACACCATTCTTATCTTCACTGGGAAAGAGTTCCCCATTGAAAGTATATTTATCTCAGATGTCAATACAACAGGAAGAGAGAATGTAATTTTTTAGAGCTTTTGGATATGCATAGACATTTTATAAAGGTGACAAAATAGCCCCTGGATGCAGTAATAAATCACTTGGTTGTGCAGGAATTTTACACTGGGCAATTAAAAGCTTTCCATATGGATATAAATTCAAATATATGCTAAAATGTTCTTCAAATTGGCTAGAAGTGGCTTGTGCCTGTGGTGGTGTCCTGGTTTGGGGCAAATTTGGGAGAAAACCTCCAAAGGGGCTTCTTCTAGGAAACAAACCTACGTGGCTCCTCTCCCCACCTGGTTCAGGATGATATTTCCTCGGAGAGAAGTGGAAAAAACCTGTTTGTTTAACAGGCAAAGCACTCCCCAGCACAAAGAATGAACAATACTAAATGACAAAAAAATTTCTTACCGCTCTGCAGAGATGACAAATGCAGAAAGTCTCACTCCTGTGGGTGGTCACACTGCCATCAGTCCCTTTGGCACTGGAAAGATGCTGCTGCCCAGGTTAGGCCCTGGTGGGCCACAGGTGCAAGCTCCCAGTGCTCTCCTGGGTCTCCAGTTCAGAGCAGGTTTGAACAGTTTTAAGAAAAGGTGAAAAAAAACAGTCTAGGGAAACTTCTCTGCCTCAGCTAGCTAAAACCAACTAAAAGCAAAGGAGATCTCTGTCTGTGCTGTAGACAGCACTGTCCTGGAGGGGAATGCAGGGGAGCAAGTGCAGTCTCTGATAACAAACTCAGCGCTTCTTCTCTACCCGCCTTTACTCTGAAATGCTGTTTTAAAGGTGCAAAACCTATTTCTGGGCTAAGCAGATGAATAGGGATACAATTTAACATCACCCCAGGACAGGTGGACATGATATCAGTTATTGCTGAAAACTCTGACAGAACAGTCAGCTGCAGCAATGGCAGAAAAATGCGTCTCACATAAAATCATAGAATTACGGAAATTTTTGGTTTGGAATGGACCTTAAAGCTCACTCAGTGCCACTGACAGTGACACCTTCTACTGTCCCAGGCTGCTCCAAGCCCCAGTGTCCAGCCTGGCCTTGGACACTGCCAGGGATCCAGTTTCTCTGGGAATCCCATTCCAGCACCTCACCACACTCACCACCAGCAATTTCTTCCCTATATCCAATCTAAATTTCCCATCTTTCAATGTGAATCCATTCTCCCTTGCCCTGTCACTGCAGTTCCTGATGAATTGTCCTTCTCCTCCCTTCTAACATCATCTCAGTGCTGGATAATTTCCCATATTTCTGTTTGAATAGTATTTCAACTTAATCACTTCCACTGGGGATTTTTTCAAAATCCATCAGAAAGTTCTGCCTAGGAAGGGAAATGAATGCTTGAAGCCGTGCTACATAAAGAACAATCCCTCTGTGGCTGTGACATGAGGGTATTAATTGACTTGAATGATGGCTTTGTAATATTTTGACATGTTTTTGGATGGCAAGAAGGTTTACAATATGGAGCAAGGAATACTAAGTTATTTTGTGACAACAAAATTTGTAAGTGTATTTATACAATTTAAAGCATTTTAAAGGAAAATTTAGGATGGGGACGTTTTAATCCCACTGCGTTCAGGATTAAAACTCAGAGTTTAGCAAAAACATGTACTCCTCGGGGTTTATTTTATTGTTCTTTTTTTCTGGTATTACAGCCTGCCATTTGAATTGTCAAAGATGTGTAAGTAGTTTTAAGAAATGCGTCAAGAGGACACAAAATATTTTATAAGGCTTTACTTTCCCTAGTTACAGTATGTTTTATTAGCAAGTTTTCTTTTGCCTGACAATGAATTTTTATTTTCTAGCTCTTTCATCACTCACCCAAAAATTATAACAAGAGCAAAATCTACAAATTATTTGAGCAACAAATTCTGTGATCATTTTGGCTTTCAGGACGGATCAGTCACCTCAGTAATCAGTGGCTCTAGTCAATAATAATGCAGAGAATTTTTCAGTTAGTTTACCAATCACTTCAGCTTGATTTATAGAATGTATTTAAAACATGAAGTATTACACAAACAGAATAATAAAAACATGCCCCAGCCAAGTGTGGTGTTCTACAAATTTGCACTAGTTTGTGTCTGAAAATGGGAGTGTTCAATATCCCTCAGAATCTACTTCTGATTCTCACCTAAAATAGAAAGAGTTTAAGATCTGACACCTGTTTTTTATAACTTTGCATGCAAGAGCAGAAGATTTGTAACAGAAAGAAAACTACTGTACTATAAGAAAGAACTGCTTTTCTGGTTTGAGATTATAATCTCAACCACCCTCTGAATTCAATCTTCAATGTCCCCAGCCACATCTTGGAACCATTATCTATCAAGAACCACAATTCTTTATCACAAATAATCTTGAATTAAATAGAGCATAATAGAAAGGAAAAAAAATTTCCTATGTCTCTTTCTTTCATTGCTAATTAAAAATGTATTTTTAGCACAAGAAGAGGAATAATTTTTTTCTAATTTTCATTTAGCAGGATCAGTCATTTCAAAAGGACTAATGCCCTGAAGATAGTGTGGGATCTTATTTGGGAAGTTCTCACCTGGAAATTGGAATCTGAATTGTTACAACTTTGCTAGACATCACACAAAACAAATTTCCATTGGGCAACAAAGTAATTTAACTAAAATAATTGAACAGTTGCTTTCTTTTTTTTTTTTTTCCTGCTATCTTGTGTACCCTGCTAAGCTACAGTGAGCTGTTGAAAAGCCATCCCTTCTGCCGGTCGCTGCCGCGCCGCTCTCCTGCATCGGGCCCTGGCGGCGTTTTCCCTGCGCTCGGCTCCGGGAGCTGCACGGGGTGCGCTACGAGCGGCGAGGGCGGAGAGAGGGAGGCACAGACCCTCTCGGTGTAACACAACAGCTTTATCACCCCCGTGGGGCAGGGACCAGGAAAAGCCCCGGTATCAGAGGGTCCGAGGGTTTTAAGGTCGAGGGGTAGGCGAGGCTGAGGGTCAGGGGTCCAGTAGTTTCAGGGCAAGGAGGAGGAACAGGGGGGGAATTACAGGTGCTCATCCAACGGGGGCGAGGGGATAAGAGTACATTAACTGGGAACCTACAGGGGTACAAACAAGAAAGAACCTTCAAGAACGAGGCAGGAAAGGCAGAGAGACACTGTACCCAGAGGGTGGAGGAGGCTATGTGGTGGTCTCCTCCCACAGCACCCACTCCGGGTTGCTCTGGGATACAACAGGTCACCTCGGTTTAACTCCTTTACTTGTTCCTGCTGAGTTCTTGTTCCCTGAAAGCCACAATATGCAATTGCTCCAAGGATTTTTTTAATCATATGATGTCATGTTAAATGCAGTAAACACATTTTGCTATCAATTTTTATTTTGATCAGCTTCAGATCAAGCTTTTATGCAAAATCAGACTGATTCAGAGCATGCAGGGAAGGGTAGGACTTAATATCCCTTACATTACCAAGATAAAGTTTTAATAACCAAACTTTTAATCAGATGGCCCATAAAACCCTTGCAAGTCAGCAAGTATTAGTTTGTAAGAGATGGGTAACCCAAAGAAATGGTCACAGTGATTCAATACTCCTGAATTCAATAAGGCTGTTATTGAGATGATATTTAAATTTCCCTCCTATGTATTCAGCTTCTCAGAAGTCGGTACTTATCAAGTCTTTTTCACAGAATTTAAAATTAAGTGGAAAACTTTGCCATCAACAATTTTGCCAGTGCACTAATATAGATAAAATAGATATACAGTGGAGAGTGCAAAACTAACTTTGAAGGCAAAGATAACTTCCCCTCCCACACAACTTCATGCATATTTTCCTATTATTTACCTGCTGTGGTACTTGTTTTCCACAAGCACTGTACATTGTTTAGCTGGTATTGCTCAGCTAAAGATTTCTCCTTACCATAGCCTGTATGTTTTCCTATAAAGATAATTTTGGATCCAAAATAACTGTTTATTTTAACACAAATGAGCTTTGCCTGGCAACAGCAAGTTTCAGGATAGTAACATAACTGAATTACAAGTGCAGTCTCACAAAAATATTTTCCTCCTCTCTTGAAGATCTGGCAGCATTTATCAAATTGTTCATACAGACTTATTAATAGAGAGATGGGGTTTGTGTGCACATACACACACTGTCCTCTGCCTCTGCATCCATGGCTTTCCCTGCAGCTCAAGCAGACCTTCAAGTTTCTGTTAAAGAATCAGGGCCAGATAAAAATGGCCAATAGATGTGCCAGAACATATCCAGGACTTCTCAATCCTTTAAACCACTTTCAATTTGTGGCATTGCTTTAGGGAAGCTGGGAATTGTCACCAGGATCTAGTGGGAGCCAACGAGAGGGAAGAATTGTACAACACTGTTGGGTCCCAGGACAGTAAGAGCAGCTGGGAGGGACCGAGAGAGACCATAAATCATAGCAGATCTATGGGCAGCACTGGGAATTTCTCTTCCTCTTTGTATCCCAGTTTTCCAGTCCATCTTTTATCCCTGAACCCCTCTCATCCCCCTCACATCTCAGCCCACCCTCTCACAAGTCTCCCTGCAGGATGCTGAAAGACGACTTTTCTTTATCCCTCACTCTGCTGTAGCCCGTCAGGGGCTGGGGAAATGGCTGGAGAGGACAGCAGAGGAGGGGCTGGAGATTTTGGCAGGGGCTCTTCAGCTTTCTCTCAGGAGCAGAGGTGGGGTTTTGCTGTTCCCCCTCCCTAGATGTGGCACAGGAGTTACTGTGTCACCTGCTGCCTCCTGCAGCAGCTACTCTCATTACCATTAAATTGGCTGTGCTGGAACACGGGCCAATGCTGCTCTCCCTGGCTGAGGGATGATGCAGGGAATCATTAAAGGAAAATTAATCTTGTTATGTGAAAAATGTAACAATAGGGGGAAATGTCAGCTATGAAATGCACACAGTCACTCAGAGAGATTACTCTAAAGAGATAACCATCCTTTAAATAAAAGTGAAAAACTGTAGAATTGTTTTAATTATCCTATCACATTTACTCAGTGTAATGTTATATAGAATACTTTGATTTTGAATTGAACAAGGAAGAAAATTACTTAAGGACCTGTTCTTATCTTGTCCTAACCTTCCTGTGGTATATTTGAATGTTTTTCTTTCTAAATATAATTCCATCTTTCTTTTGAACACCATTTTTTAAAATACCATTCAATTCAACAGGTAGCAATATAATAAGCATGGATATAATTTTGTGTTTCTAGAAATCGATATAAAATGACCCATATTGTTGCGGTGCACCCGCCACTTCTCTCACCATGACTTGAAAAGATGTTGTTTGCTGTGGCTCCTTACTTTCTGTGGCTTAACACTGATGGTCCTTGTGGCTACCCTGCAGACTGATGACCACGGACAGCTCACAGCCTGTCCCCACTGGGACAGCCCCACCATACATATGAATCAGTTTGAATCATTGAAAACCTTATATTTAGACTTGGGATAAAATCTCCCTGGCTGCCTATGTAAAGTAGGATGATAATCCTTAATTATTTAGTAATAGTCATGAAGTGAAGACACAAAACTTGAAAAGCTTACAGGCTTCAAACAGATTTGTGTGTCTTTCTCTGATGATTTTGCATACCTTTGACCTTGTTGTAAAACTACTGAGCCAAGGGAAAGAGACAGAAAAGACATGCCATCAAATAAAAAAACAAATTCCTTTAAATACATGTTTGATGGAAGGTTGGATTCATGGCTTAAAAGCTGTATTTTCCACAGACACCCATTAATAGAGATTTTGAAGCTCTCCCTGCTCACACGAGGAAATGACTTTTACTTAGAAATCCTCACAGCAGAGGAAAATTGGAGAACAACAGCATCATCCTGGGGTTCCATAGGGAAAACTTCTGACACTGCCATCATGTTTTTGATCACATCTACCTCAACCTGTGTTCCAAAATAACAGTGATCCTATTAATCACTCCTGATTATCATCCCAAACCTGACACACTAATTTTTCTACAAAAGAAATATGAAGTATCGTCTTTCTTTTTTCCTTTGTTATGCCAATCAACATCAAAGGCTGGGTTACTGCTCCTCAGTGCCACTTGCTAACTGAAAATTAATCTGTGTGGTTATTTTTCCTTCTGGACAAACACAAGAAGACTTTGAATTTCTTAAGACATTTTTTATTAAATCAAAGAGACCTATCTTGTCCTGAGATGAAAGACAATTCCTTTCCTAAGTCATATTGGGAAAGTTCTCCTTTTGGAAGACATAACCTGAATTACAAAAATAGCACGGGATTTGTGGGTTAGGATTCCTGCTTCCTCAACTTTCCTTCAGTTTATAAAGCTCTTTAAATTACAAATTACTTTGTGATTCTTAAACAGAAGATAAGTTAGATTCACATTTATGATGGCTTTTCCTCAGCAGAATTCTTTGAACATCTATTTCATTAATATTATGACGGCATGAAAGTGATACACTTGGTGTATAATGTTGGATTAAATTCAAAGTTATTTCTTTAGCAGTTACTTCATTTTGTAAAGATTGAAATATTTTTAAAGAGTGGGTTTGAGGCAGATAATTTTTTTTTTTACTTAATCAGTTGGTTAAAACAAATAGTTTAAGAGTGTCACACTGTAGAGTAATTTCACATGGATTGAATGTAAAGTGAAATAGAGAAAAAGATTGAATGTTTTCCTAAAGAGATGTTATTGTTCATATCCGTAATCCTTTAATCCTACAGGGACAATGGCTAACTCCAGTGAATGTTTACTTAAGGAAAAAGGGAGAGTTTTATCCACAGAATGGGTAAATTGCCCAATATTCCTCCTAACAGTTTGTGTTGGGTATAGTTGTACTCAGTCTGGGCTGAAATATCCCATTTTCTTTGAAAAATGTCTATCAGAATTAGTTAATCAGTTTCTGAAAATAAGAGTCAGGAAAATAACTTTCCCCTTGTTATAAAACTTACGGTGACCTTATCTTCCATCCTTTGTGTCATTTATAATTCTGAGATTTGGCAGAGGTTGCTGTGCATGTCAAGGGTGCACTTTTTGCCATCCTCTTGAAAGTCACCCAAGTGTGATTGTTCTCATTGAAAATTGCAGCTTGCCTATGCCCCACAGATTCCTCAAACCCAAATTTCTTTAAGAATTCAAAGATTATGACCCTGGATAACTGTTGGTCAAGTGGGCTGTTTTAACTAAGGCAAAACAACATGCTTTTCAACTTCTCCCAGCAAGAAAAAAAAAACCAAAATATGCAGGGGTTAATATCAAAGTCTCCTAAGTATCACAGGTATGGAGCCAAGGAGGCCAGGTTTGGAGTAGTAAAATTGGCACAAATTGTTGGAGAGAGGTAAGGACTTGGAACAAAGACAAAGACTGGAATATTTTTGCAAGGAGATCTGTACAGCAGATTAGGGCTGATGAATTAAAAGGCAGAGAGGTACATATCAAAAAGCAGCAAAGAAAAAAGAATGGGAATGGGAAGCAATAATTAGGAAATAAATCTTGTCAGTTGAGGAAAAGGACTACAGTGCAGAAACAGAGCAGATCAAAAGCAAGGTGGAAATGGAAAAGCAACTTGGAGCAGGGAAATCTATGTACAATATACAAGTGTAAAGAGAATTAGGCACTGTGTGTAGGGTTATCAGAAGGGAGACAGTAGCAAGGGCAGGGAAAATACAATAGTAGCAGGTTGGAGGGCATGAAACATAAGATAGGAAGTTAAAACAACAACACCACCCCCACCTTAATATGTTAATAAAAATTTTCCATACTAGAGCCTGGAAAACAATCCATGGATGACTTCCACTTCACTGTGTGTGAAACTCATTGTCTGTGTGTGGATGACACCTTGTTGTGCTGGTGGTTTGGGATATGCTGCTTCCTCCATGGCCAGCATGGCCCTAGTACACCAAATACATTATCTCACTGTTAACAGCCCTGGGAATCCATGTGTGCTCACAGTCCAGCTCATTTTCCTTAAATCTAAGAATACAAATGCTGAAAATCTGTATCCCAGTACTATTATAACACATAACAAATGCAATCATTAAACTCTGTGCAGCCAACGGCTGGGAATGATCTACATTCAGGATTGTGGCAACCTGCATGTTTGTCCCAGTATTCCCTCCAGGACCCATGACATGTTTTGTTGATTAACCTGCTTGATTAACCTGCACTGAAGGACGCTGTTCATAGAACTTCTGCTCCACTTGTTGTAGGAGGTGAAAAATGAATAATGAGAAAGGCAGGACATTCAGGAATCAGGAAGGTGGGTTTACAGTCTGTATTAAAGCGTCTGAATATCATCTGGCTCCGTTACCTGTGCTACAGAAGTCCTTCCCATGGCTTTTCCAGAGGATTCCTAGCTGTTCTCACAGTCTACAAGCTGAACTAGAGGCCTCACAGCTGCCACCAAAACCAGTGGAAGTAATTGAATAAAAATGAACAAATATATGGGCTAAATGAGTGGCATTTCAGATTAGACTTCCAAAATGGACCAGCTGACTCCATCCATCTCTTAATGAGGAGAGATGGTGTCAGCTCATCTCAGGTGTTCTAAAAATTCTCTCAGACTCAAAACTTGTACAAAGGATCATTACAGGACACAGAATCATGGGGCCATAAAATAATTCAGGTTTAAGGGACAGCAGGAGGCCACCCAGACGATTCCTCCAGCCCTTCTAAGGTCCACTGAAGGGTCACTCTCTCTATCCCCCCAGTTTGGTCACTGACACTGATATCAGGCCCATATTGTCCAAGTGCCACACGGGACATGACACAAGCCCCCCTTGTATTAAAACATATGGGACTGGATATTATTGTCAGTGGATAATATGGATTTTCTCTAAGTAAAATTCAGAAAATGACCATTTTCTCATCATTCACTGTCCTTAACACTCTCTAGGGCCTGAACTGGATTGTCCTGTGGCAGATGCCTGAGATCCATGAAACTCAGAAAATGCTTTAACGCAGAGCAAATGTAATTATTTGCTCTATAAGATATAAATATTTGTTAGTGTGTTACTTTAAAAGTACCTGAACAGAGAAATATTTGATTTTGTCAAAAAGCATTGGGCTATCCAAATTGAAACAAAATCATTATTGCTTTTCATTAGTGCAAATGAGACTAACTCCAAATGAACTAAAATACTAAGCAAGGAAAATAATCTAAAACCCTAACAAAAGCAAGAGAATGCTAAACTTTAACACTTTAAAAAAAAACCCTCAAACTTATAAGACTTAAGAATTCACAAGTGAATTATTTTAGATCCTGTGTTTAAAAAACACCCTGTGTCACCATTAATCCAATCAGTTAACTTCCCAGCAAGGCCTTCATTTATTAGAAGTGACAGCAGACTGGAATGGAGGGAACTTGGGAAACCTCAAGGAAATAATTAAATAGCAAAGCCAGCATCTGGCCATACCAATGAGCTCCAGCAGGACCAGGCTGCACTCACAGACAGGATCAGGCTGCACTTTCCTGGAGCTTATCAGTAGGAGTTTTATCTCAGATGAGATTCTTGCTGAAACCGTAAGTGTGCTGGGCTAGAAATGTTGCCTTAGATCCAGGTTTTCAAGTCAGAACCACTCAGGCTGAGCTGAGTTGTGGTGGGACTCAAGCTATCCCACTCGTAAACGTCAGCCACAGGTAAAAGAGAAACGGTAGGACAGAAGGAAAAGAGAAGCATCATGTCTCGGTTTGGGAGGAAGTGAGTTTTTTGGGAAGTCTTAGTCAAACCAATCAGTGGTCAGATTCGAATATTGACACCTGGTGTGACCACTGAAGACGTGAGTCCCCTCTGCAGACACACGGGGTTAAAAGCAGAGATTTCCCAGAGTTCGCTCTCTTTCGCCCCTGGTAGCCCAGGGAGCGGCACCGTCTCTGCCCCGCCCGGCCACATGGCTGGGTGGGGGAGG
>VZSE01001577.1:35213-57767 GCA_013398275.1 Promerops cafer | reverse complement strand
GAACTCTGGGAAATCTCTGCTTTTAACCCCGTGTGTCTGCAGAGGGGACTCACGTCTTCAGTGGTCACACCAGGTGTCAATATTCGAATCTGACCACTGATTGGTTTAACTAAAACTTCCCAAAAAACTCACTTCCTCCCAAACCGAGACAGTGAAACATTCTCAGGTATTTTGAGTCATCAAAATTGCTTTTTTCCTAGGAGGGTTAAGGCAAAATGTGATGTGAAGCTCATTCAGCCATTTCTACTTTTGCAGCTTGCAGATTCTATAATTAGAAGTCAGTATCACAAGGGGTTGTATGCATTGGAAAAAGGCTGTACTTTATCATTTCTAGGGGTTAAGAGTCACAGGAAGGCTGGTGAGCAGTTTTCAACCCAGTGAAAAGCCAGGGATGTGTTGATGTGAGGACCATGTTACACTGGTTTTCCCCTAATTCATGCTGTGTCTTAGACCATGCATTTTATTCCCAGTGCCAGTTTTGCCCTCCCAAACTTTGCTATTCCTTCATAAAAATGGATATACAGGAAATAATACCCTGGAAACATCCCAGGTACACCCGCACACACAGCTTCCCACACCCCTGCATCTCCTAACTGCTGTGCACCAACCAAAGAACCAATGTTTCCATGAGGGTAAGTTATAAATAATGCCAGAAGATGGATCGCTGTGGTGCTGATGGATTTGGGAGTGATTTGTTGCCATAGTGATGACTTGGCCTGGGCATGCTGGGAGAGGTTACTCAAAGAATAGGGGAGGTTGTGTTTTGCATATACAATCAACCTAAGTAATCTTGACATCATGAAGAACAGAGCAAGAGTCCCTTGGAAAAACTTTTTCTGTGAGGCATTTCTGATGTCCTTGAACACTAGTCAGGAGGTAGTTGTTTTAAATTTTTTTTTACACATTTTTACTTAATAAGAAGTCATTTCTTTTCATTTCATATCCTATATTTAGACTTAAAATCATTGAAGCAAATGGCTTTTTAATCATATAATTCTCACTCTAACAGTTTGCACTGGTTGAACACTTTTTCAGTGTGCTTTAGTTGATGATTTAAGAAACACTTTAAAAACTGAATACCATTTTCAATGAAGAGCAAAGTATAGGACAAGTATTTTGTTTTGTTACCTAAATAAGTAAGTATAGAAAAATAGATCATAGAGATTATACAGAATATAGAACAACAGAATATATAGGTATAAAAAATAGAAGACAAATTGAGAATATAAGCAAAAATCCTCCGTAGCATCTATTAGTCTATTATTTTTATTTTCATTCACAAACATCCCACTACAAATGAAATATAACAAAATATTCTTTTTTTTTTACCTCATGCATTCATGCAGTTCAGTATTCACAGGCCAGTGGCTTTTTTTGAAAAGATAAAGGTAGAGCCTGAGAGAATTGAAAATTACTATAACTATGTATGTTCAAAATGCTCTTGAAGCATATTTGTCAAATAGACCAGATATAAAAGAGAAGGATATTTTGGCCATTGAAAAATTAACCAAGCATGCTAACACTTCTTAAAGCAAGGTTGCTTTTGATTTTGAAGAGATCAAACCTATTTGCATATCAGTAATATATTATACTAATAGCTGTTGCTACATTTTGAATGATACAAAATTCTCACCCTGCTCTCCCCTCGTTACCAAATGGAATTAAATCTTTAATTAGGTCGCATGTATCCCCTTTCATGGCCAAAATGGCACCATGTTTTCAACTGTAGCTTCAGAATTAGTCTTTCTTTCACTAATTCATTTCCAACTATAATTAAGGGAAAGAGCTACTTTTGCCTTTTCAGTAGAAAAATATTTTTACCCTTCAGAAAAACAATAAAAATATTCTCTGCACTTATCTGTATGACACATAAGGCTGCAAGTTGCTTAGAGACTGTCCTTAAACTATTCATTAATTCATTCAAAAAACCCATATTTATGTCTTTGTTTCAAAATATATTCAACAAGCTGAATGAAAACTGTGCCTGTGGAAGCATATGAGGATTTTGTGGAAAACCCATCACCAAGCAGCTGATTTCTATTTTTCCCTTTAGCTTTCACAATTAGAAAAAAAAAAAAAAAATAGCAAAAGCACCATAAACCTTGCCTGTACAGTGAAGGAAAAACAACCCCTGACACCTCTCCAGCCACCATTCCTCTCATTGTCCTGATTCCAGTGGGGATATCAGTCCTGATCGATGAACCCAAACCCTGACATTTCCTAATACGTTCCACACACAGTCACAGCCTGCCCACAAATGAGCTCTGCTGCCACCTCCAAGCCCAATAAACTCGTTTAGTGCTCCTCTCTGTATATGCAATCTCAGAACTACCAAAAGACACACTTTGTCATCGCTCCTTGTAGCAGTCCTTTCTTCCTGAGGTAAAACAAACAATTTCTAACGTAATGCATTATCTAAGTTAATTTTTTTCCCATGCTTTTTTTTTTTCTTTGAAATTATTAGAAAACATTAAAAAAAATATAGATAAATTTATTTCTAGTTACTACTCAGCCAGTTTTACAATTATGTCTCATTTCTGTAAAGTGTCTTTAAGTCATTTAGTTCGCATATTCAAGACTTTTCTCCCTTTTAACTACAGTTCCTAACAAGTTTGACCATGTTAGCATGATTTTCCATTGGATTAAGTACAGTTTTACATTTATGAGTTATTAGTCAGCCGTGGCTGCCCCTGGATCCCTGGCAGTGTCCAAGGCCAGGTTGAACACTGGGGCTTTGAGCAACCTGGGACAGTGGAAGGTGTCCCTGCCATGGCAGGGGTGGAATGGGATAAACTTTAAGGTCCCTTCCAAACCAAACCATTCTATGGTAGTACTTTAGTGGAATTTATAGTAAAATCCAGGGAAAATTGTCATAGTTGAGACGGCCACAATTCACAGAATACCACTATACCACTTCAGAAGCCTTTAAGTGTCTGCCTCTGTGTCAAGGACTACTTTCATAGGCTCCACAGGTGCTGCAGGGCCACGGGCTTCTTCCATAATCTCTGGGGCTGCTGTGGGGCCAGCTGCCCTTTTCTGTCCAGCTGGCAGCTCCTTCCAGCTCCTCTGTGGCTCCTGCAAGCTCTGGCTGGGCCCTCCACCCTTCCAGAGGCCTCTGGAGCATCTGCTGCTTCTTGGTCTCCAGCACAACCTTTTGCACCCTTGATCTCCCATCCCCTACACCTGTGTGCCCTGCTGTCACTGGTCACTGTCCCATGTCTCATTGCCTGCTGATACTGCTCACCTGGCTTGCACAGCTGTGGCTCACTGGGGATGAGGCTCGGCCACAGCCCCACTCCCAGCTCTACAAACTGTATCCCCACAGAAAATTATGTTTTAGCAATATAGTAATCCTCTCTGGAAGCCATGCCTCAGCTCTTCTGCATTCTGAATCACAGAAATAAAATATGTGAACCATGAAGCATTTATGAAAGACATTTCCTGCTTTTCATATATATCTGCTTTTCATATCTGGAGCACTTAAATTGGATATATGGGGTCCATTGTGTTTTAGTTTTAATATCCACTAAACTATTCTCTTCAATTTTGCATATACCAAAACAAAGGAAATGAGTTAAAATTACTAATAAAACTCTAAAGACATATAAAAATATAGCCAGCAGTGACCCTTAGGTAGAGATTGCTTTTGGAGGCTACCTCCATCAAAATTTACAACATGTCAGTTTTATACATAAAATGAGTGAGAAGGGAAATAAGGTAAAGATAAGAAAGTCAAATAAAGGACTGCCTGGAAAACTTAATTTCTCTTGGAGATAATTGTATCATCTGCATCTTAGAAACAGTAATTTGGCATGTCTAGGGACAGGAAATGCAGGCCCAATATTGAAATGAGATGTAAAGATGAGATTTTGAAAGGTTGTAGCTTTAATGCAAAGACATTTTTCGTGCAGAAAGTGCTGATTCCTGTTCTGTTACATCTGCTCTGCCTAATCCTCAGAGAAATCTGTTCTACCCGCAGGTCCTCCCACTCCTGTTCTCCTCGTGAGGACAATGTGGTTTGAAGCACCTGGAGCAGGCTGGGTGTCTGTTCCTTCATGGTAGCAGCAGCCAGAGGAGATCCACTTCTCACTTCCTCAGAAGCCTTTTACTCTAATGCTTTTTAAACACCAATTTAAAAGATTCATAAGCTTTAACTCAGAATTTTCATTACAAGCCGTTTAGAATGTGTTCCTACCTAATTGCTGAAACTATTGTATTTTTTAAAAAAGCCAAAACAGGAAAAAACCCATCTCTGTCTTGAAACTTCTTCAATAAACATCATGAAAAATGTCATATGAAGACTGGAAACCCTCAAGTGACATTAGGATTGAGGGTTATCCCAACAACCAGATTTTTGTTTCAAATTTTCAAGAGAAAACACTGACATCTCGCCCAGGAAGGGTCCAGGGCTTAGAAATGCAGTTTTGGCTGAGGATGGGAGGGAAGGATCTGAAAGGGACTTACTTTTAAAATAACCTGGATGTACTTAGTTCCAGTTGCTGAGCATGCAGTTGGGAGGTTTGGAATTGTCTCCAAGACAAGCAATTGCTCCTGGTTGCTCGCTCTGGTGTACAGATTTTTGTCTGTAATTCAAGATGCTTAAATAATTCAGCACCTGCAAGGAGATAAAAAAAATAAATAAAGGAAATAAATGAGTACTCAGATCTATATCCTATTACATATTCTAGGTACATTCAGGAAGGGAAATACATCTCCCTGTATTCTTATAGAATATGAATTGCTTCTGAATTTACTTCTGTTGTGTAGCTACAATAACAGCCACTCATGAGGTTAGATTTCACAGGATTTCAGTCAAACTTATCATTGTATATGTGTGGTGATCTGAATGCAAACTCCTCTGTCTTTATCAAACAGGGGGTGTTTACCTGGATTTACTTTCCTATTTATTTTTCCCAATGAATTTCAGATGTTCCTCATTTGGGAACAGGATATTCATGAAGCCTCAATGTAATGCATCAACTCACAACAGAGTGAAAGACACAAAGGCTACTCAAAAAAAGGGATTGACTTCATGCAGGGTTAGATCCATTATATGGATAGACATTACATGGATAGATGAAAGGATTACATCCATTATAGGACGAGGGAAAATAATGTAAAAGTGCATGTTAGTTGCACAATAATTAGCTTAAGTGACTTTTTACATCTTGATGACACCTCCCCTATTAGCTGACTTGTCCATTCAAAACAAATAACCAAGAATCAAATATTTGAGTCTTGAAGTTTTGCTGCCAGAGAGCACTAATGAGATGGGCTAGACTGACCTTAGCTCTAACTGGACTCAGAATGAAGCTTTTTACATATTTTCTTTGACAGGTCCCTCTGCCTAATTCTAATTCCAAACTGTCTGAGCAATGCACACTCTCAGTTCCCAGCAGCAAAGGTTACACAAATGGGTAACTGCTGCTTTAACCAGGCCTTCTTAGAGGTTGCAAAAATTACACTTCGGGAACTGTCACTCACTAGTACAGCTTGACTTGGGAAATAACTTGGGTTCATTTAAAGCCTGTAGGAAAGGAAACTTCTTTCCTGCTGAACTTCTTTCCCTTCATAGAAACTGTTGAGGCTCCATGCCTTGGGAGCACTGTGTATATCTTCAGACACAATCATCTAAGTGTCATTCATTCATTCATTCATTCATTCATTCATTCATTCATTCATTCATTCATTCAGGTTTACCTGAGACCTAAGGCACTGGCAGAGCTCTAATGCAATGCTGGTGCTGGCCATGTTCCCTGTCCTGGTGCAGGAAGTGGTGGGCAGTGGTATCTCTGAGCTTCAACTTTTTTGTTCTTGTTAGCCAAAGCTGTGTGAATATTTGCTTTGTTTTACAGCTGCTTCCTGGGCTTTGCTTGTGCTCTTCTCACAAGGATGTGGTCAGATAATGCAGCTGAAATGACGGGATGGTTTGTTATCACCAAAAAGGATGACCCCAAACTATTGCTCTGCTTTCACACATTTTTCTCTTTGCCTCAGTGCCTGCCATGCACACACACCTCTCCTTTTGTCCCCTTACTGGTGTGGAGTGTTGCCCCCCAGTCAGGAACTGAGCAGCACAGGAGTTATCCTCTCCCTCAGCAGGATGGGGGAGAGAACAGTAAGATGAAAAGTGAGAAACTTGTGCATCTGAAGAGTGATTTAAATCCCCTCACTGGAGTCAGACAGGTTGGAGGACTGGCTGAAAAACAGGGAAAGAAAAGGGTTTGCTTAAGGCCTCAGTTCAGCAGGGTCATGCACTTCCACCCCTACCTCAGTTCTGAGTTCCTGGGGTTTTTTATCTCCACAGTACCTGTTAATCATGTTCCTGTTAGCTCTGGTGGAATTTAATCACTGAGGCTTGGGTTTACACTGAAGGATGCCAACTGCTCCTGCTACGTCCTAGCATGTCCTTCATGATGCTATCACAGCCTGGGCCAGCAGAATTTGCACAAAGAATTCAGTATTAAATTCTGTGCTTCATTACAATTAAATATATGTAACTATCAGGAATTTATCGCATAAAGAATTGTGACATTTAAAATCATGCCAATTAAAAAGCAGATTTATCTATTACATGAGCAACCTTAAATTTGTCTTGTATGATTCCAAGTGGTTCAAAATATCAAGGCAACTCATCAAAGACTGCAAATCCTTAACCAGGGACTCCTACATTAAGTAAAATTATATGTAATCAGTAAGGGGTCTCAAAACAATCCCTTTTTTGCATATTATATTTACAGTTACTGGGCTAAACAAGGTGCATAAACACTCCCAAAATAATTTTTCTCATTGAGAAAAATGATTAAGTTAACATGAGCAGAGTTCAGCTCATCCTTGCTCAGCTAACCATTAAATTCAATCTCTCAGTCCCCTGGGAAATGAAGCACAGAAAAGGAGAATACCAGCCCAGAAGGCAGAATACTTCAAAAAGGAAGGATATGCATTGAAATGTCAGGTAGTCTGTTGTGATTTCATTTAATAAGTTCACCAGAGCATCAATTGCTTATCAATCAGAATTCATCACATGATATTCTTTGTGTTGTTCAGTATACCAGAGGCCATTAAAATAAAATTTTTAAAAAGTTAAAAATAAATTTTAGAAGAAGCTTGAATTAAATTCACTTTGCTTATTCAAGGATGCTTGATTTCTCACTAATCTCAGGCCATTCAGGCTGTGCATGTATGGCCTCATGCTCTGAGGGATTCCTGCTGACTTCCTGAGGAATGACATCCCAGAGAATGGACACAGCTGAGGAAGACCCAGTAAGGCAGTTTGAGGTACGCAGGTGTGTGATGCTGGAAAGGCCAGTTCAGCAATTCCCTTGGTGTGGGAATTCCTGAGCTCCTTTCACTCCTCACTGCTCGACTTTGCAGTACCCTGGGCGGCCAGACTTGCACTCCTCTTTGCTCCTGGAGCTTCTGTCAGACTCCAACACTGCAGGTCATGGCAGAGCTCAGAATGGGGACCAGAGACATGCTGGAGCTTCACAAGGTAATTGAGCTGCAGACACATTCTGAAAATGCCACACAAATGCCAGAAATACTCCAACTGAATAGAAGATGGCCAGAACTATTTCCTTTTATAAACACAGCATGAAAATAATGTGAGATTCCCTTTTTTGTTGTTATTTTATGCTCCAGAATTATGCTCCAGCTCCAGAAATTGACCTAAATGTCTTGGGTATATACTACTTGATTTCCACACAACTGTGTCAATAGTTTTTACATGAGGTATTGAATAAAACTCCAGACATATATGAAATTCATGGATGAACTCAACCATTCAGGGTAACTACTTTTTACCTGTTTAGTGTAGTTAATCCCAGTCTATCTGACCTGACTCAGTTCAAGCTTAAGAACTCAGCAAACCTCTGCCCTCAGAACCACAGTGTCAAATGTTCTTCAGAATTTCATTTATGAATAAATTTACATACCCTGCAGTTCATACCCGTACCCAAATAGTCTTTTGAAGTGTTGCTTGACCTTGGGTTCCATAAACACATGAACATACTGGGTTTCACCTTATAACCTCTGTTCACTCATCATTTCTCAACAGTAGCACAGTAAAATACACTTCAGATTCAGTGTAGGATTCTGTTTGCATCAAGGAAAAGAGAGATTTATTTCTCATTACTTTTATTTAACTCTAAGCATAACAAGTAGTGCATCTCCAGTCATAATCTGTGCAATGGTTTTCTTGCTGTTTTGGTAGATGCATAAAAATGTTCCCTGTGATACAATGCTTCTTCCCCTTTATGAATTGTGAGGCCATAAACCAATTGTTTAAGGAAATTTAAACACAGAAAGGAATCATAGAATTTCTGAATAGTCTGGGTTGGAAGAGTTGAAAGCCCATCCAGAGCCACCCCTGCCATGGGGGGGGACACCTTCCACTGTCCCAGGCTGCTCCAGCCCCAGTGTCCAGCCTGGCCTTGGGCACTGCCAGGGATCCAGGGGCAGCCCCAGCTGCTCTGGGCACCCTGTGCCAGGGCCTGCCCACCCTGCCAGGGAACAATTCCTAATTCCCAATATCCCATCCAGCCCTGCCCTCTGGCAGTGGGAGCCATTCCCTGGGTCCTGTCCCTCCAGCCCTTGTCAATTGTCTCTCTCCATCTTTCCTGCAGCTCCTTCAGGCCCTGCAAGGCCACCCTGAGGTCACCCCAAAGCTTCTCCTCTCCAGGTGAACAATGCCAGCTCTGCCAGCCTTTCCTCCCAGCAGAGCTGCTCCATCTCTCTCATCAATTTGGTTTGTCACAAGGGCATATTGCTTCCTCCTGTGCAACTTGCTGTGCACCAGCACCCCCAGGTCCTTCCTTTCAAAGTTGCTTTCCAGTTGTTTGATGCCCATCCAGCTTGTGCTGATGTGTGGGATTTTTTCCTGCCTACAAGCAGGACTTGGCAATTGCCTCTGTTCATTTCCCTTTGTTAGACTTCACAAGGTTTCTCTCAGCTTGATTCTCTGGCCTGAATAATTCAGGTCCCTCTGAATGGCAGCACATCTGTGTGGTGTGTTAACAAATTCTCTCCGTTTTGTGTCATCTGCGAGCTGCTGAGTGTGCACTCAGTGCCATCACCCAGGCCAGTCACGGAGATGTTTAACAGTGCTGATGACAATAGTGACACCTGGTCTACATAACTCAGAATTAGCCTCCAGCTGGACTTTGTGTCACTGATCCTCATCTCCCTGAGCCCAGAAGTTCAGCGAGGCTTCAGTCCACTCCTCTGCCTATTTCTCCAGTCTGTATTCCAACACTTTGTCTGTTACAGGAGAGTGTCAAAGTCCTTGCTGGACTCAAGACAAGCAGCGTCCACTGCTCTCCCTTCAGCCACCAAGTCATTTCTTTGTCAAGGCCATCACTCTGGCCAAACATGACTTCCCATCATAAATTCATGTCATCTACTGCCAATTACCTTCTAGTTCTTAGTCAGACATCTTAAAACTGTCAGCAAATATGTCCGGGTTAAAACTTCACTGTCTGGTTTCATGGTCAGTTTTGTGATATCAACTGGGAAAAACCCAAAGCTGAGGAATTCTAACTTTACCCACAGAAAGTACTGAGATGTGCAAATTATTTTCTCTGTCAGCAAAATATGAGCTAGGAATGAGGCATTTTTCAGCACTTATTATGTTCTTGTGGGTACAATAAGAACTTTCCATAGAAATTAAATAAGAACTACAGCAGCTGCAGCTCGTTCAGTTTGAAGTTTTATTGCCAAACCAAAACTGAAACCAGAGTCAATGGAGGCCAAGACTCTTCAATTAACCCCAAAGGAGGCTGCAGTGTGCATGATTCTCCATCGAATTAATGAGAAATATGGTACATGGTTTTGATTTTTACATTTACTGAAACCTAAATTCAAGGCAAATGCTAGAGATTCCTTGTATCCCTCAAAAGGGAAATGGTCAATTTTTACAGCTATAAGCTGTTCTGGAGGAGAAGAGCTACTCTCCCTCCCTTCTTTTTCATGAGCTTTTCTTCATCACGTGACAGAATGAAAGGGGACGACTTGAACATGGGGGGAAAAAATGAGCAAAGCTGTGCAGTCTGGGATTTACACAACTCTCCCAAAGGGTGAGCAATGAGGATTGTATTTACAAGTGTTAAAACAATTCCTTCCTAATGGAGCTCTAGAATTTCCAAAAGACTGGATAATTCTTTGAGGAAGAGGGAAGGACGAAAAGACAAGAATGTCACCTATCTCCTGAAAGTAGCAGTTATTCTTGTTATTTTTTTAAAGGAATTAAGATTCTACCTTCATGAGAGACTGGGAGCTCTGAGCTACAGCTGAATAAAGGCAGATACTTTTGGATCCAAATATCAAATCCACCTTAAGGAGTCCCACACAATGACCCGAGGCTTCCACAAGCAGAGAGGGTTTGCTGTGAGCTCCCAGTTCTGTCAGCACTGCAGGATGCTTCCACTGAGATTTTTGTGCCTCCTCACTCCATCGCTCTTTCAGCACCCCTCACACTAGGCACAGGGAAAAGGCTGCATCCTCAGTCACACAGGAAAACAAAGGCAGCAGAAGAAACAGCATATCCCTCTTGGTTTGTCACAAGGGCAGGATTCTGTCTGCAGAGCACACAAGCAGCCTCAGCTCGGGATTCAGTGCCAAGGGGTTTGGCCTGGTGGTCAGATGCCCAGAGTTAAGGCTTGCAAAGCTCTGTCACAACCCCTAAGTGCCTTTTAGCACTGGGCTAAGTTTCTGAGGCTAAATCAGCAACTCAAGCAGTCATTTTTCTTTTTAGTGCTTAAGGCTGGCTCCAGGAAAAGCCTTGAAAAAATATTAAAGCCTTTACTCAAGAATGGAATGAAATTTCTCAGGCCAGGGAATTATCATCAATACATCTATAGGGAGCATAAAAATACCAATAATCTAAGCATAATTATCTCCTTTTCTCTCCAAAAACAAAATGGCACTTCTTAAATCATACATTTTGGAGAATTTGCTGAGCTGGGCCAGGATTTTCACAAGAGCATGGAGGGACAGAACAAGGAGGAATGATTTCCCACTGCCAGAGAGCAGGGTGAGATGGGATATTGGGAATTAGGAATTGTTCCCTGGGAGGGTGGGCAGGCCCTGGCACAGGGTGCCCAGAGCAGCTGGGGCTGCCCCTGGATCCCTGGCAGTGCCCAAGGCCAGGCTGGACACTGGGGCTGGAGCAGCCTGGGACAGTGGAAGGTGTCCCTGCCATGGCAGGGGTGGAATGGGATGATCTTCAATGTCCCGTGCAACCCAAACCACTCCATAATCCTACAGTGCACTCCAAGGCACTGCACTGCAGCCACCATTCAGATTCAGGGTTCCCAGGGATTTTAAAAACATGGAAGCTGTTCCTCTGAGCCACCTGCAGAGCCAGCAGCTCCTGTGCCACACCTTTATTCAGGTGGGTTTGTCATCCAACAGCTCAATATGTCCATTTTACACATCTTACGTGCGAGTTCTTAAAACGAATTAAAATACATGTCATAAAGATGAGAGCTCTGGAGTGCCCAGTATTCATGGTATGTTCTCAGGCTACAGCACCAATCCATAAGCTGACCTTTCTTCCATTGTGTCACAATGTTTTTTTCAACTGGACTCAACTTAGGAGACTTGCATAAACATTTCTGCATTTTACACACTGCTGACTGAGCCTGTAACAAAAATGTCCTTGACCTCATAGGTATCTGGAATACAACTCAGCAGAATAAAATTTCAAAATTAAGAAGGGTTAACTTATGCAAAGAATAAGTCCATATAAATGCATTATTTCCTGAAAAGTTGCAAAACCAAATATGTACAGTAAATTTAAAATTCCCTCAAGGATCTAGACTTTTGATGTAACTGAATACTTTATTGTCAATTACTAAATGGATTTTAAAATTTTCTAATGATTTGTAAACAGGATGCAACAGAGATACAAAAATCATCAGATTTTAAAAATTCCTCAGTTTGCCCAAGGGAAATAATGAGGAGCAAAGTAAAAAAAATACTCACCAGTATTTCTCATTATTTTATGAAAAATATTTCTTAAACATTTATCTTTTAAGCAGGAGGTTTCACAGTAAATACTCTAAACTGTGTGGAGAAAGAACCCAAGGATGATTCAGTAAACTGATTTTTAAAAAAAACACCCTGAATATCTATTAAGCCACTAAATAAAAAGGACAGCTTTCAGATTAAACTCTTCTTTCTGGCTGATCCCCAGCCTAGAAGACACAAGAATTCAGTGTGTCAGTTAACCATGAGATGCTCAATAAATACAGTCATGAAGACAACTGCAATTTGAATCAATGTATGAACCAAAAGTGGGTTTAATACTTTAAGAATGACACTCAGCCACATTAGTCGCTTAAGCCTAGGACTTGGAAAGCATTACACATTAAGAAATGTAAGCTTTAAAAGCCAAAAGGAATGTCAGTGATTCTGGAAACCTTATCAAACACCTACACGTGTAGCCAGAAATCTAAATATCTTAAACTGACCTAAACTGTCTAGTTTAAATTTTATTTTTTTTAAAAAAAAAAAAAAAAAAAATTAAAAATGTAGCATGACTATCCCAAGAAAATTTAAAGGGTGAAGTTTCTTTTAACACAAAAGAAAATACAGAATATGTTGCTTTGCTCCTCTATACAGGAAGATTGGGATTTGCATGGCCAACTCCTTTAACTGAGAAACAAGCAGAAAGATGCTTTAAGACAAGAGATTACATTTTGGGCAGATCTCACTGTCAAAAACATTGGGCAAATTTGCAAAGCAATCATAGAGATAAGTTCAGCAGTGTGTTAAAGGCATTGTTTCAGTGGAACTGCAGTCCCACTTTCTTTTGTTTTAGTGACAGTTCAGAGCTGAGCCACTGAACCCCTGACATGAGAATGAGTTGGGAATGGAAGAAGCCTAAAGAGAGTCTCAACCTGTGCTGCCTCCTGACCCCTGCCAGCCATGCCAGGGGTCTTTGGTCCTTAGGAACAGTGTCCAGGAATTCCTTTCCACCAGAGGAACTATCCCACAGGAGAGAAGTTTCTGAGGAACTCTGCACAGAGAAGGTCAGCAATGTTTGATCTCCTCCAGCTGCTTTCTTACTTATTGGAAAAGGCAGGTGAGAAAATGAGTAAATGACACCCTTAAGATGTTTCAGAACATTGGGAACTGGTCATTAGACTCTGAGACCGGCAAATACTAAATCCTATTGATCAAGAAAATATAGGATATTGAGGAAAAAAGATGTTGTTTTGTTCTCTTTCCCTTTTACTTAGACAAGTTACATTCCCCTGTGTCACACCAAATTCTTCTGAGTATTGATTTTTTTTCAGTCCTACCTTGACATTTGAGGTGACTGAAAATGTTCAATGTGAGATCCTGAAGAAAAAAGAGGGAAGTGGAACAATGGTTCTGTATGGGGTCTGCAGCCTGCAATCTATCCATAATCCACAAAAGATGACACGGCAGATGGATATTAAGCCATTTTTCTTTCATGTTATTATGTCGTTTGCCTCAAATGTGCCGCTAAGCAGTCAGAGAGCACATCACAAGGGGCAGCTTCCTCCCAGCAATTGCAAACGGCTCGTCCACCAAAGGTTAGAAAACGTTTCCCAAAACATGCGGTAGGAGCTCCCTCTACTGGAATTTTTCAGCTTTCCAAACTTTCTGGATTCACATCTGCAACACGCCCAAATACATTTAAACTACACACACTTCCATTGTTTTCCCTCGTTACATAAAGGAACAAAAGTCGTCATTTCGTGTAAGCCCTATCTAATATTGGCATTATAGTTTTGCATAAATATATTACTGCATCCATGTTACATACCAGTGATTCACCAGTAGAATTAGGAGAAAAATACCTCTGCTTTTATAAGCACTTCTAGAGGATTGTCATATCATGAGGCACATCAGCTTTGAGAGGCTCGAAGAAGCAATGTAGCTGTATTAATATAGATTTGGTCTCATAGCAAATACATTCCTTTTACTTTTATAAAAATTTTGGCATATTTTTATCAGTTTCACTTGTGGTGTCTTAAAAATAATAAATAGCAGTAAAACTATTGTCTTAAGACAGCAGAAGTGTACCTAACAGTTAAAGATATAATTCATCACTTGTTCTGGGGCATTATTCACCACATTAAGGTAAAACAGTTTTGTCCTCTGAACACATAACAAAAAGTTTTTATCATGACTGCAAACACCTTTACGTGCAAACAGAATATAAAAAGACAAAGAGGTTCATAGCACTAAACATTCAGCCACATTTTTAGTAACATGACAGAACTGGCTTTGAAAGGAATCTATTAATTGCACATCAATATTTTTCACAGCAGCTGTTCACTACTCATAAGACTTACAGACCAAGTGTACCAAGGTCTACGTTTGGTATCTGACCTAAGAGGCAGAATTCTTCATTCACTTCCCAGATTCAGGCCACATTACATTTTAAAAATCCATCTTGGTACAGAGACAAATAGCGATAACAATAGGACGATGGGAAAACTAATTTTTTGTGGCCCTAGTGTTACATTTTTTTACTGAAACTTCTTCAAATTCCCAATGAACTCCATAAAGTATCATTTAAAAATTCCCTATTAAAGACAGTGCATGGTTGAATGAAGGAAGGCAATATAATTCAAGAAATACAGTGGAAGAGATAAAAGAATAAATATCTGTATTGAGATGCAACTCTGGGGTATTTGCCACAAGACATTCTATTTTCCTAAGCCAAAATGTAGTGAGTCACTACATTTGAGGTCCTTTCACATCAGTTGAGAGCTCTGCCTTTGGTTTTATGTGAATTAGGCTCCTCCTGTCAGTTTAAACATTTTATAATTCTCTGTGGAGGTTTATATGACTACTGACTTTGACCACGATAATGTAAAAGAAAATGTCATTATTTAGAAAATTGCTATTTCCTACTTCTCAGGCTTCTCCACTTTTGCCAATTTCATTTTCAATGACATGCAGCAAGCCAAATGCAATTGGGACAGCATTTGTCCTTCTGCTTCCATGCAATTCTTTTAAAGTTGAAGTCAGATAAGTCACATATATTTCACTGCTTTACACCTCAGGGTGAAACTTCTGGCTGTCATCTAGGGCTTAGTGATAAAAGAAGGACTGATTAAAAAAGACTGACACTACAGAGCTGATAGAGTTGAAGGACTCTAGGGGCTTCCATGCTATTAAAAATCAGTCATGATTTTCTTTCAAGAGGACTGTTTCAAACAATGAGATTGAAATATTAATTCAAAGCAACAATTGTTGCGCCCCTGCTCTGTGTATTTCTGGATGCCTCATTACAAAAATAATTTGATTGTCATCAGTATCTGTCAAATGGAAATCTAACAAAATGCTGTCTGTATTGTTGAAGTTAAAGAGATATCAGCATATTCAGAAATTACTTTATACTAAATCCTACCCAAGCAGACTCCAGCTTAAAATGGAATGATTGCTATGGTAGCTTTTCCATGAGGAAACATGATTTAAAGCCTAAATTGGATGCAACAATTTAATATTTACACCCATGCCAACTATACCGTTTATCAGCAGGTTTCCTGCTTAAAATTCAGGAATTACTGTATTCAGAAAAATATTAATATACTGCACTTACACAGAGCCTCAGTTTCAGGATCCAAAAGTACTTTTTAAGCATTAATTCAGATTCACATTATCCCTGAGAGGAAGGGATGTGTAAAGAGCATTTTACCTGATTTTTACAGCAGATGAATTAAGAAACAGAAATGCCACACTCCTGGCCCAAGGGCACACAGCAAGGCAGCAGCAGGGACAGGATGAGAATTTCAGAGTTCTGCTTCCCACTGCTCTTCTCTCACCATTAAACTACAATTTTTTCCCCAATTTTTCCTTACAATACCAGTTATGACCTTAGGTAAGCGTGCACATCCTTCATTACCTTTGTCTAGACTTTGTGTGACAATTTGTCCATTGAGTTCAATATCTTGAAAATTTGCATGAAAACCAGACTCCATTGGTACCTGTATGAAATCTGGCACAAATATGACAATAAATCATATACCATTTGCATATTCTAAGGACTGTTTAGTTTAATCATGTAAAATAATATTTCTCTCCTAATACTGGAACGTACAGTTGGATTGTTCTTCCTGCCTAGGGATTAATGTCTGAACTGCCCAGCCTTACTTCAATCAGGAAAAAATCACACCAACAGCCACAACTTGTCCAGCCTGAAAGGGAATTGAAATGTTTCAGTAGGTAAATAAAGGTAACGTGTCAAATCCCTAAATTATTGCTGATAATTATCAGATTAATGATAGTTTAGGGATTTGATATTATATTATCAGATTACTGAATTTTAGACTGAGAAAGTTGGGGCTGCTCAGCCTGGACAAGAGAAGGTTCTGTGGAGGCCTCACAGCACCTTCCAGGGTTTGAAGGGGCTACAGGGAACTCAGAGAGAGACAATTCCTCAGGAACTGGAGGGACAGGACCCAGGGAATGGCTCCCACTGCCAGAGGGCAGGGCTGGATGGGATATTGGGAATTAGGAATTGTTCCCTGGCAGGGTGGGCAGGCCCTGGCACAGGGTGCCCAGAGCAGCTGGGGCTGCCCCTGGATCCCTGGCAGTGCCCAAGGCCAGGCTGGACACTGGGGCTGGAGCAGCCTGGGACAGTCGGAGGTGTCCCTGCCATGGCAGGGGGGGAATGGGACAAGCTTTAAGGGCCCTTCCAGCACAAACCAGTCTGTGATTCTATCATCCCACTCTAGCAGCCTAAAAGTAATGTCAATTAAGTTCTTTGAAATCCTATCCTCGCCATTCCAAAAACTGAGCAGTCTGTAATTTTTCCAGTCATTACCAACATGCAGTGCTGAGTCACCATTTTGCCAGAGCAGAATAACAAAGAAGAAGAAGAAGAAGAAGAAGAAGAAGAAGAAGAAGAAGAAGAAGAAGAAGAAGAAGAAGAAGAAGAAGAAGAAGAAAATAAGAATGGAGCCGCAACACATGTGTAAGGAAATTTTAACACTGCACAAAAAGAATTTCAATTTTCAAAGATGTTATCCCCACTATAACTGTACCATAAACTTTTCTTTGGATAGGATTCCACTGTAAAAGCATTACTTGTTTGCTAGGATTAAATTTTCTTAGCATTAGTTATCATTTCCTAGAAGCATCTTCCTTTTTTCAAGGATAATTTAGCAATAGAGAACAATGACAAAATATTATTCCCTTTGGCAAAAGGCTCTGAAAAATCTTATTTACTGTAATACCAGGCCTTTTAAAAATACTGCTGCTGAAGGCTTTTGACTTTCATTGTGTTTTCTTTCATCATTCAATAAAATGTGTAATGTCACTTTAAATCTCTAGTTTCTCCATATCTCTTCCCCTGTCTGTCTCTTTCTATAAAATACTTTCACGCATTGTTTAGCTGATGTCAAGAGCTCTGGAGAGCAGGTAAGTAGTTCTCCCATTGGCTGCTTAGGCAATTCAAAGAACATCATAATAACAGAACAAAACAGCAAAGAACAGTAAAAATCTGATGAGAGCTTGGAGTGCATAGGGTGAACCTTCTAGTTTCCTACAGCTTGAAACTCTAATTTTTTTTTTTTTTTTTTTTTTTTAAGCACAGGTATAGTTCCTACTGAACTGTAGCACTATGTGAACATACATGCTATTAATAACCTTACCACCAAAGCTTGCAAGGATTCAATCATCCAAAAATACAGACTTTTTAAAAACAGAGGCATCTGGAAGGAAAATTTAATTTTACTGAAGTATTCCATGACTGCAGAAAGGTCACAATGTCACAAAGTATTGTGTGTCCTGCTGATAAAGCTGATGAAAAAATGGGCAAGGAGATAAATAGATGGAAGGAATCTGGCCCCCAAATGTGCCAGACAGCTTTCAAAGGATTCTTCCTCTCTCTTTTCCTGGGTAATAGGAGGAACAACTGAAAAGTATCTCCAGATTTCAGGAACAACTGAAAATCCTTTCTGGGAGCACGGCTATGGCGGCGGGGGAGGGGGGGGAAAGAAGCTGCACCTCTTTTTCTGAAAAGATACACTGAAAAAAAAATCTTCTCAAATGTATTGCTTCAAGAAAAGGCATTTTCTCTTTTTGCTCTTGCAAGAAGGACTCGTCTATGAGGGAACAGGTGGAGAGCTATTCTGAGTCCTGCCTTTTAGTGGGGAATAGAGCTGGATATTCCTGGCACCATCAGGACTGTAACGTGGACAGTCTGCTGAAGAGCTGCAAATACAATGGGCTGAAGAGCTCTGCAACAGCTCCTCTCTTGCAGTTTTGTAACGTGATGCCAATTGCTGATTTCATCTTTTTCTAGATCTAATTTTAGTTTTTATAGATTATACTGGGTCTGATTAATACAGTGTATACAGCTTATCTAAAGACACCTCTCTGTCATCTTTGAATACTAAGCCAAAACTCAAAAAAATAAATTAGGACGCCAAAATGTGAGTTCTCACTCTTTTGACATGAGGTGTGAGAGTCAGAGTTTGAAATCTCTGAAGCAGAGAGTAAATGGCCCTCTCAGTCACTCCTCTGGTTAGTTGTGTGTTCACATGCTGCTCATTTTGCCCAGTTTTACAGGTCCAAGAAAAGGTTTGGCAAATTCCATGCCCAGAGCTTGGCTGTGAGAATCACATGACAGAGAACTTAAGTTCCATAATTCTGATGGGATCACACTGCCAATGAGAAACAAAAAGTATGCATAAATTTTTGGCTCTTTGTAGAAGCTTGAGAAGTCTGTTAGTACCGATTTAGAATGCACTTAAAAGAAAAAGGCTTTAGGAGATGCCTGATAAAATTACATCCAGTGGCAAGGTCAACCACTGCTCTTCACCTCTGCTGTCACTGCATTCTCCTTTCAAATCTTGCAAAATCAGTGCTGAAGATGTACCAGTTTTAATGGTTGTTTAAACAATTCCTCCCAAACCAGAATTTCTGGGGTTTTTTAATTCCAGAATAAGCTGGAAACTTTGTTCAAGAAATATTATGTATTGCTGTAGGTTCCAAAAAGGGTTTCCATATATTATTAATAGTATAAAAAATAATGAGCGAAATACTTAATCAAGGCTGATGCCAAAAGTACATAATAAGCTGAACATTTTTTATTTTTAAAAACATTCTTAATGGAAATACGTGTTTTTTTCTTCTTTATCATTTTTCCTTATCTTGATTTATTCCTCCAAAGAACACCCTAAAGGAGAGGTGATTTCCAGGGCAGGTGAACTGGAGTTAGGACATGGCTGACAAGGACGGAGTGTCCACCATGGAGGACAAATCACCATAATATGTCAAGAACAATGCAGTACTTTTCAGAAGCATCCATCACATCAGCTAATTAGGAATAGCTAAGTCTATAATGAAATCCAAATTTTTAGTATCCAAGACTTGATTAGCTTTTACCTCCTCTCCTAAAATAGTTAATTTTTCAGAATCTCTTGAAGAAAGCTTAATTAGTTCACTTTCAGAGTTGCCCTAAAGAAACAATAAATGCTACAAAGGAAAAGAACACTAGAAAGAAGAGTATTGTCACATGGGAGGAGAGGTTTTCATGTACAAACCTCAGAGAAGAGAAGGCAGATTTTTAGGCTAGACCAATGAGCAGTAAGTGTTTCAAAAAGTAGAACTAACAAGAAAAAATAATTTATGAGAGGACTTTTGCATTAAAAGGGAAGGGACTAACCTGTTCATTTAAGTTAGCAAAGAATTTCCTGTGCTTTAGAGGACTAAAATATCTGATTATTAGTAATTTGCACCGGCATGAAAACTAATATGCCAAATAAGAAATATTGTCCTCTAAATTGTATATTAAGATAAGAAATTAACCCATAAACTTTTTGCACAAGTGCATCTGAAAAACTCTGCAGGTCTGAAAATATAGTCAGCTATTTGAATAATTGATCAAATGTGGAGAACTGCTAAGGAAGTGTGACTAGAGTGAAGAGCTCCTGCTAGGGAAGTAAATGGCTACAAAACAACGGGCCTGGGGAGTGTGATAAAGTGTGGCTGCCTGCTCACTGCAGAACACCCACTGCCTTCTGCAGTTTTACATCTTGGACATCACTTTTAATTCTCTACTTCCCCAGCATTGCATGTACTCCATCCTGTTCAGATTTCACATGGTAAATGCAGTTCTGTAGTTTGGATGTGGGTCCGCTGTTGTAAAAAAAAAAGCAAAATAAGCCTGTAGGTGATGAAGCAAAAAACCCACAGATCTTGTTTGAAAGCTACTGAAGATCCACTGGCTGAAAATATCAGAATCATTATTTTATAGCTGCCCTCAGAAACTCTTAGAAACAAAAAAAATTTGTGAGTTTGAGTTATGTATTAGATGTTGAATTAATATTTGTATTCACCGCTTATTGTGTATCAATCAATGAGAAATGGAATTAAGTATTAAAAGTGGATATGATAAGTCCGGTCAAAGAATCACAGAATCATGGAATGGTTTGGGCTGGAAGGGAGATTGAAGATTATCCAGTGCCACCCCTGCCATGGCAGGGACACCTTCCACTGTCCCAGGCTGCTCCAGCCCCAGTGTCCAGCCTGGCCTTGGGCACTGCCAGGGATCCAGGGGCAGCCCCAGCTGCTCTGGGCACCCTGTGCCAGGGCCTGCCCACCCTGCCAGGGAACAATTCCTAATTCCCAAGATCCCATCCAGCCCTGCCCTCTGGCAGTGGGAGCCATTCCCTGGGTCCTGTCCCTCCAGCCCTTGTCAATTGTCTCTCTCCATCTTTCCTGCAGCTCCTTCAGGCCCTGCAAGGCCACCCTGAGGTCACCCCAAAGCTTCTCCTCTCCAGGTGAACAATGCCCCCTCTCCCAGCCTGGCTCCACAGGAGAGGTTCTCCAGTTCCTTCAGTGTCTCTGAGGCCTCCTCTGGACCTACAGGATTTTTCCATTGCTCTCTGGATTGCAATGAGGATCAGTTACTAGAGAATGTATGTCAAACCACGACAACTTCTATTCATGCTTCTAACTCCAGGGGGTTGCCAAAAACAGAGAAAAAGAACCATCTATTTTTTTACTCAGCAATATAAAGATAAAAAACCTGTCAGAGTAGGAATAAAATATTCCCCTATATAAATACTTCATTAGAAGGTGTTTTTCAATTTATTTTTTAACTTAATGCTCATTCTATATTAAAAATCTCACAAAATTAGCTAAAGAAGTCAACTCTAAGACTGTCTTGGAACTTTTATTTTTTTACATTGCTCCAGTATTCATCTTAGGGTTTTTGTTGTTGTTGTTATTTTGGGGTTTTTTCAGGGGTTTTGGGGGGGGGGTTGATGTGTTGGGTTTTGGGTTTTTTTTGTTTGCTTTTTCTTTCCTTTGTTTTTTAAGTAACTCAGGGTGCCATGATCACTAGGGCAGACGGTATACAGATACTTTTTTTGGTATTATACTTTATTACGTAGATACAGGTAAATAACACATCTAAAAACATTCAATGATGAAGTCCGCCCATGCAGTTAGACCTGTTGAGGTATAGAAATCCTTCTCCAACATCTTCTGAACTATGACAACCAGCAGCATTCTGTCTGCGTGGTCAGTAGCTTGTAACTAATAGCAAGTTTAAGGAACATCTTGATTAGTCATTTAGAAGACTTTATAACTTCATTTTTTTTTCACCATGGGAAAAGAGAAGGAAGGTGCAGAGAAACTGAATTAGCTACGGAATTATGTTCCAGAACACAATACAAGAGTCATTATGTGCTTTACCTCGCTGCCTCTGCAAAGTGTATATATGATCCTAATTCCCAAACTAAACTGGGCGTCCAGAAGCTTGCCAAAATTTGTTAATCACTAGGAAACACGCAACTCACTCTGCAGTCAATAGTTAACAGTTGGCAGGAGCATAGCCTTTGTTTTGGAATTGATTTTGCATTTGTTCAAGGATGGCATTCATGCTGACAAGTGAGACCAAATAATTCAGATTTATCAGTTCTGACTTGCTGAATAATCATGTCAGAGAGATGATGGATGACTCCCAAACTGGCACTATGACACTTCCTGGAGAAGGTGATAAATAAAAAAATGAGCCCTCTCTGTGCTGCGTAGGTTAATATTCCAAAATGTTAAATGGCGTTATCATAGAATCATAGAATCATGGAATGATTTGAGCTGGAAGGGACCTCAAAGATTATCCAGTCCCACCCCCTTCCACTGTCCCGGGCTGCTCCAGCCCCAGTGTCCAACCTGGCCTTGGGCACTGCCAGGGATCCAGGGGCAGCCCCAGCTGCTCTGGGCACCCTGTGCCAGGGCCTGCCCACCCTGCCAGGGAACAATTCCTAATTCCCAATATCCAATCTAATTCTCCTCTCTGTCAGTGTGAAGTCATTGCCCCTTGTCCTGTGACTTCAGGCCCTTGGAAATAGTTTCTCTCCGTCTTTCTTGTAGCTTCGTGTCTTGGTTTGTCTCTTTCCTGCGCGGCCACATGGCTGGGTGGGGAGGGGAGCCATGGAGGCCCAGGCTGAGGTAGGCCGGAGCCCCGGAGAGAGAGAGAAGGTGGAAGGGAATGGAACCGGGCCAGCCCCTGCAGGATGGAGGGGTGGAGAAAACACCGAGGGATCTTTTGTTCCCCCC
>VZSE01001577.1:0-35102 GCA_013398275.1 Promerops cafer | reverse complement strand
ACGGTGGTGAGAGCACTGTACATGGAAGGAAGATGTCACCATGGCAGAGTTTCTCCGGGCGGTGCCATGCGTGACAAGGAAACATGGGGAGTTTCAACCCTGTTTCGTGGGGAGGACTGTGGTACAAGAGAGACTCCTCTCTCCCCTGATGGACTGAGAATTGATTACTTGAGTGAGGGTAACTTGATCAGGACTCCAAGATTTTTGTCTCACTGTGCTTTGGTGAAATTGGGTGGGAGGAGGAATGGTTTAAAAGGTTTTCATTCTGTTTTCCTGTGTGTTTCTGATGTTAGTTTGTAGCTTAATAAAGTTTTTTTTCCCTCTCTTTTTCTAAGTTTGAGCCTGCTCTGCTCTGTTCCTGGTTGCATCTCACAGTAGTTAATTAAAGAAAATACATTTTCATGGGGGCACTGGAATTGGGCCAGTCCCAAACCCTGACACTTCCCTTCAGGATAACAATATCTTCCCAAACCTGTAAAGACTCAAAAATTGATAAAACATCTATTTGAAATACAGCAATTGTTAGACAAGAAACATTGAGGTTTCCATGCCATGAAAGACATGGTGCTTAAATCATCTTGGGGCAGTCATTACTCTGAGGAGAGCCGGCCTCACACAAAGAACTCCCACCAGACCATTGCCCCCAGAGACAGAAAAAGCAATGTTCATATCTGACACTGGCACTGGCGGAGAACAGACAGCTACCGAGGCTGAGCTGGGTAGCATCACAGACCTTGTGACCCCTGGTACAGTGAAAGCCGAGGGAGAGACAAACTCAAGGCAAGAACAGAAGTGAAGACATCATGTCTGGTCACTCTTACCGTCTAACGCTGACCACTTTGACGAGGGAAGATGCAGCAAGTACTTTACTGGCAAAAGAGATAACAAAGGATTACTAGCGTAAGAAGAATAATCAGAAGATTGTGTTTCTAAAGGGGACCGGGACAAAGTGGTCAGAGTGAAAAACTTTGTACAAACATAGTTACCTATAAATACTGGTAAACTCTGTAATAAACTGGCTTTGCTTTGCTGGCATAAGTGGAGTCCGTGTCAGCCAATCCTCGCAGTCATGACAGCCCCTGATTTTGTCTGAAATGACTGCTCATCATCAGTGACATTTATGACCAAGAATGGAGCAGATCCTTCAGCTGCTGTTGGGGG
This sequence comes from Promerops cafer, assembly GCA_013398275.1. NCBI lineage: Eukaryota > Metazoa > Chordata > Aves > Passeriformes > Nectariniidae > Promerops > Promerops cafer. Next base: position 33,941 of record VZSE01001577.1, on the reverse strand, counting down.
CCAAGGGCACGTGGGGAGGAAGGCCATGAATGCATCATCTTTGGCTGTGTGCCATCTGGGAAGAGAACAGGACTCTGAAGATCAGCTTTGGCTTCCAGGACCTGGGAGAGTATGATGAGGTCCTGGCAGGCAGGATGTTGCGTTCTGTTATGCTAAGGAGTCCAGGAAGAACTGTCTGAGCATGTCAGGCCCTGAGGGACATGGTCCAAATTGTGGAAATCATAGAAATGAATCAAGCTCTGCATATATTTCATTAATTTCTTCCATCATCATTGCCCAGGGAGGGGCTGTAATTAACAGACACTCTGTAGAAATATTTACAGAAAGCATATTTACAGAAAACAACTTAAAGGAGAAAATTATTGTAACTAATAATTCATCTGTCATCTCTCTAATGGTTTATGTAATAATTAGCAAAAAACCCACAAAACATTAATAAGGAATATCCAACTATTTCTCTTTTATTCTTATGGAGACAGAAATTTACACCTTGCTTTCTGGAAATGGATGTACTTCAATCTTGAACTGTTCAAGGGCATCTACTATTGTAAAATTCTGTTTTCATGGAGGGCTTGGATTTTTTTGTAAATTATCAGTTTCAATCTTTTTTTATAGGCTGGGAAGATCCTCCTACAATTTGACTCCGGGCACACCATCTCAGAGTTGAGAAAACAGAGAGTCCTATAAAAATCACAGGTTTTAATAATGCTAAAGAGACAGAATTAGCTGATCTTTTCATTAAGTTTTCCTTGCTATAAAACTCAAAGAATCTCTCTCTAGCAGTCTATTAATACAGTATTGCAATCACTGTAAACAGTCATGGCCTCTCAAATGTGGCATTTCATGTTTAATTACCAGCTCAGGAATAGATATCTTAAGACTCACAAGAGAAGATAATAATCAAGAAAAATTTCATATTCTACCTTATAAGCACAAGACAGAAATTGTTATTGAACACTGTCGACACATTTCTCTCTTATTCAGCTATATAAACAACTGCTCATTAAGTATCATAAAGAGCAAATTTTGTTTAAAACAGCTTTCTTCATAAAATAAGTAAAGAACTACGTAAAAGCAATCACCATTTGGATAACTTGTTCTCAAAATTCTTAATATTATGTTGGTTTTTAAAAAAGGGAGTAATGCAGTGTTAAAAATCAGACCTTCTACATCCACATAGATTCTGACCATCTGGAGAGACAGACAGATATGCAAATATAGAAATAATTAAATGATTACTTAAAGATGTTTGGGAAAGATAACCACTTCTCCCTAAAATATATATTTTTGCTTGTGTCACTGACCATAATCTGTGCATAATTTACAGCCACATTTTAAAGTACACTAAACTAAATCCTATAAAAGTTATTTAGGCAATAATAATTTCAGTTATCAGGGCCAAATCCACATCAGCTTGCAAAGTAACTTCTAGAGTGCCATTACGACTACTATTATTATTATTATTATTATTATTGTTGTTGTTGTTGTTGTTATTATTATTATTAATAATAATAATAGTAGTAGTAAGAGACTATCATGTAATAACAACCCATAATTCCTGAGTTTAGTACAACACCTAGCAGCAAATATGGAAACACTCCCATATGAGATAACACAGCTATAGATTTCTGTATCACTTGTTTCATCAAATAAATTTTTCTCTACATTGCAATACTTTGCACTAGTGGCAAAGTAACTCATTAAAGATACACACGAATGGATCCTAAATTTGTCAGGAATTGTATGTCCCCAAGCTTAGTCACAAAACTGTTACAACTGTTGTTTGACTGCCAGGGAATCCTTGAAGGCTAAACATATACAGCAGTAAAACTCTAAGACCTATCACAAAGTTGCTCCTTTAATATCATGTTCAAGAGAACAGACATCTGTTGCAGGTAACAGTAAAGTGTCCAAGATGGATTCCAGGACTTTTCTGGTATAACTAATACAGGAAGAGAGAAACACCCTGATAGAACAGCACCCAGCTGCAGCAGGAACAGATCCACTGGAGCATTCCAAGGTTTAGTGTGAATCCCTTGGGATTTCTTGTAGTCTGTCTACTGCAAATTTGTGAGAGGCATAAGACCACTTTCTTCTTTGTACCTTATAAAGGTATTAAACAATGCCTCCTCTTTATCTTTTTTTTTTCTTAATTTATCTATTCCTTGTTAACATCCACACTCAATTCACAAGGCTCAAAGGTGATATTATCAATGGTATCTATGGATTTTTTAAAAAATACAAGTAGAAGCACATAAAGAAGGAGTTCCAAAAGATAAATTCACACTGCAAACTGGGACAGTAGCAGATTCCAGCTCATAGGAGGTTCCACGTAGTTCTATTGACTTCAATAAAGCTGTGCTGGTTTATGGTAGTCAAGAATTTGCTCATCCATCCCTGCAACCAGGCCTTGATGTATCTTCACAGTTGCCACTGCAGCATCTGAGTCAAGCAGATCAAAGTAGAAAGCCAAGTTCCAAATCCCTGTGTGACAACAGCTTTAAACTGAGAAAGATTTAAATGTTGCAACAATAAAGCAGATGGGACTCTGTTTTTTCATGAGAATAGCCAATTCTTTATTCACAAAGCCCATATTTGTAGGAAATATCAGAAGGCAGTGTGTTAGACCTAATTGACTAACAATACCCTGACACTCAGTTTATTGGTTGGTAAATTACTAGGGTGCATGTCTGTCAAATCTCTCTATTTTTGGTTAGCTTACATATTTTTGTTCACTGATTCTCATGGGATAGATTACTTGTTCATGCAGGTGCAACTTATTTTTCTCTCCAAGGATAGGCTGTTATGCAAACAGATTCTCATTCTCAAGATTTCTTCACATGGGAACTTAGCTAGCTGCACTTAGAAAAAGTAACAGGCCAGCTGGTAATTCAGCAGAGCAAGGCCTGATTTCATAAAGCTTTTCTTTTATAATATTTTTACCTGGATGTAACATTTAAGGACATTAGTACAGCTTTAAACTGTAATAGAATATTCATTTTGTAATTGAAATACAATTGAACAAATTGAAATAATCTCCGTGAACATGTTAAAATCCGGAAGGAGCTATCCCATCTAAAATTCATTTAAGAGGACTGCTAACTTTTGCATGCAGTCTGTGGGTGCAGTTCAGCTTCTCCCTTCTCCAGGTCAGTGCTTGGATCCATTTCCAGCCTCACTTGAGGACTTAGTTGCTTATCTTTAAAGCCTATACTGAAATACAGGATGAATTCCTCAAATGTACTGAATCACCACAATATTCTTACCACTCATGCCTGTAATGCTTCTCCAGAGACTAAACAAAATAATTTCCGAGGTTTATTGATTCTGAAAGAGTATCAGTGAGGCAGAGTGCTTCAAATGTCCATTAGGATCCACTGCTCAGACCACCAAAAGGAAGAAAAACAACAACATAAAATAGATGGGTCTGAAGCATCAACAACAGCATGAAATTCCCTGTAAATCTCCAGAGCAGCTGGAAATAGGGAATCCACAATACACAGTATTCCCTCCTTTTCAAGGCTTCAATCCCACTCCTTAGGACCTGGGACACAGGTGATATCATGCAAAGTCTTGAAGGAACATGTTTGACGGTGAGGCAGAGGCAAAGGGAGAACAACTGTTCAGAGAAGCTTTGGGTTTCTTTTCATATAGGTTTGAAGTTGTTGTTTCATTAAAAAAAGCTGGAGAAAAAGCCATAGCTTTTGGCACTTCCACTGGAGCCCTGCTGCCCTACATATTGTCATTGAAGAGGGACAGTTCCTCAGGAACTGGAGTAACAGGAGAAGGGGGGATGGCTTCCCACTGCCAGAGGGTAGGGTTAGGAAGGAATTGTTCCCTGGCAGGGTGGGCAGGCCCTGGCACAGGGTGCCCAGAGCAGCTGGGGCTGCCCCTGGATCCCTGGCAGTGCCCAAGGCCAGGCTGGACACTGGGGCTGGAGCAGCCTGGGACAGTGGAAGGTGTCCCTGCCATGGCAGGGGTGGCACTGGGGGGGCTTTAAGGTCCCATCCAACAACAAACCAGTCCATGATTCTATAATCTCCATGTGCATGATTGCAGTCAACTCATGTCCCTTGAGCTCAGCTGTTCTTCAGTGACAGTAACTTGTGTTGCCATTTGGTACAGAAATGGGACATTTCCATGTTCTTTGCTGTTAAATTTGCTCTGTGCACTTGTTCACCAGTCCCTGACTTTCTGACATTTAAAATGCAGTGTGAGACATCACTTCTTGGTCAAACATTTGTGTGATGTTATGGCTGCTTTAATTATTTATTGTGGCTGTTTCAGATGATGCAAGGTCTGGGAATACTCATCCTGCCTATTGTCAGTTTGATGTTTGCTGTTGGAGGTTTTACCCCAGGAGCACTCTGATGATATCAGGAAGGGAGCATAAAACAAACCAGCAAACAAGCTACTGCAAACTATGATAAATATGCTGCATTTGCACATGCAGAAAGCCTAAGGTTCGTTTGTTTTCTTCTCATATGAAAGTCAACCTCTTTAGCAACACAGAGCAGTTAACATAAGAAAAGTTCTGATCTGCCTTGTACCCCACAGTTCTTTTTATTGAGTCACCACTAACCCACACTGCTGTACCAAGAGGTTTATTTGAAATGTTTCTCGTTAAAAAGATGATTCACATGGCCATGCTTAGTTTGAGATCTAACAGAGACATAACCAGAGTTGGTCTGGCTGTGACTAAGGCAGTGCTGAAAGAACTGCATTAATGAAAGTACAACTTTATTCAACAGAGGAAAAATCAGGAAGGGAAAATGCAAGGAAAATAAACATAACAACAGGACTCAACACTCTTCAGGCAGAACCTGAGATGGAGAGCATTTGATATCAGCACTAAAACATGCTGACACTTAATTCTCTCCTGCTCTTCCCAGTCACTTCTGAGAACTCTCTCCACAATGTGTCACTGGATTTGTCTTTCGTGTGCTCTTAATGGGAACAATAGAATGATGGCATTGTCTCTGACACTGCCTAATCTGTAGAATGGCAATTTGAATGCATTTAGTTCCTACCTATTGTTTTAGATGACAGGAGCCAACCCCCACTCCAAGTCTACAGTGTCATTCAAAATGCACAGAAAATGAAATTTCATATTCCTTCAGCTTCACAAAAAGAAAATAATTTGGAGGAAGATAATTCCCTTAGCTGCTATTGTTTTTGCCAAAGGTCTCCCAAATTCTGTGCTAGACCAGTGCTCCTGATTTAGCAGTGCCACATTGCTTAGCACAAAACTGGGGGACAGGAAAGCAGTCAGGCTTTAGACATCTTAGTTCTGCAAGAGGAAGGACAGCAAGGACAAAGACTGCACACAAATGGGGAGGCCATGCCACCAATTTGTATTTACCTGTCTTTGAGGCAAGTTAGCAACAAAAAGAACTCTTAGACGCTCAGAAATTGCTGGAAGACTTTACATTACATGGCCAGTTCAGGATACCAAATCACAAAAATTGAAATGTAGGTAACCATTATTTATGGTACCTATCCCTCATCAGAACTAACAGTGTTATTCTCCGCTGATTTTTAGTATAAAACTTGGTTAGAGAGCTGGATGCAATAAATAAATGAAACAAGAGAAATATTCCAGGTACTACTAGAATAGATAATTATGTGACATGTTTGTTTATTTATATATGGATTTAATAATCCAGAAGCACTGCTATTCACGAGAAAGCAGTTACTCCTGCCAATACAAAAGCATGAATTAAAACATTCAGGTTGAAGACACCACTGAAGTACAAAGTTGGAAAGATTGCTGCTTCTGGAAATTTCAATTATTTTCTCATTTTAGGTGAATGCAGCTTTCAATTAGTATCATCAGTATCATCACTGACTTTCTTAAGGGTATGAAAATTATATGTGTGTCACATTAGGTGTGGAACTAAACTTTCAAATGTGTTGGATTTATCCCTTTAAATTAGAGATAGAACTATAGCAGCTGATTTTGCTCTTAAAAAAAAATAATTACACATAGGAAATCAACTTTTAGACTGAAAAATGAGAGCTCTTTCTTTTTGCAGGGACTGGATGACTGCACTGAAGACAAGGTATGGTAACTAATGGCACAGAACCACAACCTAATTGAAATGCAAATGGTGCTGCAGAGTGCCAGGGAATATTTGGCTTACTGTAAGAAAACTAACCTTGAGAATTCAATTTCCTTTGTCCAAGAAATATCATCACTAATCTCACTATGTAGTTCATTTTTAATTAGTGATCAATCAGGGAAATTTCCATATTCATGAACAAAAATTGGTGAGTGTTTAAAGGGACCAGTAAAAAAACCGACAGATCCATGCTTCTAATTTAGTCTTAGTACAGTGGGATCCTTTCCTCCCTGTTCTTATGGAAAAATAACTAAAGTATGCAACTAATGTACTCTGATTTCCACATCATGCTGCTTCTTAGATATGTCAGAAACCTTTCACATTTTGAATTCTGAAATATTCTAGACTTTTTCGTTTTCCAGAAGTTCTTTAAGCATTTACAAATCTTGCAAGAAGGTGAGTTCCTGTGAGGAGTGGGCAAGGACTCTGAGTTTGTCTAGTCTGCAGAAAAGGAGACTGAGGAGGGTGTGACCTCACTGCTCTCTGCAGCTCCCTGAGGGGGACATGAGGAGGGGAGTGCTGAGAAAATCTGGAAAAAATCTATTCTCTTATATATCACAGCAAGAAAGCTTGACATAATTTTGTGAGCATGGCTTCTTGATTGATTTCTTCACAAGGCCTCTCTAGAGGCTGGAAAACCTTGTCTCAAGTCACACTGTTTTAAAATTCCAGTGCTCCTTACACATACATTAGAACAGGTCAGTAGCAGAAGGGTAACACCACCTGCTTTTCCCACCACTTTCCGGGGGGTTACGGAAAAGTCTTCAGAAGAGTAAGGAACACTTGAGTCAAACACCAAGAGAGCAGAAAATAAAGGTTTTGAGCAGAAGGAGCAGTGATACAGAGGAATGGACTGGCAGATTATGAAGTCCAGATTCATAGAAACCTCTAAGAAGAGATTAGGCAAGCACCTGGTGGAAATATTGCTATAGCTATAGCTAGAAATCTTGCCAGCCCTCTGCTGAGGGAGAGGAGTGTCTTGCATTGAAGCTCTTCTGCCCCTGTTTAGATAGCACATGGTTTAGACAGCACATACTTCCTTATCCCACTCCAACATTATTGCTGTTGTGTTAATAAGCACTTGGAGACCCATGTTGCAGCAATTTTCAAAATGAAAAGAACACATTGCTGGGTGACATCAGATATGGTCCAGCTGCAGTATCCAAAGTGCCTCATATTCTCTCTGAGATCCAAATCCTTGCATGTCCTCTCTGCAGTGTCATGACCTTGGGGGCTACATTAAATCCATACAATCCTCAGGCATTACCCAGGGCCTTTAACACCAAAAAATAAAGCCCATTAGAAAGGTACCCATTCTCTGACAATTTCTCTTTACTTGCTAAAGGACCTCAACAGGGGAACAGCTGTTGATCAGTCTCCCAGGCACGGAGGTACACATGCAGCCTCTAAAGCTCCACAGACATTTCACAACAGCAGTTCAGACCTCTCAGATTTTTTCTCTCTTCAATCACAGGACTAAAAACATCACCCCTTAATGACTGTGTCCTTTCTTTATGGTATCTTCTGGCCTGTGCTGCCTGAAGCTAAAACAGGAGGGTAAAATGTCACAACCCCCTGTTCTGTTCTTCTTAGTGTATAGAGGAGTATTTTCTTATCTCACTCTCCCAGTCAGAAGGGAGGCAGTGCTGGGCCAGCCCAACAGTCCAGCTCAGTGCTCTGCCTCCAGCAGCAGTAAAAGATGTTTCTGGAAATCAGAAAAGCTCAGCTACTTTCTTCAATCCATTGGTTCCTCTCCCCCCCACCCCAGGCACTGGAGTAAGGAAAAGGTACATCTCTGCCCTCCTTCTTTAGGGTTTGTGAAGTTATTGTCCACAGATATGTCTTATATTAAACCTGTTGACACTCTCTGCCTCTACCATCTCCTGGGGGAAGGAAAACCAGGAATTCATTGGCTGCAGTGTAAAGAAGTTCTGCCTCTGTCAAGAGACCACCTTCTCTGGCCCCTTTAGTCAGCAACACACCAAGGGTCTGTCACACTGGCTGTCCAGACAGATAGGTCTGTATATATTTATATTTATATCTATATAAGCTCAGTGCAAGGCTTTGTTAGAGGGCTGCCATTCCCAGGCATGCACTGCGGAGTTGATCTCCACAGGCACAGTTCCCATTTTTAAACATCCAGAGCAGAACAAAGTGCTGGATAACTGTATTTCCTACTGCTCAGGAAAAATTTCCAGAGGAAAGAGAAAGGAAATGCCTCAGCCTACAAGGAATACTATAAGTCCACACCGATCTCTGAATTCTAATTCTAATGATCAAGAAAAACTGGTACCAAAAAAAAAAAAAAAAAAAAAAAAAAAAAAGAGTTGGTACAAAATATTTACTTTACTGAAAAGAAGAATGTATAGAAGATACATCCAATTCCTTAAATTAATTCCTTTCATTGTCAAGCGATGTCTCAGAGCATTCAGTGGATTTCTAGAGTCAGATTTTATATTTATGTGTTGCAGAAATTCTTCATGATTCTGTTAACAGTAACTCTAATGTTTATGATGAAACAAGCAATACTTACTCTTCTCTTAGAATTCTACTGGAATTTTACTTTCATTATTTTGGATGTTTGATACTAATTTTCTGACTTTCCTGAAGGATCAAAGTTTGTTACCATTATATTGTAACATAATTATACCTGACTTAATAGGCACCAGATTATTTTTCCATTACCTTAATGCCCCTGCTTTAAAATGATGATATTCAACTCATAGTAAGGACACTAAAAAAAGAACATCCTCAAACAAAGGTGAGAAGTGCTTGAAGGGAAGAAATACTTGCATTTTCAGCTAGTGAAGGATTAGGTGTGGAAATAGTCAATTACGTTCTGTTGAAATTGTGTTTCACCTTTAAAGAATAAAACGGATTTTCTTAAAAGTGTATATCGGCTTGGGATACAACAGATGTGTGCTTGAGAAATAACAACTCCATCAAATCTATCTTTCAATAGAAAAAAGAAATCTCTTGTAAATATAGAGTGCCATCTATTTTGACAAAAATAAGTTCTACCCACAGTAAAATCTAATACGAAGTAGTTGAAAATATTGGATTTTTTAATTCACTGCTGTTTTGTCCACAAGTTTCATGCAAATACTCCTATAAGAATGCAGAGGAACAAGAGAATGAGAGAAATAAAGAGAACTATAACGTATATATTTCTATAAAACATACCTTAGAAGTTTTAGAATAAAACAAAACAAAGAGTGCCTTTATGCTATTTAAATACCTATTTTTCATTGTACTAACATCCTGTATCTATTATGAACACTGTGTCTTTAATAGACTGGTTTCTGTAGCCTCTCCTGTAATCATTTAACTTCAGAGAAACACCACTAGGTTAATTATTACAAGGATAAAATTGTGTATAAAATCAAAGACTTTTCAGCAGTGAAGGCAATATTTTGGAGAAGATGTTTCAAAGTACAGCCTTGTTATGAAGTTCAAGAAAAGCCATGTCAGGCCCTGGTAACACTTGGCAATAAATGCCAATGCCTGCTGTTCCAAACACAAGCTCATTGGGCGTCCTAAACAATCACCCTCAGCCATGAAACAGAAGGGCTGGGCCTGCCTGGGTTCTGAATTTTGAGCTGCTGAGGTCCTGAATTCTCAACCTTTTCTTGAGGAAAAGATTCTCAATTGTTTTTCTTTGGTTATTTCTGCAGGAATTATGCTTTGGGAGGAGGAAAGGCAGTGTTTTGGTACCACAGAACATCCAGGGGCAATCGCAGAGCAGAACTTTCTCTGCACTGAACAAAACCTGAACAGTAGTAAGAGTACAATCCCTGAGGCTTCTGAATCAATATATCTGGACAGATGCAATGGCCAGCCCCAGCAGGGGCAGTGTGGGACGAGGGAGAACCAAGACCAGAACTGAAGCTTAGCAGAAATCATTCTCTAGGTGAGTCTTGTGTGAGAGCTTTTCTCTGCTCTACCAATCATTCTGTAAACATTGGAATGTTTCTGAGAGAGGATTTGACAGACTTTTCTGTAGGTGTAAAAAACACACAAGTTTCCACTCTTCCAAATCACACCCAATGACAATCAAACTCCCCCAGTGGGGACCCTAAATATTCCAACCAACCAATCAGGCAAACCAAACAAATTCACTGGAATGCCATCTGTAAGCAAATTTTTGGAGTTTGAGCTCTTGCTTCAGTCAGACACTGATCATTCGATAGCAGAGTTGTTTTCACAGCTGTAGGGGGTGCCCATTAAAGCACCCCCAACAGCCTCCTGTTGACATGAAAATGTATGTATTGAGTCTGCAATGGGTCACACAATATAAATTGACATCTATAACCTGCAGCACTTCAAAGAAGTGCAGCACAAAGCATGTTGACATGTCTAATGATCATAAGTGACAGATGGCTGAGGGGTTTCATATGCTTAACAACTGACTGGAGAGGCAGCATGTATCTTGGATTAAACTGTTGCATTTTGGAATTGCCTTTAATTACAGGGTTAGGTAGGTTATTAAAAAGGAATATATTTCACTGGATCATTTCCCTTTTGCAGCCCTCATATGTAAGATGTGTTTTAAGAATGCTTATCACACTGGTCCTGTCACGGGAGAAGGGTCAGAGAAGCACAGCCTTACTTTAGACTGATATAATTGGCAAACACATCATATCATAGATTGAGGATTTTTCAGAAGAGTCAAAATTCCAGGCTTCAGCATTTATCACGACAGTCAAAGGCAGAAAATTGGGGTTTAGGTGTAAATGTGAGGAAAATTTCAGGCTTGCAGAGTTCTACTGATGTAATTCCAGTTAAAAAAAAAACAGAGGAGTCAACAGTTCTCTGCATTTTAGCATGCAAATTGTGGTTCTTGCTACAGGGGCAGAGGGAAGGAAAATTCTACAGACAATCACATTATAAAAGGCTTTTCTCAAAACTACCTTGTTTATAGTGGCATGCCTAACTTAGTCCTGGAAGACTCTGGTCTAGTTGGTTGTGTCTTATTTTGCTGATGCCCAAATCAGCTCCATAGGAATGGATTCATGTTGGTCTTTACCATGCCATTACACTTTAATAAAAAACCCTTTGTAATTAACAGTCACTTTTCTCTGCTTCCCAGAATGTTTTCTAAGATCAAGAAAAGCCTGTCCTAGTCAGTGTTCTTTGCAGATTGCTGGTTTTTTTTGATGATTGCTTTCTCTTTATGACATAAATTAATCAGTTCCAATAGTAAAGATCATAGCAGTATCAAAAAAAAAAAAAAACGATAATTGAATTTATGATGTAAGATTTTTGGAGAAGGTAAGAATTTAAGAGTTGAAATACTAATGAGCTGATGCAATTGGTTCAGTTTCAGGCAACTGAGAATTTCAGTAAGTGCTAAAGATTTGTCAACACCACCGCTTTGTTTAGCTTTTTTAGTATTTTATTTCCTTTTGCTTTCTATTTTATGGTTAACTGTACTGTGCTTTAATTGCTTGCTTGACATGATGGAATCTCAGAGGAGGTTTGTGGTGGAGTTTTACAATATTTTAAATAATTAATAGTAATTAATATAGTGCATTTAATCAAGCTCTCCTAATAGTTTCTATATCTTCTGTGTATACTTTCACATGAGTTTAGCTCATCTTTACAGTGTTTTAGGCTACTTATTTTTCCCCCATAAAATGTGAAATATTTTAGGAATCTTTTTTTTGTAATATGCTGTACTTTATACTCCAGAACAGCATCAAATACATTGGAGACATTTTTATATCCCATTTAATTTTTAATGAAAATGCCACACTGGAAAAATAAGCTGTTATAATTTGAAAAAGCCAAGTTTTGTCAGCCTTTCATAAATAAAACTTACTGATACTGATTAAGTAAGTGGGGGTCTGCTTCAATTCATTCTTATGGTCTAAACCTGTTCACAGAAGTCCAACTTTTACTTCCTTTTAGTATATACAACGTGCTCAAACCCACAGAAATCAGCAAATTTTGTTACTGGTGGAATGGCCTGAGAACACCCAACTGGAGTAAGGAAATCCTGTACTTGAAGCTAAATTTGTCTGGTGTCTCAAAGTCACTAAAATTTACTTAATTATGATTTGCCAGAGCCTTGACCCACTGCATGTGGGTATTTGAATAAACTGCATTTACATGTTTAGCCCTGGGACTTCTTTTATAAAGTCCTTTCCTACATTCAGTTAAAATATTTGATAGAAACCCAAAGTCTGTTCCGGGCCAGTGAGATCTTTTAAAGTACTTGCCTACACTATTGCATAAAAACTCCTATTTCTTTCACACCAGAAAAATAAAGTGACAGCAAACTCTCTCTCATTTTATTTTTCTGGGTGATGTTTATAGTAGAAGTTGGAAACAATCTAATTTTTCTAATTTTCCGATGTGTTTATTATAATTTAGAAGACATGCATGGAGTATTTTAGCTGTCTGATTCATTTTTGCCACTGATAAAATTATCAGACGCTAAAAATATCCATATTTTCTTAAAACTACGGATCTCTGTTTATCAAAGCAACTGTGTTATTATTCTTTGTGCTTTTAAAACTCAGAGATTAATATACCAAAGGCTCACAGGCCACACATGTGGGTATCCTCAACATCACGGTCTCTCCTACTTTCTTCAGTTTTCACTAAGGATGCACAGGGTCTTTTCTGAGTTGCTTGCATTTCCTTATTTCTCATATTTTAAAATACACCTTTGTCCCACTTTCCTTTTTTTGTACCAAACTATGCCTATATTAATATATCTTTGTTTATTAATTAAAGCTCCCTATTAGGAGACCATGAAAGAATAAATAATAACATCTGAAAGTCTATGTAGCGACATTCAACTCAGAAAAAATATCACTCAATCACAAAAAAATTCAGTCAGTCACAGAAAAAATTAGGTTGAAAGTGACCTCATGATGTCTGTAGTCCAACCTCTTGCCCTAAGCAAGATTAACCCCAAAGTAAGGTCAGGCTCTTCAGGACTTTGTCCCATCAAGCTCTGAAAATCCCCACAGATGGGGACACAGCATCTTCCTGGGCAATCTACTCTCGAGCTTAACCACTCCCATGACAGAGATTTTTCTTATAGCCAACTGCAAAGTCCCCGAGCTTTTTCATCCTCAGTGCTTCTTTCAAAGAAGGAAGCCACAGATGAGGCAACAGGAAACTAGGAAACAATTTTAAGCTACTTCTCCCAAAAATTAAACACTGAAAAGACTCTTAAGAAAAACACTTCATGAAGTCAAAATCTATAAAGTGGCATGAGCTTTTTCAAATTAATTTAATCACAGAATCATGGAATGATTTGAGTTGGAAGGGACCTTAAATCCCATCCAGTGCCACCCCTGCCATGGCAGGGACACCTTCCACTGTCCCAGGCTGCTCCAGCCCCAGTGTCCAGCCTGGCCTTGGGCACTGCCAGGGATCCAGGGGCAGCCCCAGCTGCTCTGGGCACCCTGTGCCAGGGCCTGCCCACCCTGCCAGGGAACAATTCCTAATTCCCAATATCCCATCCAGCCCTGCCCTCTGGCAGTGGGAGCCATTCCCTGGGTCCTGTCCCTCCAGCCCTTGTCAATTGTCTCTCTCCATCTTTCCTGCAGCTCCCTCTGGAAGGACAGAAGTGCGTTTACTGCAGGACCAAGGACTGAGGTCAGTCAGGTGTATCCCAGATTTAAAATACCAGTTAGGTTGTTGAAAGACAGAGGTACCCAGAATTGACATAAGAAGTGAAAAACAAAGATAAAGCTCCAACTCCTGTGACTAAGACAAAAACAGAGAAGCATTTAATAAGAGATTTTCAGACTTTCATGAATATGTGATGTGAGTGCTTGGGGTCTACTCACCAGCATGCCAATTTTCCTTAATATGACCTCCTTTTAGATTTTATGTCAAGATAAAGGAATCTTTCCCTTGAATACTTACTTTATTCCAACACTCAAGCTCATACCTTTATTAGAACTCTTTTTTTCAAAAACACAAGTGACAGAATTCAGAATTTGTTCAGCTGTGTCACCAACTTCCAATTGGACAAATATTTAATTCACTGCTTCTATTTTTAAACAATGCTCCTGACTAATTTGAGTGATTGGATGTTCAGCAGAGTGGTTTGTTAAAACATTTTCAAGCGGTATCATTAGAAAGAGATTAATTCCTATAAGATATCACACATAAACTCATCTTTTTTTTTCAGCTTCCAGAAAATTCATGAAAGCCATTGTTCAGAAAATGAGTGTATGCATAATACTCTGCTTATGAATAAAAAGCAAAAAACCACCGAGCAAATGCTGTGTCTCAGGATGGTTTCTTAATTTCCCTGTGATTTTATGCAGCTTCAAAAATAGTGTAAAAATGGGAAATGTGTGTTTCTTAACTTATGGAAAAGATGTCTTAACTTTCATCTTGATACAAAAAGGACAATTTTTATAGTGAAGCAACCATTCCCTGTAACAACTTCCCCAGGGAGGTGGCAGAGTCCCCATCACTGGAGGTTTTAAAGATGTGATGGGATGGTGGGATAGATAAACTCCTTTTCCTATGAAAGTCTGAACACAATGATCTTTCAAGGTCCATCCCAAACATCCAGCCTAGGCTTCTAGGAATTATCACAGCCGATTTCACCTGCTCCCCTCCTTCACCACAGCCACCTTCAGAGTAACAATCATATGGGTCCTTAAGTCTTAATTACTCTTAAGTCTTAATAATAGCTTTCGAAAGACTAAGAAACACATGACAACCAGAAAGATAAAATAATCACCCAAACTTTTTGTCTGCATTTTGGCCATTTCTTGTGGCTTTCTTAAAGATATAAACAAATGAGGACGTATCTCTCCCTCCAGGTACAGGGGATATGTGTAAGACCTCCGTGCATTATTTTTAAAATTAAAAACAGCACCAAATTCTTCATTTTATACAGAAAGTGTGCTCAGAACTTTAGACAACTGTCTCAGGCTTCTGGTCATGTACTAGTTACAAATAATGGCACTGATGGATCAGCTGATCTGAACAGACATGGAATTGTTAAAAATTGCCAGACATCCCAAGGAAAGAGCAATGTCTGGAATGGTAGAGAAGAAACAAAGGGAAACAAGCCAGACTGAAATAAGAAAGTTGGGAAAAGTGGGCACTTAATATGTTTTGAGAGGGTGAAAGATGCAAAGCAATGAAATGAAGGTTCTTGTAAAATCGTACCTGATACTGTCCATCCTTTCTGTCAGCGTTGCTCAGAATTGTGGTTTTTCTCTCTGAATTTGTCACAATATTTTGCAAAAAGAAAACTTAAACCCATGCTGACACAATAATGTAGGCCCTATCATCAGTTGTGCCACATCTGGGCACAACTGATCTTAGGATCTGACTCTATGGATGTGACTGATCTACGGATCTGATTCTATCTCCAGCCCCATGTTTAGATCTCACCAAGGATGGAAGTAAAATAATGCAACAGAAGCTCCCTGAGGAACAGGAGGGGTCCTCCTTCCTTGCTTTAAGGCACAGCTGAATTTATAGCCTGGCTAAATATATTACAGGCTCATTCCTAGGAAAGTCAACAAGGGGAAAAGACAGCAGTCATCTATCTGTGAAATGTAAAATACTAGTGGAAAGTACATACAGCTTTTTTACATAGACTACACACCATTAACCTACTCTCCTCCATATTAGTTTATCATGCTAAACTCAGCTGCTGCCTTTATTCAAATGTTTTTATTTTCTGTTGCTCTCTTGAAAGACGGGTAAAATACATTATGTAATCACCGTGGAAATAAGCTTCATTTAAGGAAGTCAAAGTTCTGAAGTCTGCCCTCATAATTCATATAATACAAAAGGCATTATCATTACAATACCTCATTCCTTTGACAAAGATTATAGCAAGGACAGAAAATGCCCACAGATTAATCCACCATGCTGACACCATTTTTAATGAGTGGGAAATACCAAAAATATGATCCATTACCTTTGCAACTCAAAACCTGTAATATCATGGACCAGTTTGAACTACTTAGATCTGACATTCCTGCCCAGGAGCTCATCACTTATCAGACTTTTTAAAACATATTGCACGGCACCCTGCACAGGTTAGAAATCATTAGAATGCATAATTTTTATTGTAGTTTAGAGTGAGAACAAGAGGGTTTTCCATCTTCATTGCTTTTGAAATGTCTTCCATTTGAACAAAAGCATAATGTCCCAGTGTCCCCTAGTGGGCTCATGAATTCAGAGGCAACAGGTTCATTTCATACCTGTCTGTGCCCATCAGCATCAACGCCTTCAGAAAGATTGTGCTGGGCTATTGCATGAGTTTGAATCCTTCTTCCACTATAAAAACAAACCATGAAGACCAGGACTGATAAATTGTCATGAAGAAATAGGTAATTCAGAGAAGACAAAACCAGAGACAATTACCTGGGGTTTCTGATGGGACAGGAAGAGAGAATATATTTCAACAACTACTTGTGTAGGGTGATCTTGGGAAGGTTATTTCATGTACATGGGCTTCGGTTTTGCTTGGAGATAAAGGTATTGAGAGATTCTTAATAGATCACCTCCTCATGGAGTACTGCACCATAGCTGTACTGCTGTTTCAGTATTATGTGCTGGTTAATGAACAGTTGCTATATTTTTTCAAGTATGTGTCAATCATCTTCCTTCTTGCTTGAATTACCAGTAAGAGTCTGGACGGATCACAGGAAAGCAGCCTAATGAAATGTTTAAATGAAAGATGACTGAAAGAGGGATCTATCTAAAAACTGACTTTTCTTTTAAATGAACCTAGTCCTTGTGAATTTGAGGAATTCAGAAGTCATTCAGAATTCAGAAGTCATTTCTGGATTTGGGGGAATACTTTGAACTCCTTCCTGGGCTTCCAAGTGCATTGGAACTCTCAGATTCTTTTAAGAAAAGGTTTTCAGTTATATTTGAGTTTCACTAACACAAAATGGGCCAAAGGAGTAACAATCATGTTCACAACTTAAAAGTAGCACAAATATTCACTTGTGCCTAGATGCCTTTTGCTTTTGGCATCCAGGCACAAGTACCAAAGGTGCAGTCTCCCTATCACTGGGGGTAGTAGGGAGACTCCACTACCACTAGGTGAAGAGCTGGAGCAGCAGTGTCAGGGATGGGCATTGAGATTCAGGAGATCCAGGATGTGGCTTTTGAGGAAATTATTTTGAGCATTATTTTCACTCAAAATAAGACACAGTTTGGGGGCTGGGACAGCACAGCCTTTAGTAGGAGTTGCCTCACCAATAAAACCCAAAAACTCAACGTGCCCCAGCCATGTGCTCTGGGACCCCAAACCCCCCTGCCCTGGGCTGGGCCCAGCGTGGGCAGCAGGGGAGGGGATTCTGCCCCTCTGCCCCTCGGGTGAGACCCCACCTGCAGAGCTGCCCCAGCCCTGGGCCAGCACAGGGAGGAGCTGGAGCTGCTGCAGAGAGCCCAGAGGAGGCACCAGGATGAGCAGAGGGATGGAGCAGCTCTGCTGGGAGGAAAGGCTGGCAGAGCTGGCATTGTTCACCTGGAGAGGAGAAGCTTTGGGGTGACCTCAGCGTGGCCTTGCAGGGCCTGAAGGAGCTGCAGGAAAGATGGAGAGAGACAATTGACAAGGGCTGGAGGGACAGGACCCAGGGAATGGCTCCCACTGCCAGAGGGCAGGGCTGGATGGGATATTGGGAATGAGGAATTGTTCCCTGGCAGGGTGGGCAGGCCCTGGCACAGGGTGCCCAGAGCAGCTGGGGCTGTCCCTGCATCCCTGGCAGTGCCCAAGGCCAGGCTGGACACTGGGGCTGGAGCAGCCTGGGACAGGGGAAGGTGTCCCTTTGTTGGAATTCCATTCCACAGTTGGAGTGAGGTGATTTTTAAGGTTCATTCCGACACAAACAATTCTGTGATTCCATAATAAGGAGTAAACTAGCACAGATTTCTTATTCCCTACTTAGCAAGTTCTTCTCATAAAATAACATTTTTACAAAAGTAGAAAAAAAAGCACATATAATTAATGTCACAATTTCAATGATATACTTACACTTCTAAAGCAAATATTACCTGGTAGAATGGCTCCTCAAGAATATTACTCTCAAAACTATTGTTGTGGGAGATGCAGATGAAGACTTTCTCCCTAAAATCCCTTTGTGTAAATCATGGTAAAATTAGTTCATCTCTCTGGGCATCAGTTGCATCCCCTAAATTGCATAATCCTTCCTCTGCATGCTTTTTAAGAGCTGCTGATTTTGTCTGCTTTTGAAGTCTCCGAGCCCTGGGTTAGGATCTTCCTCTATGCAGGTGCATTGGGGGGATCTGTGACAGCAGGGTCTCTATCTGTGCCTATGCATCAAATAATAGATACCTTTCTCCTCAGCTTATTTCTTTGTCCATTGCTTTGATTCCAGCATTTATTTATTCTACAGAAATGGCTTCATCTGCCTTGCAGGATAACTTTCAACCTTCCAAAAGCCAGAACCTCAAATCTGTTCAGTAACAAATGAATAGCTACAGCACTGCATAGACATTCTGCAATCACAGAAACCAGCACAAGATAACTTCAACATTTCTTTAAAGAAATTGAATTCTGTTGAAACACATATATCAAGATATGCTTTATTACAAAACAAAGCTGGAAAAAGCCAACATTATTCTTCTTCTGAATTTATACTGTGAAATAAGGTGCTAAATCACCTTATTTCACAGAGGGTATCTTTTTAACAGAAAATGCAGTTTTATAATGCGATGCAGGACAGGAGAGCAATGAAAACAGCAGAAGTGCTGCTACACTGCCCTATCTTGCATCTTTAGCCTCTCAAGAGATTGACCAAGCCAGGAAAATATTGCTGGGTCACAGTCCCCATTCATCCAAACTGGAGTTATTCCAACCAGGGAACCCCTGCCAGCCACACTCTGTGTTGTGGGAGACCTCATGATCAGTGTGACATAATTTCAAATCTTATAAATATTAGTAACTTAACAAGGCTCAAAACACAGATATGCTGAGCTTCTGAGCTTCTGAGCTGGGCTCAGAACATTTTGTTCTGTAATCCCAGCACAAAGCAGAAATCCAATAGTAGTGGAGGGCAATTGTTTTCTCTTTCCCAAGGAAAAATGCAGTAGGTTCCAGTGCTGCATCAGCACATCTGCTCTGGGAGCATTGTACTGCCCTACTAATCACACTTACCTGCATCCTGCACCTTCAAACCATCTTTTTATTTGCATATCTGACAAAGTGCCCCTCCAAGGAGCCATAAGGAGGGTCTATAATTGTGCCAGGGTGGGGAGGGGCAGGATGAAGCACTGAGGGCAGCAGTGTGGCTTCCCAAAGAATATATTCCAATGCAAAACCAGCAGTAAAAGTGTCCAGGCTAGCATTAGTTATTATTAGAAGTGTCTAGACTGGATATCTAATATGTTTGATGACCAGCTGCTTTGTTTGCAAAGGAGTTTTGTCTTGATTCCAGACTCCTCACCAAATCCACTTTCTGAACTTTATGGAATGGCTGAATGTCTCCTTCCTTCTAGTATGGCATGCACCATAGTGTTTTTAAAGAGGAAAATACAGTTTTAAGTATATGAGTTTTTAAAATTTGTTCAGAGTTAGTTATAAATTAATAGTGCAACACTTTCCATAAGAAGTCCCATATTTAGTGACAAATCTTTTCAGTGCAGCTCCAGTGGAGTTAAACTCCCAGATGGAACCCTTCACAGTCTGAAAACACTCCTGTTCCCAACCTGATCTGCCTATCAAAGCAAATTTGCTCAATAAACCTATCACATACTGAGAGGAAAATAACCCAGGCTGTTAGGGGTGTTCTGAGAGCAAATTGTCTTTGCTTCAGATTAGTGAAAGTTAGAGAAAAAAGGTCTTTCTGGCATCATAACCGGAAAAAGAAGCAAGGAGAAAAAGATGAAGAAAATAATTATTTTTTAGTTTCATCACTTACCAGATTTTAAAAGACATTTACAACCTGTACAGCTGATTTTAAAGGGATGCTTTTTGGTTACTACTGAGCAAAAGTGTAAACACAAACACAAGCAGTGAGGACTTGGCGAGGAAGGAGAGGTGGGTGGGAGACTGAAATGAAACCCCTGCCAAGTCCATGCTTGCTCTATTTTCTGGATTACCCTGGAATCCAAACAAGCAACTTATTTTTTTGATAGAGGGGCAGGAAAAGGACAAGTAGGGTTAATGCATTCATTCTGAAAGACTATTTTTTTTTTCTCCACTACACAAGGAAAGATGCATCAGGTTCCCAGTGTTATTGAATCTTTCCTTCCCACAGGAGCTGAGTGGTTTAATGAAATCTCTCTTCCTTTTTTCAGCATCAACAGTCCTTTGATTAAACCTCTATTTGTGTCTTTCTCTCAAATCTCTGTCTAATACAAAACACCCCAGTCTCCAATAAAAATTTATACTTCAATAATGAAATAAGTTCTTGTATTGTGGGTGAGTCAGGGTCTGCTCATGATTAAGAAACACTAAACATGACAGATTACATGCAATTAATTATTACTTCATCTCCTCAGAGAATATAACCTACAACAGAATTCTTTTACACAAAGCCCTGAATTTCAGAGCTCTCCAGCTGCTACAAACAAATGCATTTTGTTTATCTATTGCCTATGAAACAGGTTTGTTTGAAACCTGACCTGGAAAATAAAATTGTCCAATGTCAGTGAAATGCTGTAGCCAGAACAGAATGCTGATTTTTATGGGGATTTTTACATATAATGACATATTTCTGCCTATATAATTATTTTTAAAAGACAGGAAGAAAAGAAAAATAAAAGCCAGTAGGATCTAGATAACTTTCTCTCATTCTCTTCCCTGCAGTCACTGGATTATCCAGCCTTCTCAGGCTGAATCAGTGTTCATTAGGAATGTTCCCAATTTCAAATACAAAAATACCAACATCAAAATGGGAGAGTATCCACAGGAGTCTAAACTAAGGCTTGTCCAAATCTGTTTGCAGCAGAAGGGCTATGGAATGTAATCGCCCTCTGCACTCCGGCTCAGAGAGTAGTCTTAATGAATTTCAGGCACAGACCAGTTTACATTTTCTGGCACTTGGTGCCTCAGTGGCATCTGGTGGGGGGTGTTATTTATTTATTTATTTATTTATTAAAATTTGCTCTGCAGCACAAGCCTCAGTA
Organism: Promerops cafer; assembly: GCA_013398275.1. NCBI lineage: Eukaryota > Metazoa > Chordata > Aves > Passeriformes > Nectariniidae > Promerops > Promerops cafer. The sequence goes on along the minus strand of VZSE01001577.1, from coordinate 12,717 downwards.
AATTTGCAAGGTTTTTGCAAGCAAGCTTGAAGGGCTTGTTCACCAAACCTTGAAGTATCAGTAAATGTTCAAAATTAGTTGTCAACATCGAGTAGGATGGAAAATCCAGTGGCATTGGATACAAATGTTAATCCTTAATGCTTTGGGGGCACTCTGGAAGTATTGAGCACAGTACCTTTGGGTTTCCAGCTGAATTCGGGGGGGAGCAGTGTTGTTTAAGCTTTTCCTTCATCACTGCGCCTCAGCAGGAGCAGAGATCTGTCATCCCACAGAGCAGCCTCTGCATTAGTGGTGGCGCAGACAGTTTGACCTTCATTTATCAAACAAAAACATTCACCTTTGGCCTTTAAAAGCTCCTGCAGGAGTCACTTTTGCTGAATTCCCATGTTACTCCTCTTACTGTTTCCTCCAACACATCATCTGTAGTTCTAATTCTGTAACAGCTGTAGAGAGTACAGTGGGATACCGACGATGAGACACACGCCAAGAAATGCAAATTCATAAATATCCACAACAAAACATCAGTGGTAAACATAGAAAGGCCTCAGTTACAGACTCATGTGTGACTATGCAAATATTAAGTTTATAAAATCAAGACCTAGAAGCCAGGAAGTGCTAGAATTCACCTTAGCCCTATTTTCTTCTATTTGAAAATATATATCCCACTTTCTGTATACTTCATAATATCTGATAATATCTGTGGTGATGTTGGGGGGTTGGAATTTTCCCCATTAGAAGTCGGGGAGGCACTGAGAAGTGGGTGCTTGGAACAGGGCGAGGGGAAAGGGCAGAACCATCGCGAGAGTACGAGGCAGGTAAAAAGGCGTGTTTGGGGACAGTCTCTCGCTCACCAGCCCAGGATTTTTTCTGCTCATCCCTGCTGTTCCAGCCTGCTGCTCCTGAGAGTCCTGCTGGAGGCGCCGGGCCGGCTGCCCCGGGGTTTTCGTAGAGCGCCGTTTCTCCTCCATTTTCCCTCCCGCCTCGGGCACGCCGCCATCACCGCGTGTTTGCCGAGCCCGCGCCGGAGCGCCCCCTGCAGCCGCGGGGGGAGCACCGCACCTGCCCTGCACATCGGGAGCTGCAGCGCCCCTGCCGGCTGTGCCCGGAACTGCAGCGGAGGGAAAGCGCCGCGGCCGCAAGGCTCTCACTGGGTCTGGGCCTGTGTGGGGTTAACGCCGCTGTTACAGGTCTGTGTTTGCTTTATTATACATATTAGTAAAAACTGCTACTCTTATCCTCACATCTCTGCCTGAGAGTCCCTTAATTTCACAATTCTAATAATCCGGAGGGAGGGGGTTTTCCGTTTCCATTCTAAGGGAGGCTTTGCTGTCTTTCCCTAGCAGATACAGCCTTGTAAACCAAGACAGGTGGTATTAGAATTTAATGTCCTCATGTCCAGTTCTTCCATAAGACCAACTCCTCCCAAAGGCTGAGTTCAAGTTATTGGAGCAACTAGACCAGTTGAGGGACTTAAATAATTCTGTGTTAACCACCTAGATGATCAGAATATTTTCTGATGTACAACATTTTTTTCTAAGACTTAAAAAAAGCTGTATTGCTCTGGCTAAAACTTTTCAAGCACTTGTGGAGGGAAAGTCATGAAAAATCCCAACTAAAAATGTGCAGCACTACATATGAGAAGAAAGACGTGTGGGATAACCCATTTAAAATGCATTTTTTTAAAAAAGTGAAAAAAAAAAGCAGCACTGTATACATTCAAAACATTTTAGCAAGCAAATTCCAAAATAGCCCCTTAAAGCTGACAGAAAAATGTGAAAACTGATAATAGGCATCAATTAAATAACTTAATCATTAAATATTAAATTAACTTAATCTTTGTTACTGACTTAATCAGCAGTCAGTAACAAAGGAGATGTTGCATTCCACATTTCTCCTGCTCTGAAACCAATGTCAAACCAGACCCCAATAAAGGCTGCAATCTCTTTAAGGTACACAAAGCAAACCTTTGTTCCCACCAAAGGATATCTGTACAAACAGAACAGACAATTAGGTCTGAAACCACCCATTTCACATTTGCAAATGCATCCTGATAGAAACAAATTGAGAGGTTTCAGGTAAGCAAGTTTTCAGCATATTTGCAAGTGAAAAATTCCTGCCAGCAGGTGGTGATTTGGTCTGCCCTTGACACTTTTAGAGCTATTGAATTGCATGTCACAGCACTGCAACATATATTTCACTATATGCTCTGTTTTCCCTAAGCGTTTGGAAAGGCAAGGAAAACCAGAGCCAGCAAAGAAGCACACAAACAGAATAGCAAGTAGGATCACTTTTCATTTCAGCCTTTTATATCAGAGAACTATATTTTCAATCCTAACACAGGTCACAATAGTCACAATGGCAATTTGTGACTTGCTTTCCAGGCACGTCATACGGTTGGGAAAGATTTTCACATAATCAAAGTTGGATATTTCTAGAAAGATCAAAAGAGTCTGTGAAGTGCAGAGCAGGTGCTACAGACTTCTTAGAGAATCTGAGAACGCAATTAACCAGCAAATGAGCCTTGGAAAACCCAGTCTTGCTGAACAGATGAGCATAATAAAAGCCACTGAGAAACGAGATGGCCAAAGCACGCTAATAACAGCAGCACCATAGAGACATCTGCCCCAGACCTTAACCTTTAGGAAAAGAGAGCAGATCCCACACAGAGAGGGAAGTAGGGACAATTATGTAAATGTCTGGGGCTCCCAGAGGAGATGGAAGTTTACTGATTGCTTTCACAGAGGCTCAGTTTAGCAGAGCACCACAGGCCTCTCTCTGTTCACTCCAGTGGATTGGTGCTTGGGATGGCTGGTGCTGGAGGAAATGGGTCAAGTGACTTACACAAGATTATCAAACCCAAGTGGTTTTACCCTTCAGCATTTATGGAGCAACTTTTCTCATAATTTATATTCTGACTGCCAGCTTTGAAGTTCATCACTGAGAGGTGTTTAATAAGCTTTGCAGGAATCTGTAGCCTTTAACATTTGGACAAATGTAATATGGCTTGGGACAAATGAAAATAATCCATCTGAACAATTTCTGCTGATGCCAAATTTCATACAGGGCTTACTTCAACAATGGAAAAGTGAGGTCTCACACTTTGAAAATAGGTCAAACTTTCTATTACTCTGTTGTTTTTGGGGTTTTTTTTTGCTTCAACAATACATGCTGCAGTAGCTTATGTCTTTACAGGGTACTAATCACAAAAAAACATCACATGTCAAGCCCAGTATGGATTTTATAGACATTCAGGTTAAAAGGGGGATTTTCTGCTCTGACACAGAGGATCTTTGTGACAGGGCCATAAAATGTGCTCTTTTATGAAGAGAGAAAGAATTCAAAATGGGCTCATGGGAATGAAGCATGATGTCACTCACCTTGGGATGGGCCATGAGATGCAGTTGGGGCATCAGCTTTAAACTACAACTGCTGTAAAATGCTACACAATGTAGAATTACTGAATATCTTCTTATTTCAGTCTCCAACAATTTTGAAGCCTTAGACAGCTTTGTCTTCCCCACCACTTTAAGCCTGTTGTGACTTGTTGAAGCCAGAGCTGTGGCTGGGGTGACCTCCAGCCCCTGCAGCCAGCAGCACCCCTGGGGTCATGAAGTAACAATTATTTTTTAATGCTTTTGATTTGCTTCCTTGCTTCTGTCCATTCTCTTGTTCCCTGTCACTGCCTGGGTCACCAAAGCCCTCCCTGGGGTCCCTTCTCCAACACTGGGGTCCCCTTTACTCCCCTTCTACCCCAATCTCCCTGCACCTCCCTGTATCCCCTGATGATGCTGTCTGCCCCTGCAGGGATCCTGCTCCCAGGGGTGTCCCTGTTGGCGCAGCCCCGTGGGGGATAGGTGGCACTGGGGGACCACCTGGTGCTAAGCTGCACAGTGGCTGTGGCGACAGGTCCCCTGTCCTTCTCCTGCCGCCGGGGGGGCTCAGCTGCACCTCTGGGCACCAGCCCCTGCCTGGAGCTGTGCCACGCTGGGGACAATGACAGCAGCCACTACCGCTACAGCAACACTACAGTTTCGGGTCAGTGATGGGGACAGCGTGGCTGAGAGTGTCCCCCTGAATGTCACTGTCCTGGGTAAATGGGACCCTTGGGCTGGGTGTGACCCCACCCACGGCATCCTCCATCCCACCTATCCCACCCTTATGCCCCCCTTGGGCCCCTCCCCTCAAGCTGGGTGCCAGCCCCTCCCCCTGGCCTCAGCCTTGTCTGTGTCCCCGCAGTGCCTGTGGCCAGTGCCACATCACCCCTGGTTCCTTGTCACACCAGGTGCACACAGGTGACCCCGTGACCCTGCGCTGCTCGGTGCAGGTGGGTTCAGCCCCTGTCACCTGTCACCTGGCTGCGTGATGGCCAGGAGGTGGCCCAGGGTCCCATCCTGGAGCTTGGGGATGTCGATGTGGGACATTCGGGCACCTACCAGTGCGTGGCCACCGATCAGGTGGACGGGCACTGCGTGTTCTGGGAACTCAGCCCAGAGCTGGCCCTGGAGGTGACCCCTCCCTCACCCTGGGTCACAGGTGGGATCACACAGGGTCACCAGGGTGTTCAGGAACCCTGGGATTCAAGGCGACCCCGGTGTGTCCCATTCTGTCCCCAGCAGTGGCTGTGGATGTCAGCAGGGCCCTCCTGTTCCTGGTCCTGCTCCTGGCTGTCATCGGGGGCTGTCACTGGTGGCACCACCTGGGTGGGTGATAGTGGGGGAGGATGGGGGTGCCAGAGTGAGGGGAAGCCCCCAGAGTGGGGGAAAAGACTGGCAGCATCCAGGGCCCCTGAGCTGGGGGAAACTGAGCCCACAATGACCTTAGCTGGGGGTCCTGGGGATTTGGGGGGAATTTTGAGGGTCTTGGTTGGGCTCCAGGGACATCCCTGGGCTGGCACTGGGAGCTTCTGGAGGGCTTGGGGAGCTCTTGGAGGGCTGTACAGGGATGTTGGGAGATCTTTCTGGGGTTCTGGGGGAGCTTGGGGAGTGCCCCTCCCTGCCAGGCTTGGGGTTCTGGGAACTCAGAGGGTTGAGGACACCAGGGAGGCTGGGGGCACTGCAGTGGTGCAGAAGTTCTGGGGGGTTCAGGGGTGCTTGGAGTGTCCAGGGAGGAATCAGGGGTCCAGTAAAAAGCAGGGCTGCAGTGGGGATTTGGGGGTCCTGTGAGTGGTTGGAGCTGCTGAGGTCCCGGGAATGTTCAGGTCTCCCAGGGTCCCCACAGTCACCCCATCTCCTTCTCCTTGCAGCTGCCAGGAAGCCCCAGGACAGGTGAGTGAGGGGCTCCGGCCAGGACTCCCCTTTCCCCCCTCCCCAGATACCACCCAGACCCCCTCTTATCCCCATAGGACCCCCCCTGGAGGAGGATTGGTGCTGGACCCCCACATTGTGGGGGCCAAGCAGGCAGGGGGTGAGTACAGGGTGGGGACAGGGACACGTCACCCACGGCTGTCACCCCCCACCCAGGTCCCCACAACCTGTGTCTCTCACAGGGCACCCTCGTGCTACATCCCCCCAGGTGACCTATGCGGAGCTGCCAGGACCCCACGGGCAACAGCGGGACCCCAGTGACATCCACAAGAACGTGCTGTGACACTGGAGGGCACTGGGGGCACCCTGAGGGCACCCCCCATGTGTGTCCCCCTGCCCCAGCTCCTGTGGGTGCCCACCATGCCTGGAGGGGTGGCCACGAGTGTGAGGTCCCATTTGGGGCTGCCGAGAGCTCCCCATTCCAGTGCTGCCAGTGCTCCCAGTACCCCAGGGGCTCACCATTCTTTCCCCCAGTGTCAGGGAGCACAGGACCCTTGTCCCTCTTACTGGACCCAAAATGGAGCTTTTTGATGAAAGCGGGAGAAATGGTTTCTGTTTGTTCAGCTCTGTCTGGTCAGCTTGGGAAGGACGAGGGTCCCAGTCAGTTTGTTGAGCAGATTGCTGTGGGATTTGCAGTAGTTCTGGGGCTCTCTCAGTCCCTTGGGGAGAGGGACAAAATGATCAGTTGCTGCATTTCTGGACTGGTTCCCTCACAGATGCCCCTGCAGAGGGGGCTTCCAGCCAGCCCTGCTCTGAAAACCATCAAAGGCCCTCGCAGCGCCACTGCTTGGGCTCCTATTGGGTTTTGTGCTTCTTGCAGGGCTGAGCAAACCACAGCCACACCTTTTTCACCCACAGAATTCTCACCTTTGCAGCAGCTCTAAAGCTGCCAGAATCAAAGCCAAGGGGGAGCGGGGGTCCTGGCTGCCACCTGGGGCTGGCCAGAGTGGGGCTGGCCAATGCCCATTCCTGTGCAGTGGGGCTGGGCCCCTGTCTTGGTTTGAAAAGACAGGTGTCTGCTAAGGAAGGCAGGAGCCTCCCTTGGAATAGAGAATGGAAACTCCCTCCCTCCCTCCGAATTTTGAAATTAAGGGGCTCTCAGGCAAAGATACCGGAATAGGAATAGCAGTTCTTTACTAGGAAAATTAAAAAAAAATACAAATGCAATAGTTACAAAGAAAGAAGCCATTGACAGAGTCAGAATACATCCTGACACCCTGTTGGTCAGGGTGTTGGTAACAGCCCAATCAAATGGTGGCTGCAATCCTCCTGCAGTGGCAGATGTGGCTCTGTTGGAGCAGGGATCCTGTAGAAGGGTGGAGTTTTCCTCTGAAGCTCCAGTGGTGCTGTAGATGGGCCTGGTCTTCCTCTGGGAATCCAGTGGAGAAGGAAGCTGCTCCTCTGGGAATCCAGTGGGCGAAGGCTGACTGTGGTGTTCTAAAATCTCAGATTATGTCCAGGTAGGAATGCTTTGGCTCCTCCCCCTGGGTGGAGCATCTCACAATGACACTCACAAAGACAGCCCCACACTTGGATTGCAAACTGGCTTCAAGGAGGAGTTTGGGAGCGCCTTGCTGCCTGAGGCTCCATGCCCAAGGTGCTCTTTCTGGCTCAGATCTTGCAGAGGACAAGCAAAAATGGAGAAGTTTGGATTTCTCTCAAAAACCAATAAACCCAAAGTGTCCCAACCCCTCAGGACAGAAATCCCATTGGGGATGTAGTGGGGATCAGGAATAAGAGGGGGCAGCCCTGCAGCAGCTTCAGCCAACCGTGACTTACATGGTCTCAGCCCTGTGGATTCAAACTGGGGGCTAATCAGCCATTTCCATGGTAAAAAATCTGCAGTTTTCACAGTGCTGCAGGGGAGGGGCCAGAAGGGTTCTTGGGTGTTGTGGATGCTGAGGGAAGTGTTTGGGGTTTGTTCCTTGTTGGGAGTTTTCCCTGGAAATCGTTCCTTTTGTGACCCTTTGGATTCTGAATCTTGTTGCTGTTGGTTTTCTTCTCTCATTGCTCTTTCAGGAAATTATTGTTCTCTCAGCCCTTTGGGACCTTTGCCTTCTGTGCCTCCACTGGGAGGGGGAGAGGCAGTGGCCCCTGATTTTTAGTGTGTTAGAGGTTAGGATTTTTTCCTTTTGTTTTCTTTCTCTCTAGGCGTTTTCTCCCATTTGTTCCTAAGAGACAATAATGACCATACCTAAGAGAGACAAAAGAAGTGGCCAAGGTGGGGGGAAGGGGTGCAGCTGGCTGAAGCCTCTTAGCCTTTGGGGCTTTTCTCTTCGGAAGGGCAGAGATACAGTTAGATTTTGGCTTGGGAGTGAGGGGCTCAGGTCAGGTTCTAGCTCTCTCTCCATCTGGGGATCAGAGGGAACAAACTGCTTACCACAGGGAGAATTCACTGCCACCGCCAGAATCCAGCCCTGTACTGCCCCTTCCTTACTGTGGACGAGCCTTTGCTCATAAGACCAGCCATTGAACTGCGACTTTATTAACACCCACTTTGACTGGAAAGAACCCTCACTCAGGCACCTCGGGAAAATCCAGGACGCTGAGCCCCACCTCCTCTGAGGTAGCTGTGTGGCTGTGTTTGGGAGCCAGCCTGCCGCTGCCCAGCCCCTCTGTTTTTCTGCTTTTGCTCTGTTGGGGATTTTTGCTACATTGGAAGCCAGAACTGTGTGCCTGCTGGGACACTCCACGGCTCTTGCTACTGCTGTGGAGTTTCTGTTACATTTAGTTTTGCCGCTCTTGGGTCGCCTCACCTCTGCCATTTCAGCTTGATGCTTCCCAGCTTCCTGCTACAGCACATTTCACTATCTGGAGGGTGACTGGGACAAATTCCCCGCCGTGAATTTGTACAGGGAGTCGCTTTTCCATGCCTTGTGCCAGCTGGGCCCACCAAAGAGAGACAGCTGAGGGAATCGTTGTGCCTGTCCTGACAGGTTGGGAGCCACCAGCGCCCCTGTCGGCTGTGACTGGAACTGCACCCAAAGGGAAAGTGCTTGCGACTCAGCGAGAAGGCCGGGCCTGGATTCCTGGTTCTGTTTGTTGTGCTGCTGTTGTTGTTCGTTTGCATTGTTATCTGTATATATATATATGTTATTAATGACTCAGACCCCAAGTGGGAATGAGTTATAAAAGTTTTATTGAGAACAATAAAAGAATTCACAGAGCAAAAGGCTCATCAACGAAATGGTGGCTTCACCTTTTATACCCCTGGTGTTGCATCAGCCTGATGCGTATTCCTTTTGATTTTACACAGTCTTGGCTCCTGTTACTCTCCTCGGCTCTGACACAGTTTCATCACTGTGGTCCTCAGGGCCATCATTGGATGAAGTTCTGCTCCTTTTAAAGTTGTGTGCCAAAGGCTTGGCCAGCAACAGTCTGTCCAATGTAAACCCACAAAACCCACACCACAACACACAAAACCATCCCCATGAAAACCAACCTCGCAACCAGGCCACCACAACAACATCAACCACTCTACAACACATATCACTATTCGAACACTAACAACATCACAATATTTAATCAACAATATAATCAATAATGTAATATATTGCAGTGCACCTCATCTATGCCAAGGGTTTTCACGTTGGAAGCAGTGTGAGCCCCTGCTCTTTGTGTCCCCAACAAGGTCAAAAGCCAGAGACTTCTCTCCCTGTCTGGCTGTGTGCCAGCATGAAGACACCTCACAGGGTCTGCTGAACTGACCTGCTGCCACCTTACTGGGCAGAGTGCCAAGAATCCTGCCTCGGTTTACACAAAAGAGGCTGAACAAAGAGCCTCGTGGCTCCTCTAGCAGGAGCACAGACTCTGAGCTCCTGGCATCATATTTTCTCTATTAGAGTTTGTTATTTTTGTCTTTATTAAAACCTTTTTGTTTCAAACTCTCCCTTTGATGCCGTCCTGCTGATTTAAGCCACTGTGGATTGCTGGACAAACCCAGACGTGACGGGGGTCGCTGAAAGCTCAATCGACCTGGCTCGCAGAGAACCCCATCACTAATATCAATTCATATAGTAGCCAGTGAAAGTCAACTTCCATTACCTTGTTTCTCACAATATATACTAGTAAAGAACTGTTATTTCTGTTCCCATATCTTTGCCTGAAAGCCCTTTAATTTCAAAGTTATAATAATCTGGAGGGAAGAGGATCATATTTTTGATTACAAGGGAGGTTCCCGCCTTCCTCGGCACACACCTGTCTTTTAAACCAAGACATATTGGCGGCCCAAAATTGGAGAATCCTGTTCCTAAAGCCTGACAGAGCTGAACAAAGAAACACCATTGTCACAGTATACCACAGTACAAGCTGGCTTGTACTGGGCAAGTAATTCGGCTATAGATAAGAAACTCAACTGGCTCAATAAACCAGCCCCTGGGTTGACTGACAGGAACCTCAGCCAATTACATTCCAGCCTAAGCTGCAGACATCTCACTGGTCCGGGAGCTGGGCGGTGTTAAAGATCAGAGCAATGAGCTATCCAGGCACACCCCCTTTATAAAAGAGGGGTAGATCCAATAAACGCTCTCTGTTGCCACATGAACATCGGGTGAGTCTCCGACTCATTCCCCTGCCACATTCACACGTGGTGTCTGCAACGTGATGCAAAGCAGCCATTTTCTGTGCACAGAGCAAGGGAGACTGAACAGCATCATAGCCGGAGAAAGAAGCCGGTAAAGGTTACTAAATTCAAATGACATCATATGCGGAGAAAAAAGCCCGTAAAGGATAGTAATACAAACGGTGTCATAGCTGGAGAAAGCAGTGTCATACCTGGAGAATGCTAGTGAGACAGCGGTGTAGCGGTGGGACTACCGTGGCCAGTGGAAAGCTGCTGTGAAATCCCGACAACAGACAGCCGAGTGTGCTGCGTAATTTCAAACCCCATTTTTTGTGGGTTGGAATCACCGTCAGGACATTAGGGGCCTGGACTTCTGACCAGAAGACCCTCTCTGGAGGTGTGAACTTTCTTTCTTAAGAAAAGAAGGATTAATTATGGTAAGTGGGCTCTGCAAGCCCTGCTCACATGGTGCAAAAGCCATGTACTAGATGTATCTGAAGGAATATTATTAGACTTAACAAATTGGGAGTGGGCTGGACAAAATATACTTGCAGCAGCCTCCATTAGCAGTGACACAGCCATTGATGTTATAACACCATGGAAGATTATCCTGGACTTACTAAAACAGTTAAATAATGAGTGGCGAAGGAGGATGGGCGGAGCAGCCACAGAGTGCCACAAAACCTCCGTGCAGAGCTCAGAAGCCGTGCCAGGCGGGGACGATATGCCAGCCAGGCATTCTGCCATTTTGACTGGGGAGCAGCACTGCCCTGGGGAGTGGGGGAATCCCAGTAAATGGAAAGAATCCGCAGGCTGCCCACGCAGCAGCTGCCAACAATGCCCAGGGAGGCAGCGAAACACGGGCGGGTCTGGAAATTACATCACCAGGAGTTCCTGCAGACATCATACCAGGAAGCGGGGTCACTATCCCAACAGCACCACCTCTGCCAGAGCTACAGCCTTACATGCTGGCAAGGGACACAAGGGATCATTGTCCCCCTGTGGAACACCGCGATTACGCCACAGTCATTTTGTTGCTGACAGCCTTGCCCGATCCTGCGAGCGTCTGGCAAAAGGTAAAGCTTGCTGTTGCTGTGAGTGGAGACTATGAGGGGGCAGAACTCATTGATGTACCCATGTGGGGGGCTGGGAGCCCGAGGATGGGACACTGGGAGCTTATCCAGTAATAAGAGGCAATGGAGCTAATTCTGACTAGTATACTCCTTTTCAAAGGCCAGCTCTATCCGAACTGCGTCAGCTTGCGCCCAAGCATGGTTTGGGTTCTACTGCAGTTGCTAATATGCTACAGCTCTTAACCACCGAGGAAGTAACTCCCTTTGATATGAAGCAACTGGCAAAACTAATGTTTACAACTGTCCAACATATGGGTTTTCAATTAGCATGTAAAAGCAGTGCTGAAAGACAGGAGATAAAAAACCTAAAGGTTCTGCGAGAGGACCCACGTTATGTGGCAGGGGTCCCTTAAATTCTGGGTCTACCACCAGTGCGAGATACAAGACTTCAAGCCAGGCTGCATCCAACACTGGCACAGGTGAAGGAATTGGGTCTGCAGGCACTATTTAAAGTAACTAACATAGCAAGCCCAATCCAAACATATTCCAAAATCAGACAAGGAGTCAAAGAACTGTTTTTACAGTTCATAGAGAGATTACAAGATGCTATGGACAAACAAATTGTTAATGTTGAAATCAGAAATAATCTAATTTTACAACTGGCAAAGGATAATGCTAATGAGGACTGCTGAAAGGTCAAAGAATTGCTGCATGATGAAAATCCATCACTAAATGACTTGATAAATGCCTGTGCTAAGGTTGGATCTAATTCTCATAATATGACTATGTTAGCAGGTTCCATAACAGCTGCTGTAAGTGTAACACCTCTGGTGTGGACAACAAGACCACCTGAGAGCGAACTGTCCCCAAAAGTCCTTTCCACAGGGGACATTTCAAGGACAGAAGGGAGCATATGTAAGCTGCAGCCGATGTGGAAGGACCAGACATGCGGCCAAGGTGTGCAGGTCCAAGTCTCATGCTAATGGTCAATCTCTTAAGAACCAGGCAAACAGGAAACCAAGCATGAACGGGAATTGCGTGACGACACAAGTAATTTCCCACTCTCTGGTACAAGCCAATGGGATCAGCTCACAGGAAGGACTCGAGGAGCATCTGGAATGGATGTGTCCACCTCTGTCGCAGTAACCATAAGCACCTCAAAGGTACATAAGGTCCCTTTCAAGGCTCGGGGGCCTGTCGGGAAAGGATTGAGTGCATTGTTAATTGGAAGGTCCAGTGCCACAATGCAAGGTGTCATTGTGTACCCTGGTGTTGTTGACACAGATTTTACAGGACAAATACATGCAATGGTTTCCACCCCTACTCTACCCATGACTATCCCTGAAAAAAACAGAATTGCTCAACTTATTCCTTTTAAGTCTTGTGTCGTCAAAACAGATTCTAGGGAGTGAGGAGACCAAGGCTTCGGATCAACAGGACAGCCTCAGGTGAACTGGACTCAGGTCATGGATGATCAAAGACCTGTTACAGTTTGTACTGTTAGGATGCCTAAGGCAAAGCCTTCGCAGATAAAGGTCAGTGGGATGATTGACACAGGGGCAGATATCACCATCATCTCTGCCAACACATGGCCTCCATCATGGCCTGCAGGATCTGCCCTTGTTGGCCTCGGAGGGACCACACAGAGCCGCTTGAGCAGCAATCCTGTGTTGATCAAAAATCCTGAGGGCCAAACAGCTACAATCCGGCCTGCTGCACTGGTCACTGCTGCACCGGTCACTGCTGCACCGGTCACAGCTGCACCACTGAACCTGTGGGG
>VZSE01001575.1:0-60049 GCA_013398275.1 Promerops cafer | reverse complement strand
CTCTGCCTGCCCTCACCGCGCGCGCGCCCCGCTCCCGCCGCCGCCTCGCGCCCGCCCCGGCTCCGACCGCGCCAACTCCCCAAAGGTGAGAGCGGCACCGCGACGACGGGGGAGAGGGTAGTAATAATATTCATGAGAATAGCAGTGAGCCGGTATTATTATGAATATCGGTGCGGCCGGGGTTGTTGGGACACGGCGCGCCCTTTGTGCGCTGGCGGGGTGGCGGCCCCGTAGCGCGCCGCCGCGTTTTAAGGGATAGATACGCAGCTCGCGGTTTAAGGCCGCTTTCGGGGGTGATGCTTGCGGAGGGGGGTCGCGCCCCTACCACCCGTGCGGCTANCCACCCGTGCGGCTAATCCGCCCCGTAAGAGGATTGGTGGTGCGGACGGGGGGAGCGGGCGGCTCGGCTGCTGAGTCTCGGGAGCGGCGGCGTGCACGGGGGGCGCGGGGCTTTGTCTGCTCCGCGGAGCCGCCCGTGCTGGGGTCGGGGCCCCGGGGGCGTTGTCCCCCGTGAGGAGGGGCGCGGCCCCCCCACCCCGTACATACGAATAGTCCTGGTGGCTGTTGCTTGCAGGGAGGGGGCGGCACCCCCCACACGGGGCGAGGCTTTGGAGCGGAACAATGCGGGGTTGGGGGGCGCAGGGGGCACCCCCCGTGTGCCCGGAGCGCAGGTGCAGGCGGGCTGCCCGCTCCGACTACACTTCCCAGGCTGCCCGTGCGGGGCGGCACATGTGCGGCAGCTGCCGCCGCCCCCCCCGCCACCGGATTACACCGGCGCGGCCGGAGCCGCCGGGGCTGAGCCTGGGCGGGCGGCAATTGCATAAGACGCTGGCTCTAATCCCGCCCGTGGTGCCGCCGGTCGATGGGGCAGAGCGCCGGTCACGCTTGACTAGTGGGCTGGGCGTGGTGGCCAGCGCTTGTCGTGCTGCGGTTCCTCGTAGAGGCTGGTTGACGCTTTGAGAGCTTTGCAGAGGGGTCGAATCCTGTTGGCTGTGCCTGGCACTCGGTGGGCACCGAGCGTGACCCCCTAGGCTGGGTGGGCGCGTCAAGCCCTGCTGACTGGCACATGGCGGGGCGCTGAGGAGAGCACCGGGCGTGACCGGCGGGGTTGTGCGGAGGTGTTGAGCCCCGCCGGCCGGCTCAAGGTGGGGCACTGGGCGTGACCGGCGGGGCTGTGCGGAGGCGTCGAGCCCCGCTGGCCGGCACACGGCGGGGCGCTGGGGTGTGGCGGCCACGCCCGCCCGCTCCGGGGAGTGGCCGCCGCCGTCCCCCCGACAGCCGGTGGCGGGCGAGGCGCGGCGCGCTCCATCCATTGCCTTTTATGGTAATAATGCGAGAGGGCGCAGGGACTTCCTTTGTCCCAAATCCGCGCAGTGCCGAAATCTGGGAGGCGTCGCCCCCTCTAGCGGGCGCCGGGCGAAGCGGAGTGGCGCCGGCAGGAAGGAAATGGGTGGGGAAGGCCTTGGCGGCATCGCTTGCGCTTCCCGCCATCGCCTTCCCTCCCCGCCTGCCGCCGCGGGACGGGGCTCGGCGTGTGAATGGGGATGCTCATGTGTGCTTTTCTCCTCTCCTCCCGCAGCCAGCCATGGATGACGATATTGCCGCGCTCGTTGTTGACAATGGTTCCGGTATGTGCAAGGCCGGTTTTGCCGGGGATGATGCCCCCCGTGCTGTCTTCCCATCCATCGTGGGTCGCCCCAGACATCAGGTAGGTTGGTGGTTGTGTTTGTTGTCTAACAAAAGAGAGGGTTTTTGGGTGGAAGTGGTTCCCCTAGAGGCAAGGAGCCCTTTTGTTTGGCTTTGTACCATGAGAGACCTGTGCTCTGCAGCACAGCTGGTGGGGAATGCAGCCTCCTGCAGAGGCTTTGTGCAGTGTGTGTTGGAGCAGCTGACTGGATGTTTTTCCTGATAGAGAGGTGACAGCAGAGGAACAATAATTGGAGACTTAGCTTTGGGAAAAGGGAGTTATCCACTCTTCAGCTGTACTTACCACATGGTCTTTGTTCTGCAGGGTGTGATGGTTGGTATGGGTCAGAAAGACAGCTATGTTGGTGATGAAGCCCAGAGCAAAAGAGGTATCCTGACCCTGAAGTACCCCATTGAACATGGTATTGTCACCAACTGGGATGACATGGAGAAGATCTGGCATCACACTTTCTACAATGAGCTGAGAGTAGCCCCTGAGGAGCACCCTGTGCTGCTCACAGAGGCTCCCCTGAACCCCAAAGCCAACAGAGAGAAGATGACACAGGTGTGTACAACTCTGCAGCTGGGAGCTACAGCAGATAATTGCTGCAGGCCAGCTCTCCTCTTCCATGTTGTTCTCTCTCCTTCTTCACCACTATTCTCCCTTTTTGCCATCTTTACAGGGTTTTCCTTTCCTGACCTGAGTCTCCTCTTTGCTGGACCTTGACAGGTTTTGTTTGCTCTTCTAAGCTGGCTTTTTCTGAGACTGAACTAGCAACTCGTCTAACTGCTGTTTCTGACTAGGCACACTAATCCATTTACAGGCCTTGAGTGACTGTATTGTAGTTTACTTGGCATTTGTTTTGTTCCTTGCTGTGGTACATGGATGGGTCTGTGGCAGTGGTGTCCCTGCTCAGGCTCTGTCCTGGCAGGTGTGGGTGGAGACCAGGTGAGATAAGCATGGCCTTTGAGGGGGAGTGTAGAGATGCCTCTTACCTAGGGGCAAAAGTAAGACCACTTGCATGGACTTGGTATAGACGTGTAGCAAGAACTCTGTATTTTGCTGTTGACTCAACCCTTTCTTTTCTCTCCCTAGATCATGTTCGAGACCTTCAACACCCCAGCCATGTATGTAGCCATCCAGGCTGTGCTGTCCCTGTATGCCTCTGGTCGTACCACTGGTATCGTGATGGACTCTGGTGATGGTGTTACCCACACTGTGCCCATCTACGAAGGCTATGCCCTCCCCCACGCCATCCTCCGTCTGGATCTGGCTGGCCGTGACCTGACGGACTACCTCATGAAGATCCTGACAGAGAGAGGCTACAGCTTCACCACCACAGCCGAGAGAGAAATCGTGCGTGACATCAAGGAGAAGCTGTGCTATGTCGCCCTGGATTTCGAGCAGGAGATGGCCACAGCTGCCTCTAGCTCTTCCCTGGAGAAGAGCTACGAACTCCCTGATGGCCAGGTCATCACCATTGGCAATGAGAGGTTCAGGTGCCCCGAGGCCCTGTTCCAGCCATCTTTCCTGGGTAAGTCCAACTCTTCTAGGATACTCTGTTGCTCTTTAATGTTCTGTCTGTGAAGGGATGTACCATATTTTACTGCTTGTCTGGAGCAAGGCTTGTGCTGCCCACCAGCCAGCCTCACTTCCTACACAACTGAAAGCTGTCAGTAGAGCCAGAAGTTGAGTCTGTCCCAGCCATGGCTCTGTAGTGCTTTCCTGCTGAAAGGACTGCTGGTCTCTTGGCTGCCTGTAGTATCTTATTAGGCTTCCTTGACTCCGTCTGAGCCCTTGTTGACTTGAAACTTCTGCTTCTTCACAGGTATGGAGTCCTGTGGTATCCATGAAACTACCTTCAACTCCATCATGAAGTGTGATGTGGATATCCGTAAGGACCTGTATGCCAACACAGTGCTGTCTGGTGGTACCACGATGTACCCTGGCATTGCTGACAGGATGCAGAAGGAGATCACAGCCCTGGCACCCAGCACAATGAAAATCAAGGTAGGATGGAGTTGGGGCAACATCTCAGCACCCTGTAGGTGGAGGGTGGTATGCTAGGGTCCTGCTGCAAATGATAGAAACCATGTCTGTCTGGTACAGCCTTAATGGCCTTGGGCTGGACAGGATGGCACCCACCCAACTGCATGAATAATGGGATTAGAGTAAAGACTGACTGTGAAGGAGGGAGGTGGGTGTGTGAGGTTGTGTCTTGATCCTGTTTGGACTTCATGCTATCTTGGCCAAGGTTAGATAAGGGAATTAGGCAGCTCCATCTTGCAGGGCCGTGCGTGGGCTGTGAGCGTAGCATGATGCTGTGTCTGACTGGTTCCTCCTCTTCCCTGCAGATCATTGCCCCACCTGAGCGCAAATACTCTGTCTGGATTGGAGGCTCCATCCTGGCCTCCCTGTCCACCTTCCAGCAGATGTGGATCAGCAAGCAGGAGTACGATGAATCCGGACCCTCCATTGTCCACCGCAAATGCTTCTAAACCGGACTGTTACCAACACCCACACCCTTGTGATGAAACAAAACCCATAAATGCGCATAAAACAAGACGAGATTGGCATGGCTTTATTTGTTTTTTTTTTGGCGCTTGACTCAGGATTAAAAAACTGGAACGGTGAAGGTGTCAGCAGCAGTCTTAAAATGAAACATGTCGGAGCGAACGCCCCCAAAGTTCTACAATGCATCTGAGGACTTTGATTGTACATTTTTTTGGTTTTTTTAATAGTCATTCCAAATATTATAATGCATTGTTACAGGAAGTTACTCGCCTCTGTGAAGGCAAAGCCCAGCTCGGAGGGAGTCCACCAGTTACAGCTGGTGTTAGGTTATAATTGCTTGTCTGTAAATTATGTAACCCGACAAGTGTCTTTTTGTATCTTTCCGCCTTAAAAACAAAACACACTTGATCCTTTTTCTCTTCGATTTGTCAAGCAAGCAGCCTGTGTTCCCCAGTGATAGATGTGAATGAAGGCTTTACAGTCCCCCGCAGGGTCTAGAAGTGGTGCCAGTATGTGGGGGAGGGAGGGGCTACCTGTACACTGACTTAAGACCAGTTGAAATAAAAGTGCACACCATAGAGGCTTGACTGGTGTTGGTTGTTCATTTCCTTTCTTTTCATGCCGTTTTTTGACAGTTGCTCCCTGCTCTGATCTCACCCTGCCAGGCTGCACAGCTCTGCTATCAGGCTGGGGGATGCTGGTGCTTCGGGGCACAAGGCAGATGGCTCTGGGTGATATGGGGAGGGGTAGAACTGAGCCTGCCAAACCTGTGGGTCTCCAAAGTTGCTGTGGGCTGGAGTTCTCCAGATACTGCCAGCATGTGCAACAGGGAGCTGCTGGAGGAGCTGGGCTTAATGGGGGATTTGCCTGCACCTTCCCAAACGTTGCTCTGTGTGTGTCTTCCCTCCTCAGTGTTTTATGTCTCATGCTGGACTCATGGACGCAAGTGGGGTGTGCTGATACTGTAACAAAGCCAAAGCAGCTGCCTTCTCCCTCCACCAAGGCTCCTTGGAGTAGTCTGCAGCTCTACAAGGAGCAGTGTCCCTGCTTCTTCCTGCTCCAGGTATCAGAGCTTGCCTGTCCTGCTCCCAGGGAGGGAGGCCTGGGTTCAGGTAGGGAGACTCATGCCCTGGCAGTGTGCTGGCTGGGTGGAGCAGCTTTCAGGTGAAAGCAAGAGAAAGTCCTGTGAAGTGGAAAAAATTGACTTCAGAGAGCAGGGCTACTGGAGTGCTTCATGGGTGGGGCTGGGAAAAAGGTGCAGGGAGGAAGGAGGAAGCTTTGGCAGGATGAGTGACACAGCTCCAGTGCAGGTACCTGCCTCCAGCCCAAGCCTTTGCCAGGAAGGTTTGGGCTCACTGACTCTCTACCCATCCTTTGAGCTTCCAGACCCTCTGTGAAGCTTCAGCCTTGTTTGATCAACTACTCTGGAAAAGAAGAGGGGTGACCCTCACAGAGCTGAGACCCTTTTGGATACAGCAGTGTCCACAAGTCTCCAGAGCTTGGAGTCCTGTCTGTGGAAAGGAGACAGAGAGGATTGAGGCTACTGGGTCAGGAAGGAGGAAAAGCTGAGCCAGGTAACACTGTTGCCAGCTCAGGGAGACCAGACCTGGGAGCCTTTTCAGGAGTGAAGCTTCCCAAGGCTCTGCCACCCTCACCTGCCTTTGAAGAGCTAATGGCTTTGATTGTGTCATGCTTGAAGCAGATGAAAGGCAGGGAACAAGCTCTAGTTCCTCTTTAATCCTCTGCCTGGCCTGCTCCTGCTCTGGCATCGTGCTGTGCTCAGGGTGGACCTGCCGGTTTCTGCCCTTCATCTCCCCAGGCTCCCTCCTGGGTGCAGTGGGAGCCTGGCAGGGCTGGAGGTGCAGACTCTGGGCTGAGCTGATGAGTACTGGAAGCACCAGTTTGCAAGAGAGGAGGTGAAACAGGCTGGAGCAAGGCCCAAACTGGGCTTATAACCTGAGGTCTTGGGGAAATGGGATGAGGAAGAGGCAATGGCAGCTCCTGGGTGGGGAGCTGGTGGGAGCGGGGTAGGAAAAAGGCCAGCAGCAAGAAGAGATGACAGCAGTAGGGAAATGGGGTGGCTTTCTTCAGCCTTTTCTGAAATGGTCACTGATTGCTGTGGGAAAATGTGCTGAGACACAAAGAACAGAAGAAGCTGGTGGTGGTGAGAAACCAGTGAGCAGCAAAATGCCTAGGGCTGAGAGCAGCTCAGGTGGGCAGAGTTGTGGGCACAGGGAGACTGGTGCAGAGCTGCTGGACACAGGGCAGTCAGGATGATTTTCATGCTCCAGAGCCAACCAAGGTATGCTGTTAGTTAACACTTTGCAGGGCTTTTTCTCCTTTCTTCTAATTTCACTTGCTGTTTTGGGTAAGCAGCCCCTCAGTAAAATGAGGCTGAGCCTTCCACAGCCCTTCCTGATGCCTCTCCAGCGTGAGGCCATGCTGTGCACAGCCACGCTGCAGGCTGCTCCAGCAAGGCTCCATTTATCCCTCCTCTGGGCCATTACATGCTGGAGAAAAGAATGTGGTGCCGGGCAGGGACAACTGCAAGCATTACTCACTGCTCCCAACTCCAGCGAGCACAGGGGAGCCCAGAGTGGTTTCCTCTCAGGAATGTCAAGTGCTGGAAGAGAGGGGATTTTTTAAGCAGTTTCTCTGCCATGGAGTTTCAGAGGGCTCAATTCACCCCTCTCTGTTTCACAGAGGTGGGGAAATGCCAAGAGGCCTGTCAGGGAGGGCAGTAGAGGAGCCATGTCCTGCCTTTGTGTTAGACTCAAAGGAGAAGTTGTGCAAGGAATAATCAGTGCTCTGGCTATCTCCTCTCCTCCATCACACAAATAGCCAGGGGTTGTGGGGAGAACAGAAGCTTTAATATGTCCACCCATGGGCCAGGCTGAGCGTGTCCCCCTGTCTGGCTCAGCCATGGTGACATTCAGGGATTCCTCAGGCTGCAGAGATGGCAGGACTTGGCTCTAGATCCTTCCAAGTCACCCAGCCCTTTCCTACCTCCCTGTAGCTGCCCCGGGAGAGATGGCTCAGCTCAAGGGAGCTGAGCAAACATGTTTTACACCCTTTCTTCCCTCAGAGTTCCCAGCTTTCCCTCCTGCTGGAGACAGTCGCTGGCACTTCACCTGCAATTAGCTGGTGACCTGGAAAGTCACCTCACTGAGCTGCTTATGGAATCAAGCCACCGCCGGGAATTAGTGATGTCCTTGGCAAAGGAGATGGTTGCAGCTCTAGGGATTTAGCCCTGAAGGGCCTCATTGTCTCTCAGCTGTGTCAGGGACAGTTGACCAGAAACGGTCCCTGGATGGGGAGGGTCCTGTTCTCTTGTTAGTGAGCATGTGCTCCTCCAGGAGAGGTGCCAGCTGGCTGTGTGCAAAAATCCCAGGGAATCTCAGAGCATTCAAACCAAACTGGCCTCCTTGCAGAAGTCCTCTTGGAGGATGCAAAGCACCAGCTTCAGAAAATGGCCATTCCAAGGCACCCGTTCAGGGATGGGTCTGTGGTATTGGCTGTGCTTAGGGCAGGAGCAGTCTTGGTCTCTGAAGATGTTCTTTCCAGCACTGCTGACCTGGAGCCTGCCCTGACTTGCATTACACCCATCTGTAATCCACTTTAGCAGGCCTTACAGTATTAAACCATATCAGGGATTGAGAATCACTTCCAGCAGTGGAGCTAGCAATCCACCCAAGCATACCAAGTGCTGTGGCTGCTGCAGCCCAGCTGGGCTTTAGTCAAGCTGACAAAAAGATGTTCAGGCTGTATCAGTGTTAAGAAGAATCAGAGGAGAGAACTGAGGCAAGACTTTCCAGAGGAAGAAAATAAAATCCCCAGGACAGACTGGCCTTGAACGTTAAGATATTTTGTTTTATACAGAGCAAAATATCTTGATAGTGGTATTCATTTGTTTGCCTGTCTGGACTGGGACAGCATAATATGTGCCTTGTCTTGTTTGGGCTAGGAAATTGTGTATTGGTTGTAAGATGACCAAAGTCTACCCACATGAAGAGAATTCCTGAAGTGAGGCACAGCAAGGAGGGTTTCCTCTATCACCATCTGGCCACCTCCCAGGGCCATGAAGAGAAATGCCAGAGTTCAGTGTAGATGCTCAATTCCTTCCTCCTTTGCTGCCTGCTTCTGCCTCATGTTCAACCTCCGTGTCTGATCTGCACCAACACACTGCTCGTTTATTTGGTGGATCACAAGTCCAAATGCAGCTCCTCTTACAAAGCCTCGTTTCTCCTCAGGAGCCCCTTACACCACCCTCTGTTCCCAGTACTTATTGAGGGTTGTCAGCTGCTCTCTGGTCCCTCTATGCCCCAGGGCTGGAGGGAACCCATGGCTACTCTAAATGCCAGCTGCTCCAGCCACCCTGGCTCTCTGGGCAGGGCCTTCCCTCTGCCTTTGGGACTCACTGATGGTTTTATTTATCATTTGCATTGGAAATGCATGTCTCCTCCACCCTGGTCTCTGTTTTCCCTGGTGACTGTAAATATGGTAGGTTGGTATTTTTCCCAGATGTCAAACAAGTCGGTCTTGACTGAAAGGCCTCCGGATTTAATTTGTGATTACCTTTTATTTAAGTGAAACATATGACAAACAAGGCAGGTACAGATCCTCTACACAGGCTCTCTCTCATCTAGGAGCTAAAAATGGTTTTCCTCTTTGACTCCAGCGCTCTCTCACAAACCTAGAAGCAAAATACATAATCAAGACTTGAGGCACTTGCTATTTCTAAGTGAAACCCCCAATTTACCCTTAATGTAATTCATGGCCTTAAATGGCAACAATCAAGCAGGAAGAAAATAGCAACTTATTCATCTTCCTTTATGGGTCATCTTTAAAACACATTTTCTATGAACAAAATTCCTGAAGCATACACGTAACTGGAAATTCCAGTGCTCTGGTCCTGTCTGTACTTGAGATTTGGGATAGGAGCTATGTGGAGCTACACTGCTGGAGCCAGATGCTCCCCTCGGACATGGCTTTGTGCGATGGCCGTGGTCACAGCAGCGGTCACAGCAGCCCTGGTTGATTCTGCATGGCCCTCTGCACATCAGTGAAGGGGAGGATGCTGATATTGGGAAGAAATTCTTCCCCGTGAGGGTGGGCAGGCCCTGGCACAGGTTTCCAGAGAAGCTGTGGCTGCCCCATCCCTGGAAGAGTCCAAGGCCAGGTTGGACGGGGCTTGGAACAACCTGGAATAGTAGAAGGTGCCCCTGCCCGTGGAAGTGGGATGGAACAAGACGATCTTTTAAGTTCCAAGCCAAACCATTCTAGTATTCTATAGTGTGACCAGCAGGACCAGCAGTGATTCTGCCTCTGTACTTGCAACTGGAGAGGCCACACGAGTCCAGTTCCAGGTCCCTCAATCCAAGAAGGCCATTGAGGCAGTGGAGCGTGTCCAGAGAAGGGAATGGGGCTGAGGAAGGGTCTTGAGCACCAGAAGCAGCTGAGGGAGCTGGAGGGGCTCAGCCTGGAGAAAAGGGGGATCAGGGGGGACCTTGTGGCTCTGCACAGCTCCCTGACAGGAGGGGACAGCCACGGGGGTCAGGGTCTGCTCCCAGGGAACAACGGGCAGGATGAGAGGAAATGGTGCTAAGCTGTGCCAGGGGACGGCCAGGTTGGACATCAGGAAGCATTTCTTCACAGAAAGGGTTGTCAGATATTGGAAGGGGATGCCCGGGTGCGTGGTGGAATCACCGTCCCTGAAGGCGTTTAAGGAAAGCCTGGACATGGCACTCAGTGCTCCGGTGTGGTTGACACGGTGGTGTTCGGTCAGAGATTAGACGCGACNGGCGGGAGCGAGCCCGGGACGCGGCCGCTGTGAGCGGGGCCCGGCGGGGCGGTGGCGGCTGCGGCGGGACCGCGCGGCTGCCGCCATGTTCCGCTGCGGAGAGGTGAGTCGGGGCTTGTGGGGCTCAGCTCGCCCCCCGCTTCCCCTCCGCACCGGCCCCTCGGGGCGCCGGTAACAGGGGCTGCTGCGGGGCTGCGGGAGCCCGGAGCCCTCAGGGCGGGAACCGGGCTCGGCGGCGGGGCCAGGGTGCCGGAA
Organism: Promerops cafer; assembly: GCA_013398275.1. Lineage (NCBI taxonomy): Eukaryota > Metazoa > Chordata > Aves > Passeriformes > Nectariniidae > Promerops > Promerops cafer. Next base: position 49,793 of record VZSE01001575.1, on the reverse strand, counting down.
TCGCCCTTTCCGGGGGGCTCATGGGGGCTGTGAGGTGGAGCAGCCCCGCTTCCCTTCAGGAGCTGCCCTGGCGTTAGTGCCAATTTGGGCTCTGGTCCCGCCGTTAAGGTGTGAGTGTGTTGCACGAGAGCTGTGGGTGATGTTGGACTGCAGTGTTGGTGCGTGTCTGTATGTGTAAACAGATATATATATTGCCGTATATATATGTATATATGCATGGTTATATAACTCTTAAGGTTATTGAAAAGGGTGGCGCTTGGAGGAGGGATGTAGAGACTGCTGTGATATATTTAGGAAAGGATCATGGATGGTCACTTTTCCAGTTGCAAAGTAAGTAGAATGAATGGAAATGTTAGCCAACGATGAAAGACCAAGTGAAAGTACCATGGTTTTGTGTGAAGTTTTGCACTACCTCCATATTCTCCTTTTCTTTTTCCTCTTTTTTTTTTTCCACCAGGAGGTCGTAAGTGAGGAGAGTGAGGAGGAAAGCAATGGAGTCAACTTGATGGAGTTCTCAGATGAAATCCTTCTGCACATCCTCAGCTATGTCCCTTGCACAGACCTGGTCCTGAATGTCAGAAGAACCTGCAGGAAACTTGCAACACTTTGCCTTGACAAGAGTCTAACACATACAGTCCTGCTTCAGAGGGACTATAAGGTGGGGAGAGTAGCTTCCTTCTTCTATTAGCTTTGAAGACAAACCTGACTTCTGAAAAACAATGCCAAGAAGTAGAACTTCCCAATGTGTATGCATAAATAGACTGCTCCTGAACTCTGAAATCAAATACACAACAAGCTGTTTTATAAAAGCATTTATTTTCCAGTATGCCTTGTTAGAACAGCTCTGTGCTCTCTTAGTTATATAAAATTCTGTCAGTGAAAACTTAACTTCTGCATATTTCTGGAAGCTAAAGTGAAAGTAAACATGACCTTCCATTTGTAACTGTGGTTGTATAAAGTTACCATTTTCTCAAAATACGTTTTCTGTGTAAAAAAATCATTTGCATGTTGCTGTCAGGCATGCAGTCAGCAAAGCCAGAAATTTTGTGCATGTTATAACAAAAATAAAGCTCGGGAAGAAAGGGTGATATATTTGATATATTCAATGGGAACTGTATCAGCCAGTGCAGGCAGAGGAAAGCCCCCTATGCTCATTTCCAAAAGAGGAAACTGAATGAAGAAGAATGGAAACATTCTTCTTTCAGTTTGAGTTTGTGCACACAGCCAGTTCTGCTGAAATAGCTTTGCTGGTAGAAAATGGAGGTGCTTTTCCCTTCCGCTCTCAGCTGCTGAGCAGTCTGTAATGCAGAACTGCAGAAGCAGCAGGAAGTGTAATCCTAAGAGTCCAAAGCATGGCAGACTGAGCTGCCAGCAGTGTGGTAATTCTTAGGCTGTGCTGCCATCCCCAAACCCTTGGATGAGCCTCGTAACCCAAGTGCCAGCCACTCTTATCCCCATCTCCAGCTGGGAAACTGAGTCGGTGCCCACCACTGCTGTATCTCTCACTGAATGTGGTTTTGTTCGGGTGCAGGTAAACAAAGACAAAGTGAAGCAGCTGATGAGGGACATTGGAAAGGAGATCTACCAGCTGAACATGGCCGGGTGCTACTGGCTGCCCAGCTCCACTATCGACCACGTAACACGGTGCAAGAACCTGGTCAAGCTGAACCTGTCCGGGTGCCACGTCACCTCTCTGCGGCTCTCCAAGATGCTCTCCACGCTCCAGCACCTGCGCTCCCTGGCCATCGACGTGAACCCGGGGTTTGATGCCAGCCAGCTGAGCAGTGAGTGCAAAGCCACCCTCAGCCGTGTCTCGGAGCTGAAGCAAACCCTTTACACGCCCTCGTACGGTGTCGTCCCGTGCTGCACCAGCCTTGAGAAACTGCTGCTCTACTTTGAGATCCTCGATCGCTCGCGGGAGGGCTTTATGCTCTCTGGGCAGCTGATGGTGGGCGAGAGCAACGTGCCCCATTACCAGAACCTCCGCATCTTCTACGCCAGGCTGGCTCCTGGCTACGTCAATCAGGAGGTGGTGAGGCTGTACTTGGCAGTGCTGAGTGATCGGACACCTGAGAACCTCCACGCCTTCCTCATCTCTGCCCCCGGCAGCTTTGCGGAGACGGGAGCCACCAAAAACCTCCTGGACTCCATGGCCCGAAATGTACGTCTGGATGCTTTACAACTGCCCAAAGCCTGGATTAATGGCTCTGGGCTCCTGCAACACTTGAAGTTCAACAACCCTTTCTACTTCAGCTTTAGCCGATGCACCTTATCTGGTGGGCACCTGATCCAGAGGGTCATTAATGGTGGGAAGGATCTTAAAAGCCTGACCAGTTTGAATCTCAGTGGCTGCGTTCACTGCCTTGCCCCGGAGTCCTTGTTTCGGAAAGCAGAAGATGACATTGACAGCAGCATTTTGGAAAGCCTGGTAGTGTCTTGCTGCAACCTGAGACACCTGAACCTCTCTGCAGCTCACCATCACAGCTCTGAAAGCATAGGGAACCACCTGTGCCAGCTCCTGTCCAGGCTAAAGCACCTGCTCTCCTTAGCACTACCAGTTTGCTCCATCACAGATGTTGGTGCAAGCGTGGAGAAGCCTCCCACCACACCTAATTTGGTGCCCCAAACATTTGGAAGGAAAGTTCGGATTGGGATACAGACATATCCAAGGAACTTAGGGGACCAGACAAATCAGAAGATCGAGTCTTCAGTGTTTTGGGCTCTGATGGGAAGCCTCAGATTTTTGGAAACCTTGGAGATAATTGGGTCCAGTTTCTCCTCTGCCATGCCCCGCAACGAGCCAGCAATTCGGAACTCGTTGCCTCCCTGTGTCCGGGCACAGAGCGTGGGGGATTCAGAAGTGGCTGCCATTAGCCAATTGACTTACCTGCAGAGCCTCACCTTAGCACAGCTGCCAAATATTCTCACGGGCTCTGGGCTCGTCAACATTGGGCTGCAGTGCCAGCACCTGCGGACTCTTTCCTTGGCCAACCTGGGCATGATGGGCAAGGTGGTCTATATGTCTGCTCTCATGGACATGCTGAAACACTGCAAGTGTTTGAGAGATCTCAGGTGAGGGGCTGCCCTTGAACATCTCTCATTTTTTTTTTGTGGATCTCCAGAAATGTGATGTGTGCTTTATTGCGGCTACTATTAAAAGTGTTCCGGTCCAGAGTAGCTGCAATGGCTTGAAAATTGTGTATTTTCCTTCCTGACTTGTGGAGAATGGGAAGGCATTGCATGTTGTCCTTGAGGGCTCAGGATGTGCCCTTTAACCAGTGTTTTAGGAGCAAAAAGTGCTGTGACTGCCTTCCGTTTAGATAAGGAAGAGTGCATGCTGCTTATTTGGGAGCTAGCAGCTTGTCAGGGCTGGTTAAATACTACGTGCCTTTGCTGACTTTTTGGCTTTGTGTACATGCACACCTCTTAAATTTCCAGGAAGGAAGACTCCTACGCTGTCTAGATAATGTAGAGTTTTCTTTGGGTTTCCCAATGAGATATTTGTCTGCCTTGGGTTTGTATGAAAATCTCGCCTCTTTATTTTTTTTATTTATTTTCTTTATAATGTACTGAAAACATTCCAGATTTAGGTTTGTCCTGTTGATGTTCCTCTCCTGATAGGATTTAAAGCATCCTACCAAGGGTCTGATCCTAAAGAGTGCACAAAGGAGCTTCATGGTAGCCAAAATGTGCTTGTGAAAGGAAACTGTGATGGTTTCCTTGCACTCGTCCATATGAACACAGATGTTATCACTTTAGAGAGATGGGTTTTTTCTTTTTTTCCCCCAAATCAGCTTCTTTCAGTGAAACTGCAGAACCTGTCAGTCCCATTGTCCCCCTTTGTTCACAGAGCTCCAAGGTGCTGTGCAGTTGAGACAGCAAGGTCACAGTTCTGTTACTGTAGCTGAAATTACTGCTCACCACCTGAGACTGGTGCTTGTGTGCCTGTCCCTGATCCACTGCAGTAGTGAGGGGAGCCATGGCGGGGCTAAAACACCTCAGGAGGGTTTTCATTTTCCACCACTTCCCATTTTTAACATGGGAGGAGTGTGCTGGTCTATCATCCAAGGGGTGGCAGCTGTTGGGAATTTGGTTGCTCAAGGTCTTGGGTTACATGAATGTGTCTTTAACCTTGAGGAGAGTAAATAGCCATGGAGGAACTGAGGGCTGGGGAAGGAGGTTTGGGTGTGCAGTGTTCCTTTGCTCCTCCTAGGCGCCCTGTAGCTTCCTGAGGCTTTGAAATGGAGGCCAAGAGTGACAGAGAAGGGAGGCAGTGCAGAGCCTGGAATGAAGGCTGCAACAGTGCTGTCTCCTTGTACTGCTTTTGGGTGGAAGCTGTCACTCTTCTTCCCTGAGTAAAGCCTAAGGTTTTATATTGGCTTAAGATGGTTTTAGAAATTAGCACTTCCTCGTGATAACGTAGTTTCCTTTTGATTTGACTAATTCCCTGCTGTTCCCACTCCTTTTTCCCTTCCCGGTTTCCCAGGCTGAGGAACGCGTTTAAGGGGCTATTCCAAAGCAACATTGCCATCTAGCGAGTGCAGGGCGGCATTGCAGGTGTGTCCCAGAGACTCGCCTGGAAACCTGGATCCTGGAGATTCTGTGCTTTTTGTCCTAAATTTACAGTGCCCCAATAATGATGTTGAAAAATTGAAGAGGCTGCCCGTTCTCTTAATATGAATTTTAACTTACTACCCAAAGCGCAGATATGCTCTTAGGATCTCTTCAGGCAATGCCACCCGACAGCAGTTGCAGGCTGACACTGAAACAGAATTTATCAATTAACAGGATTAAGTTGCTGAGATACACCTGCACACTGCAAAGCCTTTGCAGAGATTACCCAGATCAGGCTGGGCCCAACAGCTTGTTATCACCTAATGGATTAACCTTCTTGGAGCTCTTGGCTTTCCTGACCCAATGACTGAGATTCCCAAGTGCTCTGAAGCCTGGTAGTAAATCTGCACTACGCATATGAACTCTCCTGGTGGCACAGGCCTCAAGCAGCTTCAGCTCTCTGCAGGCTGGTTTCTGTGAGGGAGTCACCCACTTACACTACTGGTTAAAACACAGACCCCTTGTTGGCCAGGTATGGCTTCACTGTGTCATTTTATTGTCCTCCTGGATCACCGTGATAGAGGATCTTGTCTCTCTTCCCTGAGGCAGGTGTTTAAGGTAAAGGCTGGGTTGATGATGGTTGTTCTTCCTGTGGGAGAGCAGTAGCTCTGATCCTTTGCCAGGGCTGGTTGTGGTCACCGTGTTGGCCCCAGTTCTGCATCAGCCTGTGTGCACTGTGTATTTTTTATGCCTGCTTCCCCCCAGGCAGTAAACTGAAGATATGACCAGTTTGGGCAGTGTTTGTACACTGGAGCAGAAGGTCCCTAAATCCACACCACCTGCTTGGTGGATGTCAGGTACAGAAGCCAGGCTGTGCTTTTAAGACCCGAATGGATCTGCTGCTTACACCCAAGGCTTGTCTTACTCCCATACTTTGTAGGAAACTTGCAAAACCAGGGTTACCCCAGGGTTACTCCCTGTGGGCACCAGAATTCTGCAGTTTAGGGCTTTTCTGCCTATTTGTGCCCTTGTCCTTCAGGATCGGAGGCACTGCTTTACCCATTTGCCAGCCCCCCATGAATGTGCTGTGTCTTTCCCTCTTGTCTGAGAGCATGAATCCCAGGCATGAATCGCCCATTGAGTTGTTTTTGTTTATCCCTGCAGGCTGGAACAGCCGTACTTCTGTGCGGGCTCCCAGTTCTTCCAGGCACTGAGTCACTGCTCCTCTCTCCAGCGGCTTTGCATCGTCTCCCGGAGCGGGACTCTGCAGTCTGACGCAGTGATGTCATTCATGGCCAGCTGCCTTGAGGTCATCATGTGCCACATGTTTATGGGAGAATCTCTCACCGTTTGCAAAAATCTCCAGCAGTCCATTGTCCGGAGGTGAGTGCGGAAAGGGGTGGGTGTGGGATTTCTGGAGCTGCTGGGGATTTATCTCCACTGCCTGGCTTGCCAAGGTTTATATGGCTTGGAGCTCTTGTTCCAAGGAGCTAATAGGTAATGTGTAACTGTTTGGCACGTAAGCCAGCCTCTTACTTTAATAAGAGTGAATCAGTGAAGTATTTGAAGGTATTACATGAATTTTTGATTCCGTTCCCACCCATGTTCTCTGCAGTTCCGCTGGCCGAGTTGAAGTTCTGGATGCAAAGCTCCATCATAAATCAACTGACACTTTTTGTGTAAACAAAACATCTGCCGACATTTTAAGTACTGAGAGATTTGACCTTGAAGCTTTCCTCCTTTCCCACAAGTGACTAAGATAATTCTCTGTCCTCTAGTCACTTGTAAATGTCACTTACTGATAATCCCCTGGCAGCGCAATTCAAAGCCTTTAAAGGGTTGTTGTGAAGGGTTTTTTCTTGGGAGGGTGCTTAGGGGGGGAGAATTGGTACAAACTGCCTTTGCACGTTTGGCAGTTCTTAAATGCATTTTGCTTGGCCCCTCGCAGCGTTCTGAGGCTCACGTGGTGGGAAACGTTTGTGTGTGAGCCGTGAACGGCATTTGAAAAGAGAGCTTTTAATTACGCTTGGCATTTGGAAATCTTCTAATAATGGCAGTCATCTTACAAAATATTTCCCATGCAGCAGACTTTCCATTATTATCTTTTTTTTCTAGAAGACTATTTCCCCGCCTTCCGACTGTTTTCTTTGTCACTTACTGTTGCTGTGCCCTGTTAAGCTCTAATAAAAATTTCAAATCACACGGCGTTATTAGTGCATCCTAAAGGGTGCTCCTCCCCCCGCAGCCTTCCTCCAGCTTCAAACTAACTTATTACACTTGGCTTGTGTCCGTGGATCAAATCCAGAGAAGGCTGTGACTATATTAGCTCCCTATCAAACTGCTCCTGAGATTGTTGCTGCCTCTGAAAGCTTCTGTGTCCTTCTGGGATAGGGATTGTTGGAAACATCTGAGTAAATTCCTTGTGATGTGACAAGGATTCTTTGAGTTTGTTTTACACAGGGCTTCATATCTGTAAAAACATTACTGGGTTGATTTCAGTTGTGCTTTGGGGATCCTTAGAAAGAACCAGAAATCTGCAGTTCCCGTTTTTTATTTTCCCTCCCTTCTGAGGTGCTGTTGCAGTGCTGCCCAAAATTTTAATGTCCACTTCCTGAGCAGAAATACTCCATTCCGCAGTCTTTCCTCCCTCTTTTTCTCTGTCATGGACTGATTTTCACTGCAACCTCTTTCTAATCTAAACCCTAAAGAGCAGCTGATGCCTGGTGGAAATGTTAAAAACTATTTTTATATTTAGCTACAGTTCTGGCTGTCAAACTTATTTTCTTCTTTTGTATTTTATTAATAGAGACGCTTGTATGAAAACAGGGTTTTTTGAAGGTTGGGTTTGGGGTTTTTTTTGCTGAAGAGAGCATCTGCTCCCTCTGCAAATTCTACACCTGAAGTCATAATCCTCTGTGACATTATAATTGGTGGCTCTGGAAACGATTTTGATGTCATGTAAGATTATGACTTCAGGAGGAGGATAAGCAGTGGGAGCAGATGCTCTCCTGAGCAACAAAGATCCCATTCTCATGCAACTGTCTCTAGTAATAAAATGGAAGAAACAAAATACAGAAGATGATGTGTAAGCAAAGCCTGGAGTCTTCCACGAGCCATCAGCGAGTCTTTAACCACGTGACTTCTCCAGGATTCCATTCTCATCCTTGCACAAATGTGCCTTGGGATGTGGTCAGGAATTGACTTGCTCTTGACTGCGCTTTGTCTGCTACTCCAAGGCAGAGAGATGTGCAGTTAAATCTGTGTGTGAGCTTAAACCTGTGGGTAAGGCTCCAATTCACACAGCATGGCTTCTTCTAAGAGTGTGCAGCTGGTGTCTCTTTAATCCAAGTTTTACACCAAGCAGCAAGTTGGAGGTTATCTATCCTTGTGCCAGAAGGAAACGAGGTGTTTTATGCTTATTTTTTTCCGTTTGTTTGGAATGTTTGTGGATGCTGAGTGTGAAACATGGGGAGTGGGTGGGAAGGAGGAGGTGAGAGGAGGGACCTCGAGCCTTTGTTTGCTCCCTTTCTTGAGCTGGGGCAATTGATCCATATTCCTCAGATCCCACTGAGGGTCAGAGTTGCTATTTTAGGGCTGTGGTGATGGTGTTGCTTAGGCTGAGAGATAGTTTTGAACAGCAAAATGGGGCCAAAGTGATTCACATTCTCCCAATGCCTCTAAAAAAGAGAAGAAATGTGAGTGGGAATGGGAGGGACCCAGGGCTGGGCATGTATTAGGAGTTTGTTGCAGAAGGTAGAGCTGAGAGGGCTTGTGTGCAATGTAGCGCAGGGCAGTCCTTTTTCAAGTGTGGGTGCACAGGAGGGTTTTGGTAACAGAAGAAGCCAGAACTTACTTGGGGAGAACAGACTGGTTTCAGCTGTGGAATTGTACTGGAAGATGGTGAATATACAGGGTGTGGTGATGGGATCTTGGGAATTAAATCTGCTGCATCACAGCCATGGCTTAAAGCCTGAACTGCTTCTCAAACTCTCCCTTTTTACTGTAAAAGGAGGTTAGTGTTATGTATTTCTGTTCCACTGGCCTGAAAAGAGAGGTTGTTCTCATGTTTCTTAGTCTTGTGACAGCTTTGAACCAGACCCTGTGGTGTCCATCTTTCTGGTGAGCAGTTTCTAGTTGAAGTTTGCTGCTATTTGGGACAAACTGATTCGTGTATTTGAGTCATTAAAAGCCTCTGATTCAGTTCTGGCTCTTTTGCAATGAAATACAATAAGCAGAACAGGGCTCATCTGGAGCCTCATCAGCAAACAGGAGACTTGCAAGGGCAAGGTCTCCTCTGAGCTGTAGAGAAGACTGTAAAGATTGTTTCCCTCTGGGCAGATAAATCATTGCAGTGTTTTTCTTTATTCTTTTTCCTTCAGTGTGAATGGGAGGGGGGAGCTCCTTTATGGTTCAGGGAGATACTCTGCACATAAGAAGGGCGTAGTGGTCAGACTGGGAGATGTGGCTTGAGTGATCCATATCCACTTCCCTGATCTTCCTCAGGTTTCACATGTGACGTTGGTCTAGTCTCAGTTTCTGTGTAAATTGACATTTTTTTCCCCATCACATGGTGCTCAGCTGCTGCCACACTTCAGATAGCAGCAGATCCGATGAACACAATGTTTTCCATTTTATGCTTGGACCCAAACTTTGCTGGGGTGCTCAGCTCCAAGCACGTGTTGTCCCTGTTTAAATAATTCTTCTGTTCAAACCACTGCAGCTTTAATTCCACAAACACTAAAATACCACAATGTGAGGCCCTGTGGTTGGAGGTTCAGGCGTGACCCCAGACTTGCTGCTGTGCCAAGACTTCTTTGCAGAAAAGGTAAATTTGCTTCGCCATTTTGGGCTGAGCTGCTGTGCTGGGATTGTTTCTAAATTCCTGCACAGACCCGTGTGTCCAAAGGCAGGTCCAAGGGGATGAGCCTTCCCGGAGCTTTCCCGATCTTTTCCACGGTGTTATTTTGTGGAAGAGTCAGTAGATGGAGCTGTGACCCACGGAAGGTCCCACCATTTACCAGCGGGCTGCATGCTAAATAATCGTATTTATATGCCGGTATGTCTCTGCCCCAAAAAAACCCGCGGGCAAGGAATTTGGATGACTTCAGGCTCGCACAGCTACATGGGGTTAGCGGGCACTTCACAAATGTGCAGGAGAAGTTGCTTTCCTGGTGCTTTCCTTGCCATCAGAAAACAGGCTAGAAGAGGGGATGGGAAATGCTTCGACAAATATCCCCTTGGCTTCAAGGACAGATTTTTATTTTCCACTGTGTGCCTTTAGAATTTTGTTGGTTTTAGCTGAAGTGTTTAGATAGCTCCTATCATTGTAGTGATTTCAAGGACTCTACAACACCAGACAATACAAGCCAGTGAAAAGTCCTTGGAAAAACACCTTGGAAAAAGATCAAGAAAGCTACAATAAAATAAAAACAAACAAACAAAAAAACCCCCAAAGCAGAACAAAAAAAATCTCTGAGAACACGGTGTCATTAGGGATTCTTCATAAAGAAGGGGGAAAGTGTCAAGGTGTAGAGGTGAGCTGTGATTTATAGAAATGGAATCCAAGGGAAAAACCGTGGTGCAGCTGGAGTGTGTTTTGGGGTGCTGGGTGGGCAGCTGGGCTCAGCTGTTCACGTCTCCCAAAGGTGCTGTTGTAAATTCCTGGAGTCTGAGAGCTGTTGGGAGATGGTGCAGAGGGCTGGGGCTGTGTGGGGTTGTGGAGCAGCATCCCCCCAGAGCTGTGGGGTCGGAGTGGGGACATGGCAGTTCTCTCCTGCCCCTGTTCCCCAGCCACACTGGTACCTCTCTCCAGCAAATGGCTTTGCAGAGCACCTGAGCAGCTCAGCACTGGTGAAGCCACACCTTGAATCCTGGTTCAGTTCTGGGCCCACCACTTCAGGAAGGACATTGAGGGGCTGGAGTGTGTCCAGAGAAGGGGACGGAGCTGGGGAAGGGTCTGGAGCACGAGTCCATGGGGAGGAGTTGAGGGAGCTGAAGGTGTTTAGCCTGGAGAGGAGGAGGCTCAAGGGGATCCTTCTGTCTTTCCATAACTCCCTGGCAGGAGGGTGCAGCCAGGGGGATGTCAGGCTCTGCTGTCAGGGAACAAGGGACAGGACAAGAGGAAATGGCCTCAAGGTGTGCCAGGGAAGGTTTAGGTTGGATAGTAGGAACAATTTCTTCACCAAAAGGGATCTCAAGCACTGGCAAAAGCTGCCCAGGGCAGTGGTGGAGTCCCCATCCCTGGAGGGATTTAAAAGCTGTGAGGATGTGGCTCCTGGGGACGTGGTTTCAGTGGTGACCATGGTAGTGCTGAGGGAATGGTTGGGCTTGGTCTTAGGGGGCTTTTCCACCCTAAACAATTCTGTGATTCTGTGACTCAGGTCACTCTTGGGTTAACCAGTGCTGGAAAATGCAGAGAATTTTTCTCATTCAGGGCAATTTCAATGTTCTGGGGATCCAAATTCAGAGGAAGAGAAACACCAACTTACTCTGCCTTGTGCCTGTGTCAGGTGTGAGCACTGCTTGGTTTGAAGTGACTTTCATGATAAGATTCCTGCCACTTTCTAGGAAGAGCTTTCAGCCTAAATTAGATCTTCTTGTTCAATCTTCTGTAGCATTACCTAAATTTCCCTGTGCTTGTGATTGTCCTTTTCTAACGTGAAACTCTTGGCTGGATCTTCCCTTTTTCTTAAACTGCTGATTCCAGTGGCCCTGTGTGGCTGTGAGAGCTGTGAGCTTGCTGAAGGGATGAAGCAGCCTCCTGGGATTCAGTTGCAGAAACAGGGCTTCCAGGTAGGAGCACTGGGCTGAAATTGAGTATTGGAAAGTGCTGAATGAGCCAGTCCCTCTCATGGCATTTTGCACAGGACTGAGTTATCACAGATGAATTTTTGCTCACCTCAGGGCTAAGTATTCCCCCTTGCCCTGGATATCTGTGCAATATTCTGCTTGCCTGGATTCTCATTGTGGTCTCAGCCTCATAAAACCCCTTTTGGGGATCCCTTTTACTCTTAGAGGGGTTGGAGGGGGCTCTAGGGGCAGTAGGTGATTGCAAGATCATCTTTGAATTCAGCCGAGTCCCGCAGCGTCACTCCCGCGCTGCCCACCCGATGCTGCAGTCCTACTGCCACTGCAAAAAGCTGCTGTGAGCACCTAGGGCTTATTCAAGATTTTCAAGCTGGTTTTGCATCATTTTAGCACCTTCTCTTCCTTCTGACCTTGAAGAAGTCCCTATCTGTACGCTGCTGGTTTTCCTGGTCCCAGAGGTGCTGGCAGTGGCTGCTGATCCCACCCCGCCAGCCCCAGCGTGCCCAGGGCTCCAGCCCCGCACAAGAGGGATTGCAGAGGACTTAATGTATCACCAGGCTGGTGTAGTGAATCATTAGCATCCTGCTCAAGCTTTCATTGTCTGTTTCATTTCCTGCTCTTGGAAACCCCTGAATCATTCTGTCACAGACTGAATAACAAACTGCATCCTTGTCAGATTGCGTTGCCCAAGGATTCCTTGGCGGGCTTGGCGAAGGTTGAATGTGTGAGGTGTGGCCCAGACACCTTTGCTTCTACCAGGGATGTTGTTTATGGGTGGGTTTAAATACTTTACAAGCCAGCAGGGCTTGTGGGACCATCCCCAGTTTGCCATATTAATTTATCTTCTTTTGGGGGTACTCACAAACCCCCTTCTTTAAATGCATTCCTGTGGCTGACCCAAATGCATCGTTCTAACTGCCAGCTCATGTGTTTTGAAAGGAATTCAGTTCTGAAGCCTTCCTCAGCGGGCAGATTGGTTTGTGCATGAAATAACTTTCAAGGATTGTCCTCTCTCTCTTGGCTGAGAAATAATATTGGAATAGCACTGTCGTGCTTTCTCTTCATGAGGGTGTAAAAGGCTGAACGGAAGCATTAACTGCAGCTTTAAAGCATTTCCATAGTAAAATAAATCTAATTGAGCAGTTATTGCAGTAGCTTTTTAATTTGTGGAAGAGATTAGGAAATAACTTTCAGCTTGCTCTGGCAGAGCACTCCCCTAGGACGTGTCCTGGGCGCTCTGGCATTGCTCTTTGGGTTCTTATTCCCTCCCCCTCTAATTGTCCGGTCACATTTGAGTGATGCAGAGTTCAGCTGGCAAAATAACATAGGAACCTCAGTCTGCAGGCGTGTTTGATACAAACCTCAGTTCACAGGAGAAGTAGCAGAGTGCCATTCATGCCTTACAGGGAAACCACAGCAGAGAGATGTAATTTGCCTCGGCTCGGGATGAGTCTGATGTGTTATTGCTCCTTCCCTGTGGCTCAACGCAGTGGCAAATGAAGAAGCTGCATTGAGGATAATGGGAGAGTTGGCAGTGATGTGTGTGAGTGATTTCCAGAGTCCCATCTACACCCCTTGGTCTCAGGTTGGAGACTGCAGTGATGGGACTCAGTGTGGAAAAATCAGCAGCTTTGGGAGAATGTTGGTTTGTCTACATAGATGTGAAGGGATGGAAGATACCCCTAAAGTAAAACTGTTTATAGCAAAAATATCTCATTGTGTGGAGTTAAGAGCAACCAGAGGAATCTGAACATCTTTCCTTGGGAGCTTTTCAAGTCCATTTTTGAGGTTTGGAAATAAAGTCTGCTTAGCACTGGCACTCTGGCAGGGCTGGAAGGGAGAATAGCACTAGAGAATGGATCTGCTTTGGAGTCAGTGTGGGGAGGGTTTGGACCCCCCTGAGAGGCTTCTAGGGGATGAGTGGGAGGCAAAGGTTCTCCCTGCTCCCAGGGGAAGGGGCCTGGGAGAGTCCCACCTACAGTTTCTTTGGCAATGCCAAATCTTCTTTGGAAGATGCTCTGCAGAAGCTTCTTTGGCAGTCACTGTAAGCAAGGAGAGATTTGCAGCTCCCTGGTACTGAGGTCAGGGCACGGCCAGTGGAACAAATCTGAAGTGTTTGCCTGGCCTTCCCTGAGAAGATGAGAAAAATGTGTGTGTGTTGGGTCATGCTGCTGCAGCTTGTCCTGGCACTTCCTCCATTCCACCGTGCCATGCTTCAGGAAGGGAGTTTCCAGGCTGGCTCAGGTATGCTGGCTGAAGCTTTCAAGACAGATGCCACGCTTGAACTTCGAGGTGTGGGCAAGTCTTCCAGTGAAAACAGGCTGTGCCTGGCAGAGGATTAACAGGGCTTTGTTCCTGTAGGTGAGAGAGCTGCATACAGGACAAAAAGTGAGTTGGTCTAAAACCTGTGCCTCTCCAAAAACAGCTCATCACCCTGTGGGGAAGGTCAAAACAGAGAGGGGAGAAGGTGTGTGACTGCAGCAGAGACTGGTTTGCATTTGTGAGAGTTGTGCCAACCAGAGTCTGTATCTGCTCTGGCCCCACTGTGCTCTGTTCCCCCAAATCAAACTTCTCCTCATTTCCTTCCTTCCTCTCCTTCTCTAGAACTTTTTTCCATAAGCTCTGCTTGGTTTGTGGAGGTCAGAGATCTGCCCTTGATCCATTCCTGATACACTGTATTTCCTCACTTCATCTGCAGCGTGCTGCTTTTGTTGGCAGTGTTTAATTATCCCTCATTGCATGCCCTCGGTCCTGCTTGCCAGCCTCTGTGAAGTGGGATGTGCTGAAATGTCTGATCTGGCTTAGGGCTTCCCTTGGGTTTCTGTGGAAATCTCAAGGGGAAGAACATTCTTCAGCCCCAAATCCTGCCTTATGCTTTCCTTACAAGTAAAGATGGTTTGAGCAGCACCTCATGCAGAGAGCTGTCACCTTCCAGGGTCTGTGGTGCAGAGGGTTGCAGGGGGGATATAATCCATCTTTCCAGGCTGGCTGGTGAGATTCCCCATGGCTTTGGGCTACCCTTTGGATCTATCAGCAGGTGGAATCTCCTGGGGACTCACTGTCCCCTCCGGAGAGGCATGTCAATGTTTGCCAGGAGATAACTGCATTCCAGGGAGGGACTCTTTTGTCTTGCTAAAATCGAGGAAATCTGATCAAAGTGCAGCCTTGCTTTAGACTCCTTCTCTTTCTTTTTGACTTTGTCCCTGACCTACATATTGGATCCTGCCACAGTGGTTGGAAGTAATTGAGAGCCTAGTGTTAGGCTATTTACCAAGCTGTTCACTTGAAAATAACCTTACTGAGTCCAGTCCACACCTGTTCTGGGAGAATTCTGGAGACAAATAGCAAAGCATCATTAACCCTTTCATCCACATACAACCAGTTCAAGATCTAAGAGCAGAGAGATGCTGTACCTCTGCTGATGCCAGGGGGAATTTGTGACACAGGGTGTGCTTCACCATTCGTTTCCCAGCTCCGTGGATAATTCCAACCAGCTGCTGAGGCCAGGTCTGCTCTGTGTCCACATCCACATGAGGACACTTCAGAAACCTCCTTGTGGAAATTCCTGCTGGGTGGTTGTTGGTTTGGTGTTGATTCTGCTGGACCAGAGGTTATGCTGGAAAATATACATGGGGGGTGAGAGGAGGGAGGTGTTTTCTTTGTTATCCCAGTGGTTGTTTCTGATTAAAGGATCTGTTTTGAAGGGGCTGCTAGTCAGTTGCCTAGAAAACTTGCTTTCATTTAATTAATCATGATGAGTTTAGTCTGGAGGTTTTGTAGGAGAGAGCAGGCAAGCATATCCTTGGCTTTTTTCCCTTGGAAAAAAAAAAAAGAAAAAGCAAACCAAAAAAAGCAGGGCTTCATGTCTGAAACTGCAGCTCTTTTGTCTCCCCAGGTCAACATCCTTCTCTGTCCTTCGGGTTTTAATTTTACAAGCCATGCGTTTGCAGAGGTGGATGGAGTTTGAAGTCCATCCAGGTGTGGAATGAGGAAAGAACCCTCAAGAAGATTACAGGAGCTGTTCTGCAACTCATTAACTCACTCTCTTCCCCTTCTTGTTATCTCCTCCCCATGCCTGGGGCCTTTCGAAGTAGTGCTCTAAGTGCCTCTCACTTAATCTAGCCCACCTGGACAGGTGTATGAAGAAAGGAATTGCCTTCCGGGGAAGGACTAAAGGAGCCTAGATTGCAGAGGGAGGCTGCTTTTGGGAACTGCTAATCCCAGTTTAACATTATGACAGCTGCTCGTTAAAATCAGGGTGTTTTTTAACAGGCAGTTAAAGGAGAGGCTTTGCACGCACATTTAACTGAGAATAATAGTGAACCATGTGCATTTGATTTTTTTTTTTCCTTAAATCACGCAAATTGTACATGGAAAGAATTCTCCGGCGTCAACTTGCTGGGGTATGGAATTTACAAGGTTTGCAGTAACATACAGTTTCCTGTTTGGGGTGGGGGGGGAGAAAATCACAAAGCTTTCTTTTTTCCCCTTATTTTAAGATCAAGTTCAAACCCCTGGTATAAACCCAGCCTCTTTAGGAGGGACACTTACTGCGTTGGGGTTTTTCACTTGTCTCGGTGGCAGTTCATCATGTAAACTTGTCTGGGTTCTTGTTTTTATAGCTACATGTGAAGGCTGCTTATAAACTACAGTTTTGTACATGGTGAGAAGGCAGCACTCAGGTCCAATTTGGGAGAGTCTATATACAGAAAAGGAAGCAGTTTCTTTCCCTTGGGGAGATGGCAGTTTCTTCCTTTGCTGAACTTCAGTAAACTTGGTCTATTAACATGATTTTCTCTTCAGGACTGTGGTGTTGGATAAGAAACATGAAGAGCCGAGGCAGAGCAGGGACTATCAAGGAGACATTTGGCTGTATTTTATGTGATTTCACTGCAGACTTTACCAGCTGCCTCCCAGATCAACAGTTATTTGCTGGTTGATTTCTTGAGGGCAGTGCTGTGGAAGTAAGAAGCTGCACAGCTCTGACACAAGTCCCCAGATCTACTCGGGGAGCTGTGTCCTTTTCTGCCAGCCCTTAGGCATGAGGCATGAAGGGCAGGTCTGTGATGCAGAGAGATATAAAATTGCCCCAGGTAGTTCTGTTGCTGGAAATTCTTATTCCTGCAGCTACTTAGGTTCAGGCAAATTAATTCAACCCACCAAGACTGAGCAGCTAGCCTGGGAATGGAAGTTTCTCTGCTGTGTTTTTGGCAGCTCTACTCCAAATCGTTTGTGGATGGCAATGTCCTTTCTGTCTCCCAGGAAATGCCAGTCTCTCGTGTTGCTTTCTTCAGCTGGCTGTATTGCTATCTGGGATTTTCGTGTCTGTTTCCAGTAGCTGGATCTCTAGCCTTTCCTCACTGTTTGACAGAAATCTGGCCATTTCAGAGCTAGAGATGAGCTGGGAATCTTCCAGGCACACACCTGTCTAAGTTTGTCGAGCAGGGAGCTTCTCTTTGGACCCAGAACAGCTTGGTTCAGCCTCCAGGGACTGGTGCTGCCAGTGTGACTCTGCCTCCTTGTGAGTGCTAATGAACTGGTCCTTGCCACACCCTTCAGAGGAAACATCTTGGTGGCACAGGACTAAGAGTCACAAATCTTTTTCATCTTAAGGGTAATTATGCTACAGTTTTACCCCCCCCCCCCCCCNCCCCCCCCCCCCCCCCAGCTTTAAAAGACTGAACTCTTGTTACACTGCACTGAGTAATACAATTTCTCTTCCTCACAGGTTGCTGTCATGTAAAGTACTTGCTGGTGGGCACTTGGGCTTTTTCTGTACGGTTCTTTCTACATTGTTTAATGGCTTTAACTTTTGCAAATCTCTTCCTTTGCTCTGCAGCCTGGATTGAAAAGAAGGTTGCAGTGTGTGAGTGTGAGCACACTTAAATGCTTATCTGCACATCTGAGCTTTCTAAACTTGCCTATGCTCTAATTGCAGAGTGTAGACTCTGCATGCAGAACAACCCAGCCTGAAGTGATAATCCCAGGCTCAGCCCCGAGGGAATGCCTGACATTGCTCTGGCCTGATTTTCCTAATGGCTCTGCAACTTGCCTCTGGTTTGCAGGTGGTTTAAGTTGTTATCGCTGAGCTCCTTGCCCAGCTTGGGCAGAGCTCTTGGGATCTCTGATCCTCTAAGAATACCTATGTGTCTTGATTTATTATTTATTAATTTTTTTGAAACTTCTTCCTCCCTCCCGATTTTAGGTGCAATTTGGGCTTGTGCCAGCTTAGCAGACTCACTGCAAAGGGGTGCAAACGCAGCCTGAACTCCCTGCTGACACAGAGAGGGAAGAGTGGGAGGCCTGGAGTTCCAGCTGCCCCTCCTGCCTCCTGTGAACAACCCTTCCTTGCCCCCATCCTGCATGATCGATGCCCAGGCCATCCCCTTCCCTTGCACTGCAGAACTGGTATTTTTCCTTGCCTAATAACCTGTGTCTGATTTAGTTTCCAGGCAGAACGCCCTGCATTAAACGTCGTCATTTTCCCTCTGCTTCACGAGGACTTGACAGAGGTCATCAGAGATGTCCCCATGCGGCACTTGGATGAAATTACCTTGTTTAAAAGCAGAGTGGCCGAGGAACCTCCCAATTTGTGGTGGTGACTGTCACAGCATGGAAAGGACAAGTCAGCATGAACCCATGGAGCAGCTTCTTGTTGGCCTGGATTTCCCATCCTCGGCTCCTGGCCACCTCGCTGGATGCTGTACAATCACTTCAACCAGGTGCAATTGCAAAATAAAAAAAAAAAATTAAAAAGCTGGTTCTTTGCAGTGGGGAAACACCTATTGGATATTGCTTGCATCTGAAAATCCTGTCTCAAAGGCTTGTGGAATCTGATGAGTATTTCCTTGCGGTTAATATGAATAGTTTTTGTTATTTTACTGAAGTTAAAGGTAAGAGAAACTGACTTAACTATGCTCTTTCCCCTGTGTCCCCTGGTGTCTGTCCCAAGGGCCCCTGTGTACGTTGGCAATGTGCTTTGTGGTTTTGGTGGAAATCATTCTTTGCTTCAGTCTGTTTTTGGCAAAGTAGAAAGCCTAGGCCAGCTCAGAGGCACAAAAATGTGTTGCTCAGTTGAAGTGCATCACATCTTTTCTATGTTACAAATAGGCATTTGTAGTCACACGTGCAGTCACAGATATTTAAAGGGGTTTTTTTGATTGAGAAGTACCACAAGGACTCTTTTTTTACATTTTTTTAATAACAAATTAAAGTCATTAACACCTTGACCATGGTATGCTCCTGCTGATACTGTTTCCATTGGTCTGGTGGAAGAAGTTCTCAGCTCTTCTGGAAATCCTTGTCCTAGGGTAGATGGTGCCTACAGTGAATAAGTTGAGGCTCAGATCTGATTTATATGCAGTCTGTCTTGCAGTGTAGATGGGAATGTAGTGTTCCAGTTCTGTCCCTATATCCCATGCCTTGAGCTCATGCTAATTTTAGAGATGTTATGAAGTATTTTCACAGTGTGATTTCAGTCAGCTTCTCTGCTCCACAGAACTTCCTCAGGCATCAGTAGTGGTCTGGATCACTTTCATATTGCCTTATTTACTGAGCACTTTTAAAAGCATCAGACAGCTGTACCAAAAGCCAAGTTACAAATTCCTGGAGCTACATGTCTGGGTGGCAGAATTTTCCTTGGTAGCATACCAGGTCTGTCTTCTGCAAAGCAGCTGCTGACCAGGGCTGTCTGACTTCACCCAAATTCTGAATGTGTTGAGCTCTGCTTTTCTGGGGAGGCCCAGAGTCGGCCAAAGATGATGTGCCCATCTCCTTGTCAGCATTTTCTAGTCAAAATGCCCTCTCCCAAATGCTCTTCTGCCCTCAGTGTTCATAGGAAGCCTGGTCTGATGGGATAGATTTGAGAACAAAATGCATCTCTCAGCCTTGGGGGACTTTCTGTCCTAACTTTCCCATCAGCCACGTGTGAGCCTGCCTGGAATTCTGTCCCACAGGTGTAAATCTTAAGCCAGGCTGTGATAACCCTTGTGCTCAGAGAGGTTACAGTAAAGAGCAGTAATTGTCAGGCTCTGCTAGCACAGGTCTGTGCCTTGCTGAGACCAACCCTGGTGGTTTGCTGTCTTTCCCGAGGCTCTCTCCCTTCCCCTCTCAGGACAGGGAGCCAGCACAGCCTCTGGAGTGCAGCTGCCAGCAGGAGGGTGAGTCCAGCTCGTGCTCCCCTGGAACGCTGCAGCTGAGCTCTGAGCACTGCCCGAGTGTTTGAGGCTCTGCCTCAGCTTCAGCTCCGTGCAGCTGAGTGTGAGGAGCTGCTGCCCTGCTCCTGCCACTGTTTTCCCTCCCACTCTCCCCCATGAGGTCGTTCTTTCTACCTCTTGTCATATTACTCACCTGTTTGAATCCCCTTCTCCCTCTCTCCTCTCCCTCTCCCTCACTTCAGCACATCAGATGTGCTTTTTGGCAGGAGCACGAGCTGCTGCTCTGTCCAGCTCAGGCCACTTCAGCTCCGCCTGGTTTTTGTCCGTGTTTTTTTCCCGGGATAACTAGCGAGGATTGGGCAGAGAGTGTTTGCAAAGCTGCTTTCTCCTCCTTGTTTGAAGCACAGGCAAAGTTGCTTTGTCCTGCTTGTGCCGCTGGCCTCGGGGCAGAGGGAGGGCGGAGGGTGTGGAGGCAGCTCTCTGATGCCTTAGGGGACCTGTTCAGTCCTGTGAAGGAATCCTGGTTTGGTTCAGTGAGGCCATTCCCACCCTCAGCGGGGATTTCCCCTGCATAAACAGCTGTGGCATCAGCAAGAGCTTGGCAGTGCTGCCAGCTCACCTCTTCCTGTTCCGCTGGAAAACCTGGGCTGGGGGACAGTGGTGTGCAGAAACCAGCTGTTGCTTGATTCTGGTGTTAAACCTTTGCTCTTGGGGTTGCAGTCACCTGATGGAACATGCTGTACATTTGGCTTGGCACATCCATATCCACCTGCCTCCTGTCCTGCTGGATGGGAGCAGCAGCCAGGGATGTTTTATAGCACTGCTATTCTGTTGCCAGGGATATGATGTTTGGGCATCTGTATTCATGCAAGCGGGCCACAAGTCCTGATGATGCTACCAGTTATAACCAGGGCTAGGAAAGGTCACCCACAGGTGATAAAGGTAGCATCCCAAATAGTGATATAGAGCTAAAATCTCCTTCCACCCCCAGCTCCCCAACTCCAGGCCAGTGCTTGATATCTCTACTACAAATCCTCTTATGGTGAGTGAGAATTTCCGCTGCTTTTGCACTCCAGGCAGGATTCACCAGATGTTAATAATGTGCTTATTTTCTCTAAGTGCTATTTTGGCATCGGTGTTAATTACAATTTATATTCTGCAACATTTACACTGGGAAAAGAACCCACCCTAATAGTACCCAATTGGCAGAGCTGGGCTATTAAACACAGCTCCATATGTTCTGAGCAGAGCAGTGGATGGGACTCGGAGCCCGCTCAGGCTCCAGCAGGCAGCTGTAGAGGAAGAGAGGGGAGCAGAGAGAGGGGTGTTCTGCTCCTGGATTTTATTTAATATTAAATCCCCCCTCCTTTTCTCTGTCCCCATCTCTCCAGAAATCTCCCTCCTGCTATATGTGAGCATTTCAGGAGGTGATCTCTGAGCCTGCTGATGCTGCTGTCTGTAGTCTAAAACAAATGAATTCAATTCCAGAAGGTGCCCTTCTCGCAGGGAGTGCCTCTGCAGGATCCCAGTCCCTGCTGGCCTGTTCCTTGCTGACTTCCAAAGCAGACCTCCAATCTTTGGGAGCTGCAGCAGAAATCCTTGCTTTGACCATCACCAAAGTGTCTGTGGTGCTGTGGGAGAAGGATATTCTGGGACAGGTACTGTTCTTGTGTGAAACTCAATGTAGTTTGCTGCTCTGCTCGTGTCCAAAGTCTTGTTTGGCAAAGTGGCATTTGGTTCCTGCAGGCTGGGAGGGTCTGGAGTGACACTGGTGTGGGGAATTCGGAGGGGCTAAGTCAGCTGTGTTCCTGTGGGTTTCTTAGGAGTGTAGGTTAAAGGATTGCTCCCTCAGCTGTTTGCAAAGCTGATTTCATGGTTTCTTTAGGAAATGGCAGTGTATCCACTGCTCTGTTTGGAGAAGGGGCTGTGTGGTGACAGTCTGCAGGAGAGCTCTGACTGTGGTCACTTCTCTGTCAGGGAGAAGATGGGAGTGAGAGGAGGCAGGGCAGGATGGAGTCACGGATCTCACTCTGGAAGCCAGACACAGGTTGTGAGGCTTGGCCTGTTTCCTCACTTGTGGAAGGGGAGGAGGCTCCCCAGGTGCTGAACCCTCCCCTCCAGGTGAAGTGTTGCTCGCTGGGGAGCAGAGGGCAGACCTGGGGCTGGCATGGACTGAGAGCAGCAGAGCCACAACCCCACTCACTTCAGTTGCCATCACTGCCTCCTCCTCTGCCGGGCGTGTGGGATCCCAGGGAGCAGAGCAGGACCTGTCCCCTCACGTTGATGTTCAGAGCTGTGGCAGCTCTGGGACCGTGGACAGGTGCCTGGGACCGTCCATGGGAGGTGCTGGGTGCTTTCTTCCAGCAGTGCTTGTTTAGGTTAGGGCCATAGAAATTTGGGACTTTAACACTGGTGGAGTGAACCCGTCCAGAAGGGTTGTTTCACCTGAGTAAGGGGGATGCAATTCCCTCTTGGCTGGTCCCAGCAGAGTGTCCAGCCAAAGGTGGGAGAGCAGTGCAGGAGCTGTGCTGGGTGTTGCAGAGCCCAGTCTCCTTCCACTGCAGCTCTCCTGTCTCTTTGAGATGCACAGGCAGCCAGGGCACTCCAGCAGGAGAATCATTTCCATAGAAACCAATTGGGATGTTGTACGGGGAATAATGATTAATAGTGAAGGGATGTTGCCTCAGGCCCTTTTCATTTTTTAGGGGGCAGTGAGGGACAAACTGGGGCACAGGTAGGGGGACAGGGAGACTTGAAAACTAATGGAAACCATCTCTTCCATTAATTTCCAGGGCAGCTTCCCCTCTTCTTCTCCTACCCAGCCCCCCACTGCTGCTCCCAGCTTTCGTCAAATTTTCAAAATGGCTAACCTGGTTAGAAATAATCATAATAATAAAAAAGGATGGATGAGGTCTGACTACTAACATTGTTGCTGTTAGCAGCAGGATTTCAGCCATAAAACATGAAGCAAGGGAGGCATTGACCTTTCTGCTGTTTGAAATGAATGGAGACATCAATATCTATTGTTTTGTGGCATTGACCTCTGACGCTCTCGGTTCGCCCTCCCCTTTCTTTTTTTTTAATTTCCCCCTGACACTCGAGGAAAGGGGTCAGTCTGTACCATCTATTGATCCCGATCTTACTTGGTGATAGGGAAATAATTAGAATTTTAAAGATCTCTGCTGCACGCTGGTGAAATACATACACAGAGGCACAGGCTAAGCCCCCGCTTGCCATGTTGTGTTCTCCCCCCTTCCTTGCAGAGATCCAAAGCTCTGAGATCTGAAGGAAGGCAGATCAATATAGGTTTAATCATGATGAGGGTTTTATTTCAGTTTTTTAAATGGTAAAGTGTAACATTTTATGTTAATGTTGTCGGAGCCTGGCTGCCTGGTGCCTTGTTTTATTTATTCTTTTAAGTAGCCCCTTCTTTTGTGAACTTCATCTATGTACAGAGAATGTGAAATCAGGCATTGCTAATTAGCTGTATGACAATTAAGTAATGTAGCACAAAACCATTAGGACACTGGATTTGTTTTTGAAGTTTGTCCTTTGAAGTGGAAGCTGCAACTCCCTGCCCAAGGCTGCTGGGGAAAATGTTTTTCTATCAAAACTTTCTTTGAAAATAAAATGTCAGTGTAAGAGTCCCTATTTCTGTCGTCTCTCCCTCTAAACAGCGGGTAGAAATTGTTTCTCCATGTAAAAACTGCTGGCATTGATAGAAAGGGGAATTCAGGAAAGCATTAAATGGGCAGTTGGCCTCCAAACACCCTCAATTCTGGTAGAGATGTTACCAAAAATGCTTGTTTAGGTCATTGAAAGGGAACGGTGCCACGCTAGGAGAGAAGACCCAGCTCACAACTCTGGAGATGGCAAAGGGAGGTGGTCCTAAAACTGGGGGTTCATCTTGGACACCCCAAGTGCCATCAGGGTGACAGCCTGGTCACAAATCCCTACAGGCTCCTGGGTCTGGGCTCCTCCATCCGTGTGCTCGTTTGACACTTGTGTTTGCACCTGGCCCTTTGTCCTCGTAGTGAGTCCAGTTCTGAATGTGCAGCTTTCATGTACGCTGGTGGCATGTGAAAATTCAAATAAAGAGTGAAACATTTGGAACCAGCTCTGTCTCCTTGCCTTCTGCTTCCTGTTTCCCTCTCTGTGTGGAGCCCGAAGGCTCGTTCCCCTCTCGTGGGGAACACTTTGGCATTGCCGGGTAAGGTGTGCGTGGGCAGGGCTGCCGGTCTGCGCTGGGAGCTGTGGAGTGTCACTGGGAGTGCTGGGATGAGCACTTTTGGGGTTACAGCCCTGTTCTCCTGGGTCTCCTGGGTTTGGGGATGCTGTTCTGTGGTGTTTGTGGCTGTGGGCTCAGCTAAAGAAGGGGTTACTCTGTGTTTAGGAAATGCTTCTCCTCCTTGGATCTCTGCGCGTCTGCTGAGCTGTGCTGGCGTGGGGCACAACATTCAGTACCAGGTTGGGAGGGGATTGCAGCAGCCTGGTCTAGTGGAAGGTTCCCTGCCCATGGCAGCAGGGTTGGAATGAGATGAGCTTTGAGGTCCCTTCCAACCTGAACTATTCTGGGATAGAATACCATTATCCCTGGGTAAGGGACTCGCAGTGACTCGGGGAAGGTCCATTTCTCTGAGCAAGCCCAGCCCACCACCACCACCTTGCTCTGACAGCTGCAGCCCCTGGACAGCAGACAGGACCTGCACCACTGCTCTGCGTGAAGCCAAGGGCTCAAATCAAGTGCCTGGTGAAATGTGAGCTGGGATGGCCAAAATCCCATCAGTGGCACCATGACTGCATGGATTTAGCTGAGCTGGGCTGGCTGAGGCTGCAGGAAGGGGGAGCTGGGATGGTGGGAGCAGGCTGCTTGTGGTGAAGGAAACTCCTCAGGCATTAACCTGCCTTGGCAGTAGCACTTCTGCCCTGGAGCCACCTCTGGTCCCTGCATCCTGGGGCTCTGCAGTGGTGGCTGAAAGGGCGTTGCCGCCCACCCTGAGGAGTTGGAGGGGAGTGGGATGGATGTGCTGGGGCCACAGAACCCCTGGGCTCATCTGTGTGATCAGTGCTCCAGAAAATGTGCACCCTGGTGAGCTGTCTCCGTGTTGCTGTTCCCAGGGATAGTGGCACGCAGGGAAGCCAGGCTTCAGCACCTTCTTTGAGTTAAGAAAATCCACAAAATAAACACACAGGAGGAGCAGCTTGGTGGAAGATGATGCAGCTCATGTACTTAAGTCAACTCACCCCAGGTAGGTGAAGTAGAGAAAAGCCTCAGAACTGGGATGTGATCAGTTTTTAAAAGGTGAGTGAGTCCATGCAGGACTCGTGGGACTGTAGGAGAGCCTCTGTGCTGGGATCTCTGCCTGCAGTGATCCAAGCTTTTATTCCCAGAGGGGATCATGGGCTCCTCTCTGTTTTTCTGGCAGGTCTGCCCACCCAGGCATGGAGTGGAGACCCTCCTTCCATCCCTCCTTTGCTTGTGTTTAAGTTATGGATTTTATTGTTCCAATAACATTTATCTAAATGTGCTTTGGGGGGAGGGAGGAAGGAGATAAGGAGGGAGGAGGCTGAGGAAAGAATGTGCTTTTGGACTCTGCTAAGCCTCCATCTTGCTGCTGGGACTGGCTGTGGGGTTTTGGAATTCGTGATCCCAGGGGAGGACTCGGGGGAAATGGCTGGAAGAGCTGTGGTCAGTGTGAGACACTGGTGGGAGGAAAGCCAGGGATAGCCTGTGCAGAGCATCCCTCTTCCCTTTTGGTACTGATCTCATGTCCTCTGCCAGCTTATCTCTTGGCAAGGAGGGACCTGACTCAGTTTCCAGGAAGGAGAACTGGAGTGGAGGTGTGGGAATGCTGAGGGTGCAGAGCTCAGCTTGGCACAGGGAGAGATTTTCTGCTTGGATGTCTCGGAGTGTTTCTGGGTTTGCCCTCACCTGCACAGCCATGAGGTGGGCACAGGGAGTAGTGATGTCAGGGAAAGGGGGAAAAAGGCCCTGGTTCTTCTGTCCACCTGCTGGGACATCCTCTGGGAGGTCTCCAGGAATGGGCTGGCAGGAGGAGAGGTCCTCTGGGTCTGTGCTCCAAGTGCAGCTTCACCCCCAGGTCATTTTGGGAGCCGTTTGTGCATCCCTGGCGCCGACATGGAGGCAGGGCAGAAAGGAGTATGGAGGAGAGAGGCCAGATTGCTTCAACTCCCAGAGGCTGAAGGATGTCTGTGGCCACAGGGTGCAGCTGACAATTGCCAAGGTGCTAATTTTGGGCTTGGTGCTTCCCAGCCCCAGAGCTGGCCTTTCCCAGGGGCTGGCAGATGAGGCAGAGGTGGAGGATGCCTGCCCTGCACAAGGGAGAACTGGTGTGTGAGTGAGGTTCTGACCATGGGGAGAGGTGGAAAGGCTTGGGGAGGACCAGAAGGAGAGGAGGAATGATGGTGTCAGGGCATGGATGAGCCATAGCCCTGTGATCCAGCCCTTTCTATGCTTTTTGGTTGCCATCAGAGTGGACTCCAGGGTCCCATTCCCATTTCACTGTGCTTGAATTTGTTTTTTGGCATGGTGGTGAAGGCTTGCATGGCGAGACAGAGCCATGGCAAGTGGAGAAGAGAAGGAAAAGGACGAGCTTTCTTTTTCCTAGGAAACACAAATGGATGGAGCAGTATTTCTGAACAAACAAGTCTCTCCTCCCTGTCTCCTGGAAGTTGCATTATCAGAGCTCCATCACTGTCCTCTCTTCTCCTTCCCCACCCCCGATGAACAGGAATTAAAAATACAACTAATAAAACCCTTTTACTTTCTCCAGCAGGAGGGGAAAAAAAAAAAAAAAGAAAAGCAGCCTTGAAAATGCTAAAGGACATAAAGGGCATTCATGAAAGGGTTGGATGGTGGTTATTGCAGCAGGGGGAAAAACATTATTTCAGTGTGCAGATAAAAGGAAGTGGAAAAGCAGCATATTTATAGCTGGGGAGCCTGGATTCCTTGTTAAGCCGCTATTATCAAATTAATGTCAAAATGCATCAAACAGGCACGAGTGTTCTGGGCCCCTTATGCAAAGTGCTTGCAAATTGGTTACAAATACATTTGTTTACAGGGGACGAGGCAGGAGCGAGCTAATTAGTCATTGTAGCAGGGCTGTTTTGTGTCTTTTTTTTTTTTTTTTAACATTTTTTTGGCAATTACACAAACAAGCTGTTTTGAAGTATAAATACACGCTGCATTACAGCCCCTTTAAAGGGGAATCAAATGGGAATCGTGGGATGCAGAGGGCCTGGTGTGAGTGGTGTGGAGCATCGTGCTGGAGCATCCTTCTCTCCTCCCTGGGTGCAGCAGGAGTGCCACAGTGGGCACTTGGCTCTGGGATGAGGAGTGGAAACCCATCCCTGGGCACTGGGAGGATGGGATGTGGGTGGAAATGGAGCAACTTGTTTTTGGGTCCTCTGAGGGGGCTGAACCCCCTCATACGGGGCACGGTGCTGTTTTCATACGGGACCTGTTCAGGTTTCAGCTGCCCACCTCGACCACGGGAATTCCCTTTGGGCCTGGGATATTTTGGGGTGTTTTTGGTGTCAGCAGCAGCTGCCAGCTCAGGGTGTGAAGCACCTTGTGCCCAGCTGGTGGGTACTGACATGGTTTGGGGGGATGCTTGGAGGTAGAGAGCATCCCGTGGATGCTGAAGAAAGGAATCTGGTGTGAGCTCTCTCAGGTGAGTGTGTCCTCAAGGCTCCTTTAACAAAACCACAGGCTGTGCCTCCCAAACCCATTAATGAGGAAGGGAAGCAGGAGAGCTTATCTGATCCTTGGTGTGGGAATGGTTGGGGAATTTGGTTGGGGGGCAGATGGAAACTTCCTGCTGCCCTGCATCTTAATACATCCCATTCTGGGAGTAAATCACACCTCTGCCACTCAGGGAAGCTGCTAATTGAATCTGCTCTGGTGGGAGAGGATAAAGCCAAGAGGCATTTACCACCATTATTTTTAATTTACTAAGAAAGAGAAAAGGGAGAGGAAGGAACAAGTTGTGCCCCTCTCATACATTTCTTGGCAGAAGGTGCAAAAACCCCACAGCTGCTTCTCCATTTGGATTTGTTTGTGGTAAATCTGCCCTTCAGGCTGAAATAACCCTTCAAAAAACCCTTCTGAGCAGGTCCTGCACTCCCAGAGGTGCTGGGAACATTGAGTTTAATGCCACCATAAAACCCTGTTGTGGGTGAGAACAGAACAGGAGAAAATCCCAGAGGACCAAGGGCAGTGGAGAGGGCAGGGCTTTCCCCATCCTCCTGCAGGAGCTCTGATGTTTGCACCAGGTTTTATTCTTTTAAAGCTCAGGGTAACATTTCTCTGCACCCTGGACCTGCTTTTCAGCACTACCTTCAAACTCCAAACCTCTCATTACCATTTTCTGCCTTGTTGGCCTTAATGGGCTCATTTGCCATGGGGAGGGTGACCCACTCCATTGGGATCAGGGGCTAGGATCTTGAGAAATGTTCCCATTTCCAGCACAATCCTACCCCTGCCCTACAAAGCTGTGCAGGAGCACAGCTCAGCTGGTCAGCAAATGTGTGATCAGCTCATTGTGGTCAGGCTCTGACTCGTGCCCAGTGGTTCCAACCAGGATGTCTCTCCTCGTTTATAGCAGGGCTCTGGTGTGACTGTCACCCCCCGTGGTGGCCGTGCCACGGGATCCTGCTCTGGTTTGAGCAGTTGGTGTTTCACACCTGCTTTTCTTACGCAGGGGTGTTCCTGCATCTCCTTGCTCTGATGGCTGGGAGCAGACCTGGAATCTCCACCCTCTGTAAGTCTCTCTGGTCACCCTTTCCCTTGGAGGAGGCTGTAGAGCCCGATGGATTTGCCTTGGTGGAAAGGGATGAGGGAGCACAGACCTGTGCTTGATTTCCTTCTCCACTGCTAATTAACATAATGAGGGGGCAGCCTTTCTTGGAGCTGTGTGTGGCAGTGACTTCCAGGCTGCCTGGTGAACCCCTCAGTTTGCAAACGTGCCCGAAGTACCCCAGGACCTTCCTTGGATGTGCTCCTCAAGAGCCTCCTCTCCCACGTCCAGAGGGATGGAAGCACTGCCTTCAGCTCTGTCTCCTGTACTCCCCAGAGACCAGGATGTTCCCACACAACTGAGGTGTCCAGGGTTTCTTAAATGCTTGCAACAAGGAGGAGAACACTACAGTTGTCCTGCCCTTGTGCTTGTTGAGCTAACGGGAAAGGATGAAGATGTTTCCTCGAGGCTGAGGGACAGGCATTGGGTGTTGGCCGTGGAGGTGATGATCCCCCTGAGGGTGGGAGCGAGTGCTGGGGTGCAGAGCTGGGCGGGGAGCGTGGGCCCCATAGGGCTGCGGGCAGTTCAGGGTAACCCGGCGTCCTCTTCCCCTCCCTGGGAACCCCACCGGGGCAGCACGACGGCTGGGCTGGGCTGGGGAGGGATGTGGCCTCTCCTGATAA
Organism: Promerops cafer; assembly: GCA_013398275.1. Lineage (NCBI taxonomy): Eukaryota > Metazoa > Chordata > Aves > Passeriformes > Nectariniidae > Promerops > Promerops cafer. Next base: position 20,834 of record VZSE01001575.1, on the reverse strand, counting down.
GAGGCTCTGGTTCCTGCTGCTGCAGATTTACAGCCTGGGTGCTGTGCTTTCTCTGGGGTGATTTATGGTGGCTGCTTCCCTCTGTGGCCAGGGCCCGGTGCCCGCACGGGGAGCTGCGGCTGCGCGACCCCGCCAGGCTCAGCCGAGGTCAGCGCACGGTGGGACACGGGTGGGAGCAGGTCCCTGTCATCTGTGGCTTGGAGAATGTCCCCACCCCAGCATGGGGAGGGCTGGAACCATCAGGCTCTGTCCCACGGCAGCAGGGATGCTTCCAGCCTTTCAATCCCCAACCCCACGTGCTGGAGCCCACCCAACTCACAAGTGACCCACGTGGGAGACCCAAAACCCTCCCCAGCCCCACTAAGCAATGTCTGCACTGCCCCGTTGTTTTCCTTTGGTACAGACAATGCCAGGAGGGATGAGCTGCAGTGGGCAACGAGGGGGAGGATGATGAGGGGGGAAAGGTCAGATGCCATCACTGTGCTCCCTTCCACATCCCAGCTTCTGCCTGGATGAGCTTCCCAGCTCCTCTGGTTTGTTTTAGAGGCAGCGTGGGGGCCCCAGATCCCTGCAAACCCTCCACGCTCTGGGTTTTATTGGCATGTGGAAATAGTTTTGTCTGGTTTCAGATCTGGCTGATCACTGACTTTCCCGCTGGCCTCCCCCCGAAAAGGGCTGACAACCACGGGCAACCCAACCGCACTCATCTTCCTCCCTCTTTCTTCTTTCTCCCCACATTGTTCTCTGAAATCCCAGCTGCTGCTTTTCCCTCCTCCCTTTCCTATCCTCTCACATCAGCTGGGATGGATCTATCTGTGTTTTGTAGAAGAGCTCTTTTTTGTTTTCTGTACTTCTCCCTCCATCCTGGGGGTGTTGGGGCCGTGCAGGGACCCGAGCTCTGGGCACCCTCGTTGTCACCCCCGGGCTGGCAGTGGCGCAGGGGGAAGCCTTGGCAGGGGTGAGGGCATCAGCGTCTCCAGGGTCCTCATTTTGCTTCTCTGGCAGAGAAACTTGGCAGATCCTGGGGCCAGAGCCACCACATTCCTCCCTTATTTCTCACTGGTGAAGCACTGACGTGGGGGATTCCCGGTGAGCCAGCTCCTGTAGGGTGGGACGGGGTGGGATGGGGCAGGGCAGGTCTCCTCGTGCCCGTGGGCTGCTCCCTGATCCACCACAGGCTCAGGATGGGGTATTCATGTGCCAGTGCCTGGCTGCAGCTCCCAGCTGCGTTCAGGCAGCCAGGCAGGTCCCAGGGGACCCTCTGGCATCAGCAGGAGCCTCCACCTCAGAGAGCTCCTCATGGGGACCCCAGCCCCAGGAAGGGGCTGAGCTGGGCTGCCCCTGGCTCAGTGCTGGGGTGGATGCTGAGGTTCCTTCTGTGGCTCCTTTGGGTCTTGTCCCCCAACCCTGGGAAAGGGGGTACAGCCAAGGCAGTGGACAGAGACGAAGCATGGACTGGAGAGCCATTGGTACCTGAAGAGAGGCTTGGTGTGAGCTGGTCAGGGAGTCCTAAGTGTCCCCATCACCATTCCTGGCCACTGGCTCCCCTTCCCAGTGCTCAGTGGCTTTTTCCACCTCCAGTCTTCCTGCTCAGCATGATGAAGGCGCCTGGGCAGCATTAGAAGGGAGCAGGAAATTCTCCTGGACTTCTGAGCCCTGGGGTTGTTCCCTGTTCCCAAACCTCTGCCATGTCTCCCCTCCTGCCAGGGACACTGGCCAGTGAAACCCCTGCCAGTCTGCAGCATGTAATAAATCACTCCCTCACCAAATTTGGGTGAAATATCGTGGATTAACTCACCAAGGCTGCACAGGCTGTCCCAGCTGAGATGGAAATGGCTGCAGGCTGAGGATCAGCCTGGAGGTCAGCAGGACCTGGTGAGGGTGAGGAGCATCTGGAGGAAGGCGGCACCCACGAGCGAGTCCCTTCCAGTCAGTGGGAAGTCTGTGGGCTTCATCCTGCTTTGGGTGGGCTCTGGCAGCCTGGAAAGCTGCTGGTGTGGGTCTGGAACCTCCTTCTTCCCCGTGGCACTGCGCCTCCGAGTCAGCATCTCCCGAGGTAATCACTTTCCTCCTTTCTCTTTTTAAAGACAATTTTAAATGCATGACAGGCAATTCAAGAGATAACAGCAGAACGGTTGGTGTTGCTGAGGATCTCAGCCCAGCCAGAGGAGACGTGTTCCTTTTGTGGAATCAAACATCCGTCAGGGAGCAGTCATGCAAATTTATTTCGCTTTTCTTCTTTTTCACCTGTTCCATTGATCCGGAGCCTGTAGCAGTTGGCTCATGGAGAGACAGGTTTGTTAATTCAGGAGCCTTGCAAAGCCTCAGCTGGAGAGGAGGGGACTTTGCCACAGCTCCTGACTCGGGGGGACACTTTGTGCCGTGGGTGGGGACTGTGGTACCGGGACACATCCTCCAAAGGAGAGGGGAGAGTGGTTTGCTGTGTCCCTGGGCACTGTGCAGACCTGGAGTGGCCCTGGGAAGGCAGGAGAGTGGCTGCCAGCTCTGCCAAAGCTGCTTCTCACCACGGGAAGGGACAAGGACACTTGGTCACGCTGCTGGGACGGTCACCACCAGCCTTGAGGTGTAAATGTGAGTTCAAGCCTTAAAATCACGAGGTGGGCTTTAAAATATCCAGCTGTGAGCTTGTATTTGATTTTATCACTATTATTAGACTCTTCAATCCATCTGGATGTTTTCAGGAATCGCCTGCCAAGCTTCTCTTGGCAGGTGGGAGGTTTAGGGTCCTGTCACTTCCAGTGGTGTCTTCATGTTGAAGAGAGGTGGCTCCTGCCTGACTGCTGGAGTCCACGGCTGTGCCTGTGGGAAGGTGTCAGGCTGCCCTGTGTGCTCTGAGTCTTCAGAGGATCCCAGATGGTTTGGGTTGGAAGGGACCTTAAAGATCATCTCTTTCCAGCCCCCAGGTTGCTCCAAGCCCTGTCCAACCTGCCCTTGAGTCTTCTCCTCCAGCAGTCTCATCTCCTGGGGATGAAGAGCAGATGGAACTGCCTGGGGAAGGGCCAGAGGCTGCTGCTCTCACTGCTGCAGGGGATCTTCTGCTCCAGGCCAGGGAAGAGCCAAGCCTCCCTTGGAGCAGGAGCAGGTCCAGTGCCTGGAGGCTGAGAAGCCTCTCTGTGACATTCCCAGTGTCCCTGCAACGCTGCTGCTCTTATTTCCTGCTGGAAGCATTGTTTTATCCCTCAAGAAAACTTCTTTTTTCGTTTGAATTGAGTGTTTTGGTATTTTTTCCCCGCAAAGCATATCTCTGTGTATCTTCACTGCAGGTGGTGGGGGCCAAGCCCTTGGCTGATGGCTCCAGATGAGTTAAGACACCTGCGGGCATCCCTGCCACTGTCCCACCACGTGGGCTTGAGTGGCTGTGGAGCAGCCTGCAGCTGGGAGAACCAGGGAGATGCCTCATTAAAGCAATTTGGGAGATGCTCATCCGCACAGAAATCTGAATTTATTCTGCTCGCGCTGTCTCCTTCACCTCTTCCTTGAGCAGAGGAGTTGCCTGGTTGGGAACAGGCAGCACAGGCATGTCCAGGGGCTCTTGGCTGGGAGCAGAGCAGGTGGGAACCCAAGGATCCGGGGCCTCCTCTGCATCCATCCGCCCTCAGGGCTGGGTGTTCCCGGCTCCACAGATGCTAAATAATCACAGCAACCCCGCGTCTTCCACGGCCCCTGACTCCTCCTGAGGATCATCTTTCCTGTCGTTTCAGGTATCGCCTCCTTTCCCCGGGCTTTTCCTCAGCCCAGCAACGCCCTGTCTGAATAATTCACCGAAAAATTCAGGATGGCAAATAAATTCGGGGTAATTGCTACCAGCTCGCAGGCAATCCTCTGCCAGAGCACGGCTAAACTCCTGGTGAATTATTTATCTGCTGTGAATTATTTGCCCGGCCCTGCTACGGAAGAAAAGCTCCTTCCCAGCCTTTGCCTGACGAATGGCCTGGCTGGGGGCGACTCTCCAGGTGCTGACTCAGCCCTTTCCCAGCTCCCTGCCTGCTCCTGCTGCCTGCAGCCTCTGCTGGATGCCCGGGTAACTCCTAAAGCTTTGGGTGTCCTTCAGGGTGGGTATGAGGGTCTCACGCCCAAACCACCCTGGGGATGCAGAGTTCCCTCTCTCCGCAGTGATCACGCTCTGCCTCCCCCTGTGAGATGGAGCATCTTTGGTTTGGGGAGGTGGAAAGGGCTCCTTGCTGTTCTTCCAAGCCCTGGGAAGAGCTGCTGATGCAGGGATGGAGTCAGGGATGGAGTCAGAGCAGGGATGCTGGCTGGCTTTAATGTCATATCACTGTGAAATGATCCCTGGTGATGTCCTTCCATGAAGAGGTTCCTCATCCCACACTGCAGCAAGCGCCTCTGGGCTGAGCCAGGTGAGCTCTCTCCTGCCCATGGATGAGGGGGTGATGGCCTCTGTGGGCTTGTGGCATCCCACTGCCCACTCCTCCCCCTGGGAAACACAGAGAAGTGACCCTCAGAGGTGAGGAGCTGCTGGCCTGGGCTCATCAATCTCCATTTGCATCCAAAGAAGAAGGGGAAAAAAAGAGATTTAGGAGCAAGATCAATATTGAAAGAGCCTGTTTTTTTTGCTTTTCTCTGTGCTCCTCTGGGGGTGGGAAACTCAAGGCAGGTACTGGGAGTAAATCCTCCTGCCTACCTGGATGTAAATCAGGAGGGAGATGATGGATTTATGGGAGTCCAGCCTGATTTACACTCCTGTGTCTGGTCCCTGCGTGGCCCTGGGGAGGTGAAGTGCTGGAAGGGGATGGAGCCACCACCACCTCCTGCTGCGGCTGAGGTGGGACTGGGGCTGGTGTGGGGGTGACTTCTCTGTGCTTTTTCAACCCAGTGCAGGGAATTTAGGACGTTTTGCTTTGCCTCTTTCTGCTGGAGCTCAGCAAAGCACATCCGCTCGGACCCAAGAACCAAAGCAAGGCAGTGCCCTGTTGGGGGCTGACTTTGTGGTTTGGTGGGGGAAAAGGCTTTGGAGAGATGCTTGCCCCCTCCATCCCTCCTCCTCTCACATCCCAAGAGCCGGTGAGGCTTGCTGGTGGCAGGGTTGGTGTATCCATGGAAGAGGAGAAGACTCTTCTCTTGGAAAATCCTCCTCTGAGAGCTTCGGGAGGCCCGGGGGGGGTGATGGGGGAGCTGTCCCAGCTCTGGGGCTCCCCTCTCCGAGCCTCCCGTGTCCCTGGCCATGGCAGGGCTGGAGCAGGCACGGGGAGCTGTTGTTATTCCTCTCATGCAGCAGGAAGGATTTCTGCGAGTGCCATAAACCATCACGTGGGCAGAGCCTGGGTGAGCTCTAATTGCTTCTATTTGCATAACGAGGCGAGGCTCAGCATCCTGCTGATATTTGAAAGAGGAAAATCAAAATCAGCTCTAGATAAACAACTCCCCCCCCACCCAATCCCTGCCCCCCGCTCCTAATTTGTGAATTTTCTCCCTTAATGCAGGTTTTTCAGGTCTTTGGTCTCCTCAGGAGCAGCGAGACCACCCCCAGGACCCCTCCCAGTGGTGCTGGACGCTGGGGGTGCTGCCCCCCTCCCCTGGCCGAGGCAAAGGAGGCTTTCCCTGGAGCTGGCGGTGAGGGATGTGGTGTGGAGGTGTCTGAGCGGGAGCTGGAGAGAGGATCAGGGTGGGATTGGAGCTGGGGAAGCAGAGCCCCGGCTGGAGAGCCCGCGCTCAGCGGGGCAGCGGGTCCCGCCCGGGGCTGCGCGGAGCCGGAGGGGCTGCGGCCAGCCCGGGCCGGGGGTCCCCGAGTGGGAGCCCAGCAGATGTCACTGCAGCCCAGTGCCACCGCAGCCTGGCCCTGACAGCTCCTGGGGACCTGCCCGGGCTGGGATGGGACGGGACGGGACGGGACCTTTCCTCACCTGTGATCCCCCAGCGTGGAAGGAAGGGCTCTGTTGGCACCCCAGGTGCTGCTGGCGGGGGGATGCTCCTGCTCTGGGGCCACGGGCAATCTGGAAGAAGGTCCTGAAGGACCCGGACAAAGGAGGTGACATGCCCTGGCAGTGCTGTGACACCAGCCATGTCCCAGGTGTGCTGTCCCTCTGTAAGCCATTTTCCCTCCACACCCACAGCCCCGGGGACCAGGAGCATCCCTGCTCCTCCTGTCCCCTCGGGTCCCCAGGGTCCTTCAGCCAAACCTGGGTGTCCCCTTGGCCCTGGGAGGACCTTGGGCATTGCCAACGCTTGCTTGGCCCCCATGGCTTTGGGACCTGGAGGGGCAGTTCTCCAGGCTGGGGTTCCAGGGGGTTTTCCCAATTCTCTCTTGCTCGCTCAGGGCCAGGTAACAGACACCAAGCATAAATATGTTGTGTTCCTTCCTTGGGGGATGAGGAAAATGGGCTCCTTCCTCCTCCTCTTCCTCCCCAGCATGAGGGCTGGTGTCCTCTGAACCCTTCGCTGCCCTTTGGGGGAGAAGTGCTGACTCCAGATGTTTCCCTAAATGAGAACCTTCTGCAAACAGTGCCAGATTAGATTAGATTTTAGGAAGAAATTCTTCCCCGTGAGGGTGGGGAGGCCCTGGCACAGGTTGCCCAGAGCAGCTGTGGCTGCCCCACCCCTGGAAGTGTCCAAGGCCAGGTTGGCTGGGGCTTGGAGCAACCTGGGCTAGTGGAAGGTGTCCCTGCCATGGCAGGGCGTGGAATGAGATGATCTTTGGGCTCCCTTCCTTCTGGGACTCTATGATTTTTGCTTTTTTGAGCCATCCATGTTCAGGGACCTTCAGCCTGCAGTGGGGCTGGAAGGATGGGGCAGACCTGGCTGCCAGCATTCACTGCTCCCTCTGCTCTCCTGCCTGTGCCAAGCACGTGGCTGGGGCTGCTGCCTGCATCTCTGTCCTGGACCATGAAAATTCCCCTTCCCTCGGCCCTCGTGGTGTGTGAGAACCCTTGGTCATGCCAGTGTGCCAAACAGGAGCGAGGCAGCAATATTTCCCCCAGCCCCTCCTCATCCTCCAGACCCCACAGAAGCTGCCTGGGGCAGGATGGAGAAAAGGAGAAGGACCCTCAAAGGTGGAAAGAAATCTCTGCTGCAGCTCTTAAAGGTGGGGGAAGAAAAGGAACCAGAGGAGCAGGAGATATCTGGTGCTGCACACGGGGGCTGTGTGTGCACACACCAGTTTTCCATCAGGCTGATAAAAAGACCAGGAGCTGTTGAAGCTGAAGCCAAAGTGAGTAACCTGTGGCTGTCCCAGGGGTGCTGGGGGGAAGAACTGTTTACTCAGGAGCAGCAGGGATGCTCTGCCAGGAGCTGGGACATTCAGCTCTGTGGTCACAGCTTGCCAGGAGGGGTTGGGTTTCAGTATCCCAGCCCGTGCTGTGAGGAGGGATGCTGGCCAGGCACCTCCACCCTCATCCCCACATTGGTGGCCCAGGGGGATGCAGGATGGAGAGGCTTTCCCTCCTTGCTAGGTCTCTGTGGCTGAGCTGGGGGTGCTGGGGCTGGTCCTTGCCGTGGTGGGGCTCCCCAGGGCTTCAGTGGAGCAAACACAGCCCAGACTCCAGCTGGGAAACAGTGGCTTTGTGCTGGCCTGGGCAAGGGTTCCCTATCCCAGCCCAAGGTTCTCTGGTGCCTCCTGCCCCAGCAGCAAAAGGATTTTTCCTCACCCATGTGGAAAAGCATCTCCCACTGCCATCACCCAGCCCCTTCTGCCCTGCCTGGGGTCTCGCCTGCACCTCCAAATTCCCAAGGGCTCCCTGGGCTCTCTGTTCCCCCCCCTCCACGTTGCGTTTGGGATTTGTATTTCATTCTTATTTCTCTCTCTGTAGGTTTGTCCCTGTCATTGCTGCTGCTCCTGGCTTTCCAGCAGGTTTGCTCTGCAGAGAGCTGCAGGTTGGCTGTGAAATATGACAAAGCGTTCATTTAAATGCACACCGTGATGTCGGTGAGTCCATTAGGGGAATTAATTTGAATGGTTGGCGTTTAATAAACAGCCTGGTCCCTCCTCTCCACACACAGCCCCCACCTCACCACTGCTGGCAGCTTGGAAGGGTTAAAAAAAACCCCACATGTGGATATTGGAGGGAGAGGGGAGCAGGTATCAGGGTCTGGAGTAGGGAGCGGGGTGCGGGGGGGAGAATAATAAAAGAGATCTGGTGTTATAAGAGGAATTGCAGTTTGTTTTGTTCACAGTAAAAAAAAAAAAGCACATGTGGAAGGGGTTTGGGCTCATGGGGTGCATGGAGAAAATGGGGAGGGGGGGAACAGGGAGGACACACTCTGGCCAGAGGGTCCCAGCCTGGCTCCGAGCACGCCAGGCTGGGGGAGGAGAGGGGGCTCGGAGGACGTTGCTCCCCATATGGTGTGTATTACAAGCTCCTTTCTAGTTGTAAAGATTAATTTAAAGCCTTTCTCACCTCCCCCCCATCCCTCTTCCATTGACAAATGAACATCTGGGCTGAATGCTGCCCAGATCCTAATCAAAGCATTTTTTCAGGGCCGTTGTCTGCCTTTATGGCTATCTGCTCTTCGGATGCTCTGCAGTTCCAATGCACTTGGCAATTCAGCCTGTAAATACCCTGCTCCAGGATTTATGATTGGGGATAATGTGATTTTTCTCTTTGCCTCTGGATTCGTTTGTTTGGTTTAGTTTAACGACATTTCCTTGTCTCTGCATAAGTGAGGGCACAAAGGGAATTTTCTTCCCTTCCCTCTTTGCAGGGAGTTGTGCAATGAGCAAAACTGGCTTTTTTGAGGGGGCCAATGGGCAAATCCAGCCCTGAATCCCTGATGAGCACCCCTGGTCATCCCAAACCATCTATTTTTCCTACAGAATCTTGTTTTTGAGGGTTTTTGAGAGAGCAGCTTTTCACCAAAGCAAAGCTGAGCCCTTTCCACAATATTCAAGAGCTTCTTCATCAGGGAGAGGCAGCACAAGACACAGCCCTGTATGGAAAAGCTGTTAGCTTCCCAAAATGAGGCTTGAGAAGCCAAATGAGATGCTTGAAAACCAGGGAGTGCTGTGGCTGGGATCCCATTCCCACCAGACTTGATTTTTCCCCTGCAAGCTCCAGTTTGGGAGTTAAAAGATTAATATATAAAACCTAAGTAAGCTGTTGAATAACGTTTGTCACGTCCCAGGTGCTGGGACAAAAGGATAGGGCTTGAGCCACTGAAAAAAGGCAGGAAAATCCCTTTAGGGCAAATATATGAAGTTGGAGGGGTTGTGGCATGGGGTGCCTGTGTTGTCCCTGTCCCTGAATGAGGAGAGAGCTGGGGAACACAGAGCTGAGTATATTTATTCCTGCAGAAATCCTGCCTCCAGGACCTGGGCTTCCCCTTGCCTCTGACAGGGCATTGAGGCTGCTGCTTTTCCCAATGGATGCTTTAAGGAAGATGTGTGAGTTCAGTCCATTCAAACCACCATGGAGAGGCTGTGCTCACACAGAAAGTGCGTGGAGTAATGGCACCAGTAATTAAAAACGTTCTCCTAAATGAGATAAAAAATCACTGGGGTGGAAAGTGCTTGGATGTTCCTCCTTGGCCCTCCAGGAAAAGGTGCAACCTGGATTTGGGTGATGCAGGGTTGGGTACCATCCATCACCAGGACCTTCACCACCCTGGGGTGTCACTGGGGAAGCTGAGGAACATCACAGGCACTGGGCTTGTTTCTCCTAAGAAACTCTGAGTTTCCCACAAATACGATGAGCCAGGATGAAGCAGGCAAACCCCTGAAAATGGATCTGGGATTGTGAAGAGCCAGAGCTGGACTCCTGAAGGGTGTGGGGCTGAAATGACCCCAGCATCGACCCTGGATGAGGACAGCCACCCATGCAAATCTCCAGAGGTAGGACAGCACCTTCCCAAGCATCCAGAGGAGACTTTGGGGTGAATTTTAATTTCTCTGCGTTTTTGCTGCTGATTTTTAGAGCACTCAGCACCTCTTGTCTCTTTTTCATCCCTTTCCTCCTGATTCCCCCCAAATGAGCAGCAAGACAGTGAAGCCTGGTGTCCGTCCGTGGCTGGGAGAGCGCAGCCCCCGGCAGCCCGGGGGGATTTATGGAGCTTCACAGCGGCACAATCCATCGCGGGGGTCACCTCAGCGGGGCGAGGTGAGAACGAGGGTTGGGTGCTGAGTGGCACTGTGGCCAAGGAGGCTTTTTGGGAAGGGGGAGGAGAAGGTGTGCAAGGTGTTGCGGAGCCTTTCTCGATGTCCCCAGGGAGGAGGAGGCGATTCCCGGCAGCCGCGTCTCCGACCTCGCCCCCGGCGCGGCGCGTCGGGAGAGGGCGGCCGCGGCCGGGGCCCCGCTGCCGAGCGGCGATTTGCAGCTGAACGCTGCTCAGAAAGTCGCCCCCAGCCTTTTCTCATTTCTTTCTGGATTCGAGGCAGCTTCCAAATTCCTGCGCAGCCAAATCCTGCCTGGGACTGCCAGGAAACCCGGCCAGCAACAAGTACGTGCCGTTTCTGTACCCACAACACAGCCAGGGTTGCTGTTGTCCTGCGGGCGATGATGACGGGACGGAGTTCCAGCCCTCCCGAGGATGCGATCCCGTCCCTTCCCGGGCTGCTGCCGGCACTCTGCCCTGGATGCTGCCCGGGAGTCACCTCTCCTTCACCGCCGCCTTTTTATACACCAAAACACCCCACCCCAGATTCCCTAAAGTTTACCCGCGCCCTCCCCGTAACCTCCCACCCAGCCGTGGAAGAAACACCCCGGCTTCATGGGCTCCCAAAGGGATTTACGATCCCAGGGACTTCCTGCGCTGCCTCTCATCGCTCTCGCCCCTTCCCGCCACCGATAAAACAGACCCGGTTTGTTTCGGGGCGCTCCTTCCACGTTTCTTTGTTTATTTTTATTTCTGCCGCTGCCTGCCTCAGTCCCTCAGGAGGGTTTTAGAGGACGACGGAGGTGCAGGGGACAGCGGCGGAGCAATGAAGCAGCCCCGAGGTCACAGTGAAGGGCACACGTTTGGTCTCCATGGGGAACGTCCAGCTGGGGAAAGGGGGATCGGGAAAACCCTGCACCGTGGTGCAAACGCCTAAGCACCACAGGATGTACCCCTGCATCCCGAGGCCCTCGGCGCTTGGGGATTCCATGGAATCCACCCCAGCGTGACCCCAGAGCAGCCTTGGGAGAGCTGAGAGCCGTGCAGTGAAGGGGCCGCGCTCGGAGCATCCTCCCGGCCGCGGCGGGGATGCGGAGCCGGCTCCGGCCAAGCCCACCCATGGGACGCCTGATCTGGTCTTTCCACTGGTGACTCATGGAAAAACGACTTTGTTTTGCAGGCGCTCGGCATGTCGGGTGATCCTGCCTCCGTGCCTCTCTTGTCTGTCTTTTTTTTAAAGGATCATTGGTATGAAAACATCTGGGACTCGGACCTTCCTGTGGAGCCCGCTCACCTGAGGGCATTTTCCCCCCTGGATGTGTGCAGGGCTGGCTGTGCAAACCACGCTCCGTCAGCTGCCTGGGAGGCAGCCTGGTCACGCTCCCAGGGTTGAATTTTTTGGGGATTAGTATTTTTGAGTGGCTCTTATACAACGGTGTTGGAAGCTTGGAAGGTTTCCACCGGCTCCTTGCGTGTTGGTTTCCACGCTCCTGGCAGCACTGCCAGCTGCACGGAGCCCCCCAAATCTCTCTGCAAGGTTTGTGGCACTACCTGGGATGATGGGGCTGGGGGCTCATCCAGGCTTGGAGGTGAGAAGTGAGACCTCGCTCTGTGGTTTGGCTTCTTGATGCCTCGTAGGAAGCAAGCAGGATGCATTGGTAGATTTGGGTTAAAACACTCAGAATGGGAATGATGGTGATTCCCACTGCTCCCCAAATACTCACCTTTCACCGCTTTTTCTCCAAGTCCTTCAGAGGGCAGAGGTGGAGCACGGCCCTTTCCCAGTGGGACTGGCCCATCCCAGACCCGGCTGCAGCAGGAGTCTGGGCCAGCTCTGTATTTAACTGAATTGGCTCTTTCAAAATGATTTTTCTTGGAAATAGGCATTGAGAGGGATGTTCTGTGGTGCTCACTGCTGTGTACCACACCTTCACCCTTTCCTCACAGAGCACTGGCCGTGCCATCGTTCTCTGGAAAGCACATCAGCAATTTTTTTTTTTTTTTTGGGGGGGGTGATGGTTTAGTTTGGAATCGGGCATGGAAAATCATTTCCAACCCCCAAATTAGAAACAGAATAATAATACAGCGCCTTGTTTTGGAGGAGGTGGTGTGTGTCATCCCGCAGCAATGAGAAACTTGTGCTGGAGAGGAGCAAAGAGCTGTGATTTGTTTTTTTAACACTCCCCAAAGGACTGACGTGGCTCTGATGCTGCTCGTGCTCCCTTGCACCCATGGATGGGGATGGGACAGTTACTGTGGGCAGGGGGGTGTCCTTACCTCATGTGAGGAGCTGTGTCACCCAATTTTGTTGTTCTTACACTTGGTTTTGAGGAGAAAGGGGGATTGTGCCGTGTGGTTTTCTGCCTTGCCCTTCCCGAAGGAGCTGGGATGGAGAGCTGATACTCAGGGATGGGACAGGAGCCAGTATTTTGCCATGCTGGGCTGGAGGGAGGGATGAGCAGGCATTGCTTTCTCCTTGGGATTTTCTATTTTGAATGCTGTGGATTAGAGGGAATTCACTGCGAGTTGCTCTCTCTGTGGTATCACAAAATATCAAGTCCTATGAAAACTGAGTCGGACTCAGAACAAGAAGTCATGCTGAAGCAGTAGCTAGTCCTGCCTGAGATGTACTCACTGGCCACCACAGCATTGCCAGAAAACCCTTAAAATTAACATATTTTTTAAAATTGTGAGGTGTTTCCTCATGCGTGGGAGCGGTGGCTGCTCAGCCAATTTAAAGGCTGAACTCCTGAGCAGAGGAGCCTTCACCCCACTCTAGTCCTGTTGATTGTAACACACTCTAGACCCCAAATCTGTGCCCAGGCTGGGGTGCCCCATCTGCCTTTGGGATGTCCTCAGGACAAGTGCTGGGTGGAGAGGTCTGCATGGAGCCAGTCCCTGGCATTTAATAAGACACTTATTGTATGTTAAATATCAAGGGCTGATAGGAAACATGTGTCCCGAGGATTAACAGCCGTGTAAAAGATAAAGCCACGAGTTAAACCTCTGAACAGTGCGTTTCAAATAACCCTCCATGGCTGCAATCTGCACTGTTGGGATAACCAGGAGTGGGATGGGGAAGGTAAAATGTATATTGCAAGCTCAGGGTGCTCCAAAATCCTTGGGATGGGCTTGGGACTGGGTTTTCTCCCAGCAAGGTGATGCCCAGGGATGCTGGATCACACAGAGGTGACGTCAGCTCCTTCTTCCCCCATTTCTTCCTCCCTTTCCACCTCTCCCCCTTCGTCTAATGTTGTTTTTTTTTTTTTTTTTTTCCTTCCCAGGCCCCAGTCTCTCCCCTGTCGAGGCAAACGCTTTGGCTAATTAGCAAAACGTGTCAAAGAAAATGATTAATGTCCCGGGAGGAGGCTGAGCTGCCTTTGTGCCGGCATTGCCTGACTTCTGCTCTTAAAGGTTTTATTAAAAGATAAGGGAGCTCGTGACGGGTGAGCAAAGCATGTGCTTCCCTGGGTGTTAAAGGGTCGGAGGAGCGGGGGATGTGGGGCAGATTGGGGTCACCCTCGGAGGGAGAGGCGAGGGCTCGTGTTTCCCTGCCTCTGTGCGCCACCGTCACCGCCGTGTCTGGCCTTGGCAGGGGAAAAGGCTTTAAAAAAATGGCTGAATGCCTCCTTTATTCTTCCAGGGGCAGGTAACTCAATCTCCTCAGCTGGGCTATGAATGGTGCTGTGTTACGGGGCCCTGCCTGGCCGCGGGCTCTGGGAGTGATGCTTTGGGGGGGTCTTGGGGAGGGGATGCCCAGGATGGGCGTCCCAGGGTGGGGCTGGGATGCTGGGGGTTGGGCACAGCCAGGCTCCTGCCCAGGACTGCGGTGGCAGCAGGGTCAGAGGTGCTTGGGCATGGGTGTGATGGTCCCCGTGGTCAGAGAGGTGCCCATGGTCAGGCTAGAGCCCAGTGGGACATCCCTGACACTGTTTGCTGTGGGCTGAAACTCCCACCCCAGCTCCCTCCTGAGGATCCCGGGGCCAGGTGGGCAGCAGAGGCACAGGAGGGAATCTGAGGCACGATCCCACTGGGCTCCTGCCAGGACCAGCATACACAGCATCCAACTGTCCTCATCTCTCATGGCTTTGGACATGTTTTCAGCGACCTTCAAAATATTCTTCTTGCAACCCAAACCCCTTCAACGCCCCCCAAAACCAGCAGCCCTTGCAGGGGGGTCTTGCAAAAGGCAAAAAACTTCCCAGCAGCTCCACTGTGGGATCACATAAACCAGAGCCAGCAGTGCCACAGCATCCCTGTGCCATGCCAAAATCCCATCTGGGACATCAGCCTGGGAACAGGGAGAGGGTAAGAGTGGGGGGAGACCCACCAGCAGCACTCTGGTTATTTTATCAAAGCAGGAGTGATTCCCAAGCCCGACAGACGCTGATGTCTGCAGCCACAGAGGCCTGAGCCCCTGGATGCACATCAGAGGGGTTTTGGGAGGGGGCACAGCTGGCAGGAGCCTCGGGAGGGGCTGCAGGAGCTGCTCCGTGAGGTTTTCCTCCAGCAAACAGACCTCTGGGCTTAATAAGCTATTTGTAAAACTCGCTGTGGATAAACAAGAGGCCGTGTGTCAGGCTGAAGGCGGCCTCGCAGGGCTCCGCCGCGCGGGGTGGGACCTCAGCGCAGAAATATTTTCAAGATAAACAGAGGAAAATGAGTCCTGGAGGAGGCCGGAGCCGCTGGCAGCAGCACGCCGCTCCTCTCCAAGACTATTTCGGGGCAGGAACTTGGCTTTCTGCACACTGCAGCTTTTTTTTTTTCCTACCTCTGAAGGGAACCTCGCGTGCTGCTGATTCAGAAATAGACCTGAGGAGCGGTTGGCACTGGAGGCAGCGGTGAGGAGATGTGCAGAGCCCGGGGCTTGCAGGGGAGCTTGGGGGTGAGGGAGAGGAGCTGGGATGCACAGCTGCTGCTGCAGATCCCCCTCGTCAGAGCTGCCTTCCCTGAAGAACCCTTGGGCTGAGGTAACAATATTGGGTGGGGGGTGTTCAGCTTGGAGAGGAGAAGGCTCCAGGGAGATTTTAGAGCCCCTTCCAGTGCCTAAAGGGGCTTCAAGGGAGCTGGAGAGGGACTTTGGATAGGGGCACGGAGTAACAGGACAAAGGGGAATGGCTTCTCACTGACAGAGGCAGAGTTAGATTGAATATAAGGAAGAAATTCTTCCCCATCAGGGTGGGGAAGCCCTGGCACAGGCTGCCCAGAGAAGCTGTGGCTGCCCCATCCCCAGTGCTCATGTCCAGGCTGGACAGGGCTTGGAGCAACCTGGGATAGTGGAAGGTGTCCCTGCCTGGGGCAGGAGGTAGAACAAGACAGTCTTTAAGATTCTATTCAGCCCAAGCCATTCTGGGATTCTGTGACTCCAGCGTGAGCAGCAGAGCTGCCCTGCGTGGCTGCTGGTGCCCCCTGCCCTCTGTCAGCTCCTGGTTCCCAGCAAAGGTAGAGGCAACTCCGTGCTGCCCCAGGGCACTGCCCTGCCCGCTGCCAGGCTGGAGCTTGGGAAATGGGCTGGTCTCCATCCTTCCATCCCCTCTATCCCTCCAGCCTCACCATCCTCCCCACCCCCTCCATCCCACCATCCCTGGGCTGTGGGGGTTTGGTGCTGGTTTCCTTCTCCTCTGTTCTGTGCCTGGTCTTTAAACTCCACAACCATGCACTGACACCCAGCCTGGGGCAAAGCTGGACTTGGGGCACCAAGGCTGGGACCAGCAGCAGCCTCAGCAGCTGAGATCTCCCAGTGTATCTCTCCCTCTCTTCCCCACCCCCAGCAAATTTAATTAAAAGTCATTCAGATTCCTTTGAAAGAAAATGTCATCCGTCGACACAATTACACTTTAACTAACCAAAGCTGTTACAGTTCCTATATATATTGGAATCAGGCTGTCGTTATTAGTTCTAAGTAAGTAATTTATTCCCATTATTGTGTTCAAATTACAGGATATTACCCCCTGGGGAAATAATCCTGTTATTTGAAATGTAAAAAAGAATTCACATGGACAACAATGGATTCCTAAATGAACCCAACAACAGCCCCCAATCCCAGTGTGGCATCACTTGCCTCAGATAGGGAAAATATTAAGTTTCTTTTAAAAAGGTTCTTGTCTCCTCTCTTTATCTTCTCCTGCCCCAGGTAAGGTAAACTGGGCTCCTCCTCTTCTTCAAGTGCATCAATTTATTGAGGGAATCCTGGATGTGAAGGAATTTGGTGGCGAGCATGGGGGAGGCAGATATATATGTGTATACATACATACATATATACATATATTAAATGTATATATATATATATATATATATATGGGTGTCTCCCCTTAATTTGGTGCTGGGAAGGGAGCCCTGGGATGGTGGGATGCAAGTGCCCAGCATGACCCCACAGGTTTCTGCTGGAGCTGGGAACCTTTGCCTTCCTTCGGCCAAGAGCTGCCGAGGTTCTTTGGAAACACTGTTCCCTTGATCAAGATCTTCAGTGAAGGCAAATAACAGCTCCTCTCTGCAACACCCAAACATAAGCAACTAATTTGGACCACCGAAAGGAAAAAGGGGGAGGGGGGAGAAAAAAAAAAGAAAAGAAAGAGAAAAAGGAGGAAGAGGGAGGGGAGGGAAGAAAATCAGATACACTTGTAACCTGATTACAACAGCCAGCTATGTGTGCAAAATCACAATGCAGCTCTATAATTAAATCTCTCTTTCCCCCTCCTGCCGCGCTCTTTCCTCTAACAGGCGCGGTACAAAAACAGTCGTTAGGACATCAAATTCCAGCTCCGACAAGAGGGGACTTTTTTGTCTATAGCTGCTCGGCTCGTCTTTAAGGAAATAATAATTATAAGCCCAGTGCTGCTGGCTGACGAGCTTTGTGGAGCAGAAAGGGCTCGTCTTGTCCAGCCGCCCCTTCCCCCAGGCGGAGGGCTGGGTGATGGGAAAAGAGACAGGATAGCCCTGGGAGCCAGCCCTGGATACCCCCTCCTTGTGCTGGATCCAGGGGGAGAGGAAACCCTGGGGTCTTACAAGATGCTGGGAGTCACAGAGACTTCTTACCCTGCTGAATCCACCCCATGTGTTTTAGCACCAGCGTTTTGGTGGCACGGGGCACTCCCGGGTGGCTCTGGATGTTTGGGAGGGCAGAAAGCACCTGTGAGGGATGTGAGGAGCCAGCGGCAGAACTCCTGCCACAGCCTGTCCCCAGGGGCTTCTCCCCTGCCTGGCGCTTGGCTTCTCCAGCCAGGTCTGGGCTGCAGGGTGATGGGGGGGATGCCATGGAAGGGACCAGGCCAATGAACCCCAAAAGCAGCAGGGAAGGGACCCCCAGCACGGTGGATGGGGGCGGGGAGCAGTGCTGGCAGCCTTTCCCCAGCCCTGCCTGTTGATTTACTCCACGCTGGTCACAGAGAGCTATTCCCATCCCTGTGACACCCAGCACGTGCTTTTGCTGGCAGCTGAGGGCTGGATTCAGCCTCAGGGACGCAGTTCCTCGAGGGCAGGTTCCTGCTTGCTTCCTCAGGGTATTTTTGGGAACGAGCCTCGCATCCCATCTTCTTTCCCGCTGCGAGTCGAGGGAAGCCGCGTTGAGCTTCTTGCAACTGGTGCAACGACTCGCAGGACGGCGAAGGCAAAAAAAAAACCTGGCACCAGAAAACCCTCCAAAGGGCCCCAAAGTGCAAGATAACCACCAGAGAGACAGGATTTATCCACCACAGCTCGCCATGGCAGCCGGCACGTGCGGGAGAGCACGACCGAGGGCGGACGCGGGCTTTGCAACGCGCGGCGTGCGACACGGAAACTCAGATGCTGCTCCAATAAAGCTGTGCAGGTTTGGTTTTAATGGCAATTAACAGCTGTTAAAAGGTGAAGGATCTATTCTGCTAACACCCAGTGCTTCTCATGCCTTTCATGAAGGGATTTGAAAATACATTTGTGAGTGTTAATTTTAAGCCACTGTAATGTACCCCGGGGAGGTGGATGGGTTTACCCTGTTTTCAGGCAGGGAAGCTGAAGCAGGCCAGGGCATAGTGTGGGGATGAGCATTCAGTGCTGGCAGAGGTGGTGAAATCCATGTCTGGCCCTGGAAGAGGGATGGGAGCAAGGCGGGGACCAGCCCGGCAGCATCAGTGCAGTTTTCACCAGCACTTCCCCAGTCTTTTGTTTTGTGGGGAGATTAACTTGGTGCAAAACCAAAGGCACTCACGAGTTTAACCTTCAGCAGGACCCTCGCGCTGGGGGGGCACGTAGGAAATCGTCTTTCCCTGGGAGATGCTGCAAATCTGGATTTTCCAGTTCCTGGAGGGCTCTGCTTGTTTAAATTAGAAGCAGATAGGAGAGGTGAATTTTAAGAAGGACAGAGCAAAGGCACACAAGTATGCAGTTAACTTCTAAACTTCTTTCTCCGGCTCTCCCGCTGAGTAAATGCTTTAGGAGCTTCAAACCACAGCTTTTAATATCTCCTTAACATGCCCCGCGATTCCTTCCCCCCTGTCAAAACAGCGAGAGCAGCTGTGAATATTTTCCATTTTAGAATGTTTTGTATGCATATGAAAGTACCTGCAGCTCCAGTGGGCTGGGCTACAGAGAACTGCTGGAGCCAAGGGTATCTATTTTATATTGAACCTCAAAATAGCACATGCTCCTGCCTCTCTCTTGCTCGTGTCCTGCATCCAGGAGGGTATTTTTGATTTAACTGACAGATCAAGGGAAAATATCCCCAATTTATTCTGTTGATGCAGAAGGTCTTGTCATTCCGAGCTCAGCTCACCTGGATGGAGTATTGTTTTAAACTCCCAAATGCAGAACCTATAATAGCGGGGTGTTGTATGGGGACTGCAGTTTTGGGGAGGTTTCCCATGCACGTTTCTCCACTAAACCACATTTTTTTCCTCTGAAAGGTGTAACTGCCGTTTCCGTGCCTTACAACCAATTTAGCAGCTGATCTGTAGCCAAAAAACGCAGGCAGTAATTACAGCTTTGGGGTTGGTGCTCCTCTCAAAGCGCTCTATGGGGTTGTGCATGTCAGCCCTCCTCCCTGCCTGTTTTTTCCCCCTGATCTTGGATGAAAAAAGCTCATTATTGGGTAAAAGGGAAAAAAAAATAAATCCAGCCTGATGTATCCAAGAGCCAGTCTAGCTGTGAAAAAAGCCCAGCACAGGGGCTTGGTGGAGGTTGTGGGAAGCAAAGGGCACCCAGCATGGGGCAGGTCCTGGCACTGGGGGTCCCAGCATGGGATT
Source organism: Promerops cafer (assembly GCA_013398275.1). Lineage (NCBI taxonomy): Eukaryota > Metazoa > Chordata > Aves > Passeriformes > Nectariniidae > Promerops > Promerops cafer. The sequence continues at coordinate 1,557 of VZSE01001575.1, read as the reverse complement.
TGGGGTGGAAGTGAGTGCACAGGTGGCAGAGCAGGAAAACAGGGTGGGATTGTGCATAAATACACACCCTCCTGTGCCAGGCAAGGGAAAATACCTATCAGTCTGTATCTGGACTCAAAACCAGCCTGGTTTGGGACACGTTTGGCTTTACAAAACCCAGAGCTGCGGGATCAGAACTGCTGTGAACTGGGGGGAGGGCACCAACCACATCCCCGTGCACCCCCTGGCCCCTCTCTCTTCTTCCCTGCTCTGGCTGGGAGGGTGAGGATGCTGCAGCCTCCAGCTGCTGCCAGGCACTGGGTACAGCCCCTGGTGGGGATCACTTCTTGGGCTCCCCCCTCCATGCAAAGCCCGCTGCCAGGCTGAGCACAAGGGTTATAATCAGCCAGGATTTATGGAGAAAACCGAAATCCCGAGCTGTTCTGGTCATTAATCAGAAATTCTTCGCTCAGTTCCCAAACCGTTTCCCTGGGGATCTCCTCACTGGGACCCCCCACTCCACAGCCCCCTCCCCACGGATGGCAGCTCCTTCATTGCAGGCACAGGGGCTGGGGTGGGGAGAGACCCCAGGCTTTGGGATTACCCAAGCCCCCCCCATCGGTAAATAAATCGCCATGGATGCATCGGAATAAACCCCAGCAGGGCCCCCCTTGCCTTCAAATCCCACCTCTGTCCCTACAGGGTTTTATTTGGGGGGATGGGACCTTTCTGTCAGACTCGGTTCTGCTTTTAAGATGGGGGAAAGGAATGAAATCAGGGCAAAGCTTTGCCGACACGCTGGGATCGTCGCCGTCCGCGTTTCAATGTGATTTATGCCTGGATTTCTAAATCCAGCCACTGACTGCACACTTTAAATATAGCTCCAAAACCAGCCTGAAAACGTGTAGTAAGCACGTTAAAAACAGCGGGCGGAAAGGATGCACAGCACCCCCCGGCTAAGGATGGGGAGCACGGGGGGGTTTATGTGGGGAGAAAAAAGGGGATTTGGGGGATCCCAGCAGATGGGGATGGGGGGGTCCAGCGGGGCCTGTGCCCAGTCTGTGGGTGCAAAGTCGAGAGCTGGGTTGGCAATGAAGGGGTGAACGTCCCCCACCCCCCACACCTTGGCAGCCCCCCAAAACGGGGGAGATGCTTTGGGAGTGGGGGGCATCGGTTTGCTTTGCCTCCCACATCTCCAGAGAGCCTCCCCCAGCTCCCCCCACTCCCAGATTCCGCCCCCCCCGTCCTACCTGCATCCCGGGAGGGGGGGGCAGTGCCCGGTGTGGGGCTGGGGGCTGCGAGCTCCGCACCGCTCCGCTGCCTCCTGCCCGCTCCCCTCCGCCTCCGCCGGCACCGGCACGGGGGCGGCCACCGGGAATTTCGTGTTCGTCCGGGAAGGGGAGCGAAGGGAAGAATGGAAAAAAGAAGAAAAACAAAACAAAACCCAGGAAGACGCGCCAAAACAAAACAAAATGGAGAATAAATAGGTGGTGGGGGGGGAAGGGAAAATAAAAGAAGATTAAGGAAAAAGCACAAGGGGAGAGACGGAGGGAGCGGAGCCGGGAGCGCAGGGCGGGA
>VZSE01001573.1:0-11645 GCA_013398275.1 Promerops cafer | reverse complement strand
GAGGCATTGGCTGGGGCTTTTGTGTCTTCACGTGGTGCTGGCCTGCGCTTTAGCTCCGGTTTCCCTATATCGGTTGTCTTTCAAAATCATACTTGGACTGACATTGATTAGCATAATGCCTTCCCTTACGGCACCAAGGGCAAATACCAGGAGCTTTGGATCTGGCCTCCCCCTTTTCGAANTGGATTTAGTCTCCCCCTTTTCAAAACAGTCCTTTTTCAAATGCCCAGATTGCCCACACCTGAAGCACATTCGGGTGTTTCCCTCCTTAAGAGCCTTTTCCTTTAATTGCATCCAGTTATTATGAGGGTCAGGAGGGAATAGATCAGTCTCATAATCTGAATCTATGGGTCCTGGATCGAAGGGCTCCCCCTCCTCACTGCTAGAGCTGAGGTCAGTGATATAAACTGCTAACGACCATGAGAAAGGATGCCTTCCCCTCCTTTGTCTGGGCACGGGTGAGGTTGATGGCTGCAGCCGCTCTTCAGTATCAGAGCCATCAATTTCAAGTGGGCAGGGAGAGTCAGAGTGAGGAGAGACAGAGCGGGGTAGGGGGCCAGCGGTATCCGCANGCAGGGTAAGACCAAGCATAGAAACACCTGCTTCTCCACAGGTGGCAGCAACACATGCCAGAGCCCAGCATCATAATGGCATTCTGCCCTCCCCAGTCATGTCCACTTAATCTGTGAGATGCAGGTGCAGTGGCTGCATCTCTGCCTGAATGGACACCATGATGGGACCTGTTACCCCTTGGGGTCTGCAGTCTATACCATCACCCCCAGAATAACACTCTAATTTTGCATTTAAACCTAATGAAAAGAGACCTAGTGTCTGGCTGCTGTTAGGAAAAAATAATAGGCTTTTCCCCCCAGAGCACCCTGCCTGGAAATCTCCCCCCACTTAACCTGTTTGCATCTAGGGCTTGTGTACAGGGAGGATGGCTTGGGGTGATATACAAAGATCATTGCTCTGAGGCTGTAACTGCAGCACAGGATTATCAGCGATTAAGAGAGATGGGGACAACTGACTGGTGATCAGAATCTGAATTTACTGTGGACTACATATGCTTATATACCATTCAAGGAAGGCTAGTAACTTTTTACTACAATGATTGGGTTAATCATCACACAAACTTACACATTTTTGCAACATCTCTTCTACTTGCAGAAATTGATTCAATCTTCTTCCCTGTAGCCAGTCTGATCCAATCTTCTTGCAATCTTCAAAGCTCTGTTTGTTCTTGCCAAGGCATCCTGATTTTCAAATCTCTTATGCTAATCAGGTCCAAAGTACAACACATTATCACTTCTGTTTTCAAATGTTCTGTTTTCCAGTATAAACTGGGTCCTGAGATATTATTTAATCAACTTTTACTTCCTTGAATTGGCACAAATCTTATGTAGATTAATCCAAAGAAAAATGAAATTTCCAAACTTCAGGCAAGTATACAGAGAAAATGACAACAAAAGTAGCAGCAATATAGATCTATTGTTCTTACTTTGGTCTCCTGAAGATGTGTCCATACTGGGAGCAGGCAAGGCCTACTGTTGGTGTGCATACAATTGGCATTAACTGCTCAATATCATCTTGTAATACTCTATAGAATAACTTTTCATTTCTCTCTTGGATTCCCATTATGTATACCTAAAATTAAGCAAAAGGAAAAAAAACCCCAACCATTTATTGTTTCACATTTATGCCTATAAATCAATGTGAAAAATGCCAAAGCAAAATCCAAACTTGCTTCATATTATTTCTTCATGAAATTCCTGCTTCCACTCAAGTTGGGCTTTAAGCACTAAACAAAAGTTGGAAGAGAGAGTAGCAGTACTAAACAGCTGAAATAAAAATACTGGATGTGACATAGCATGCATGCTAACAAGTTAATGTGCAAACATGCATTATGATAAAAGGTAACTCATGGATTTGTTACAGGATACAGCTGAGAGTCTCATTACTGTAAAAAAAAATTAACCATGAAAATCTTTTTCACCCCAAAAATGTAAGGTTTTAACAGTAAGATCTTGTTAATCCTAACATTAACAGTTATAAAACAAATTAACTAACAAAATGTCAATTTTGAAGGATTTACCTAGGTGTGCAAATTAAATCTGCATTTTTACAAATTTACCTACCAGTCTACATGTATCAAATCATATTCAGTCTTGCTGACTCAACAACAAAGATAATGAATTAGCGATTCTTCTTAGGTTACAGCAACCAGGCACTTTCCCAATACAGATTACATGACTGTTTCAAATCAGCAAGCAATATGATGTGGATTTAAGTAATCTTTCAGTTTTCATGAGAACAAAAGTTTATTGATGTGGTCCAGTAAGCCTCAAACCATTCCAGTGTTCCTCTCGACTTTAGGAGACTGCCTATTTTTACATGCAGATATACAAAGGCTTATATGGAAACAGTAACAGGATGCTAAAAACATGCCATTAAAAAAAAAACAAAAACAAAACAAAACCCAAAACAAATCAAAATCCTTCACATTCTTTTTTTTTTACCAAACCAGTGGGTTAAAGAAAAAAAGGACTAGTATAAAAAAATTACACATTATGAGACTCAAAATTCTAACCCTGTAATTCCTTTCTAGCATTAACTGCTATATATGATAAACACTGTTTTTCATAACTAATAAACCCTCGATTTACCTTCATTCTCACATATTTTACTAGCATGGGCTAGCTGTTCCCTCCTTTCCCCCAATAGTACTATGCTCTAACAACCTGTCACACAAATTTTATATATTACAGAAATACATATTACAGATTACAGCAAGATCCGCAGCTTTGTTTCTGGCTAATTTGCACACATTCTTTTTCATTACCTTATGACTGGAATATGAGAAAAAAGCTCTCCAACCACGTTTAGCCACATGATGAATGAATGATTGATGAAAGTAGTTTTCTGGGCAAAAGTGAAAAATAACCTCCAACAAAAACCCAGTGGAGGCACAAAAACTTTGTTTGGTTATCCCCATACAATATTTTCCAGTAATTTCCATTTACTTGCATGACAAAACAAGGCCAGAGGAGTTCTTACTTTTCCAAGGGGTCAATCATTTTTTCCAAATTCTTATGGAAACATAAGGCTTGAATGTCTTGTGTCTATTTTAGGAGGCAGAAGTCCTTGCAACCAAAGCATTTGTCATTCATGTAATGTAAAGGCCATACCCTGCAAACAAGAGAGGTGAGAAATAAGTAGCAGTTCTTCCTCTAGCATTTCTATGTGTAATGTATTTCTAGTTGACATTTATGACTATCCACTGCATCCTTTTCTCATGGCAGGTGCCACAGCAAGCAGAGTTTGGATCTATTTGCCTCTGCTGGGGTTCTCCTCATCCTCTTTGGGTATCCCTTTTAACCACAGCTTTTACACAACCATGAGACCTTATGCCCTTTGCCAGATTTCATTCTCCTCTGTGAAATTGGAGAACAACTAAGCAATCCTACTGCAGACAGACTAAGGTTTAAAAGGGAAATAACAGCAGCTGCTTGAATTGTTTCATAGGAACATAAGGTTGACTAAGAACATGTGGACCAACCAGTCTGGTCCATACAATCACAGATAATAACATTTAGTCCACAAAGGTTTATATGAATTTCTCTGTTAGCTGATTTTTTCTACATATTTTCAGTAATCCAAACAGATCCAAAAGTTACTGAACTGTCCTAATACTTCTATTGAGATCACAATTCAACCCAAATCCTTCATTTTTACTTAGGGCTAGAACTAATCTATTTGTCTGCTACCAAAAAGCCTCATTTGTAACAAATTAAGTTTCTGAACAGTTAAACCACAAAAATATCCCATCATTTCCATTCTTCTCTGTTTCAAGGTAAATGAAAAGTTTAATTTTATTGTTATTTAAATACTTTGAATTATTTAACAATTACATTCAATAAAAGTGGCTTTTCACTTAGAACACAAAAAAGCCTGCTGTGAGCTACCTCCTAAGTGGAGACTGACAGGCATCTTCATGGAGCAGTTAACTCCTAGGTGTAACTTTGCAAAATGTTAACTGATTCAAGTCCAGATTCACAGCCAACCTATCTCAAAGTGCTGACCCCATTTCCAACAACAATTGAACCCACTTTAAGTTTGCCACTTCAAAAGAGCAATGACAAACTTTCCTTATGTCACGCCATCCAACTGGGGCAGTTCAGTGAATGATTAAATTAATATTTGTGACCGCAGGAGCCAAAATCTCAGGAAAGCCTTTGCTGTGTCAAGGCTGTGCATCAATCTGTGAGCAAAAGGAAAATGTGATAGGAAAATGTCTGATAGTTGTAATGTTTTAAAAGAGATGGAAACAAGAAACATCAGTTCTGCTCAGAAACAACACTTCCTTAGTTTACTGAAGAAGTTAGATTAAAAAACAAGCACATTTTCTCAACTTTCCCCCCCTGGAAGCATAGTCTTACTGTTAAGTTGAAAAGAAGGTTTAAAAAAAGCTTTCTAAGGTTTGCTTTGTGCCTTGCAATTACATTCCAAATTCCTCCTACAATCAGAAGTCACAAGAAAAAGATTAGTATTATCTCACTGTAGAATAAAAGACAAATCCATATTTTCATCTCTGCTTATGTTTGAATGGACTTTCACTTGTATTTGTAGAAAGCATGCCCATTAACAAAAAATCTCTTAATTTAGAGTCTATACTGTGTAATTCAGCATACTTGAATGGTTTCTAACCAATATAATTACTCATTAGGAAAAACACCATTAAGATAATTAGTATTTTTACATAATTTTTCTAATTGCATATTTAAATCCCATTTAATATCTATTGTTTTGACTATACTGATTTAAGCAGTTCACTTGCTTTTCTGTACTAATTCTATACTATGCTCTAAAGTAATAAAATATTTGAAGAGCCAGAAAGCAAGAAAAAGAACACAAAAAACCTCAGTGTTTTGCAAAAAAATTTGTAAATAATTTCTTGCAAAAAGCTAAGAATTTAACTTTAAACTAGAATTGTTTGTATTTTTGCATTTCTGACAACCTTTCACATAAGAAACTCGACATTAAATACTGTACTCAATTTACTGTTTTTCTACTAGTAGTTGCAAGTCAGTCACAAACCATTGTTTTCTTTCATCATTTAAGTGATATTCTCAAGTATTCTTCCAATACTGTCAGTAAATAAATTTCAGGTGACAGTTTATTCATGAACTTTTTACCCTTGCTGCTGTTTTTTTTCCTGCGCCTAACGCCTACTTTAGCCACATGATTCTTTTTTCTGAAACCAATTTGAATAATCAAAAATTTCCACTGAGAACACCACCATGTAAACAGCACCAGCTGAAAAAAAACCAAAACCACCCACTAAATGCCATTTTCCCCCCTATATTGCAAAGTTTAGTTTCACTTCTGCATACTTCACAAGAAATATTGATTCTCTGGGAATATAAATGCATTTTCCAAAGTTGCATAGAAGTGAACCATAGAAACACACATCTCAGCTATCTTCCCCCTTTCCTTAACTACCCACTAATTTGTTAAAATCAGCAGTTTACATCTTTTTAAAACAACTATTTCTCAACACATACTGTACTTGCAGTGCAAGCGATTTAGGATACAAATCTGAGTACAGGTGGTAAACAACCATAATAGTCTGATGGATACTTTAGGCACTACAAAACCAAAAATGATGCCAAAAGATTTGACATATTAAGAAGGAAAAAAGCTTAGTCTCTTTTCAGAGAAGAAGACAGATAAACACTGGTCAGTAAACCACTAGTGTTACTAGCTTAAGACATGTAAAAGACTAGAATCCCTTCAGTGGTACATACTGGCTCCACTGAAATTTTACTCTAAACTAGCTGAAATATCTCACTGACAAAACCTACATCCTCACCATTAGAAACTTTCAAGTCCCTTAAAAATAAAGTCTACCTAATTTCTAAATTCCACTATTAGCATGACACTGGGACATGGCTTTTCCTTAATTTCCCTGTACAGTGAAACCAATGTCCTTAAAGTATCTGGGTCCTTAATATCAAATGAGCCCTGAGGTTACTACTAAGCAGAACAGCTACCCATCTTTATTCAGTCTATTCACATTTTCTTTTTCCCTGTCTTTAGGACACCTGGATTAGGGATAATGTTTTTGAACTGAAAGAGGGTAGATTTAGACTAGATGTGAGAAAGAAATTTTTTATTATGAGGATGATGAAACACTGGCACAGGTTTCCCAGAGAGTTGGTAGATGCCCAATTCCTGCAAACATTCAAGGTCAGGTTGGACGGGGCTCTGAGCAACCTGGTCTAGTGGAAGGTGTGCCTGGCTCATGGCAGGAAGGAATGGATTAGATGACCCTTAAAGGCCCCTTCTAACCAAAACCATTCTATGATTATCAGTGTATCTGGAATTACAATAACATTAAACATGGTGAATTTGAAAGCAGTAGTAAGTAATTCCAGCTGGTTTTTTACATGACAATTACATCTTACCACATTAAGATGCTTTAGTTTCTGCCCAGGCCTAACTCAGACATCTGAATGCCATCAGCCTCCATTTAATCCTTGTTCCAACTAGAACAGAACTATAAAAAGACCCCAGCACTTGCTGTATTCCAATTCATTATCTTTGTCCACAACCATCAGCTGCCTCTTGTTTTGGATTTGAGATTGCAGCTCCATACACCACCTCACAGGATGGAGATTTTCCTTAAACTAGTGTGCCTGAGAGCTGCAGTATTACAAATTTTCTAGCCTTTTCCCTAATTTTATAAATCATAGTGCAGTTTGACAGAACCCGTGAGCAAGTCCCAGTAAATCAGGAGGCACTCAGAAATTCATATCAGTGGGATGGATGTTCTCAAAGGTACTTAAAATTTTTCATGACCCACTGGTAGGGGACATGATGTTCATTATAAATTCTCATCAGGCTGAACAAAGACACCAGACACATGTCAGGAAACTCATCTTTTTATTGTACAATCACCATAATTCCAGCAAACAGCCCACTGTTTAGACTCAGAAGGTGTTGGCCAACAAGCCCTTACATTTTACAATACACTTCTCAAAAGTGTTGGCTAACAAGCCCTTAATTTTGTACAGTACACTTCAATAAGTTCTCAAACTCCCACAACAAACTCCTCAAAAGTGCTGGCTCACAAGCCACAACACACTTCCGCAATCTCCTCACTCCCACAACAAACTTCAGTATGGAGTATGGGGTAGAATACGCTAGCCATGCTTTATCCAGGCAAAGCAAGGGGGAGAAAAATAAAAACAGAAAAGGGAAAAAGAGAACAAAAAATTTCACCAGTCCTTAGATCCTGCATTGGTCCTGCCACATGGATGGTCCAGAGCTGAGGTTGTGAGACAAAGAAGGCAAAAGAGAGGAAAAGGACAGCAAGGGGACACAATCCACTTCCTTTTATAGTTAACCTGATGCACACCTGTTGTGGTTTAGGAATCGTCTTCCCCAATTTAGAACTAAAAAGAAAACCACAAGCCACTCCCCTGTCCCCTCAGATGGGAGACACAAAAGGCAGAGATCCTGGGGTTGAGATAAGAACAGTTTACTGGAAACAGCAATGAGATAAGAAAACAAACAGTAACAATACTAATAACAAAAGTGTACAAAGAGATTTACATGCAAAATGCTCACCAAGCCTGGGACAATGAAACAATGATGGATGGCTTCCCTCCATCCACCATGCTTTCTCCACCTGAAAAGGAACACCTTTCTTCTTGGAAGCAGTCCCTTTTCCCCACCTCTGGATACAACATAAGGTGGTATCAAATAACCATGTCTTGGCCACACCCCCTCCCACTGATCTGGGCTGGAACCAGGACAATGCCTCTTACGTAAACTAGGCTCCTTTTTGTTCACCCCTGCACAGCCAGCCCTTTGAGTCCGTCTCCGGGAAGTGAGTGTGGGGGAGGACTGAGCAGGAGTCTCAAGGCAGAGCAGGGAGTTGACTCAGAATAGTGCTGCCCCACCTCCACAGGACCTTCTCCTCCAATCACATCTTTCCTGTCATACCAGTCAGAATGTTTGAGACAAAACACACATCCTCTACAAGATCTCAGCACTTATTTAAGCGCCAAATTCCCTCTGGTTTCTACTAGGATTAAATGCCTAGTAGCATACTGCAATAATTCGTGTTTAAGTCACATGGATTACTTTTTGGTTTTCTTTGACCTACTGTGCTAGAGGTTCTTTCTCTGGGTGTTATGTACTGACTTTCACTTAGATTAGTTTCCTTAATCCTTTATACAGCTCAGAAAAAAACACCAGATGCCCTTTCTAAGATAGTACAGACAAAGCAGGAAGCACATCTAGGAGAAAACCCAGCACACTTCAAACACCACAAATGAATTAATTAATTCACATGGGCAAATTTATTGCCACAAAACCTATGTACTGCTGTGGGGAAAAAAAAAAAAAAATTACTAAAATGAAGTGTTGACAGTTTTTTTAGATAAGACAAGCTCACATTGAATCACCACATACTGTGCCTTCAGTCCACAAACTATCTGGCTCTGGAATCTCACTAACAACTGAGCTCTATTACACAAAGCAAGTGGGGCTATAAATACCAGCAGATAAAAATTCTAGTTGCCTATTTTGCGTGAAGGTAAACAGGAAACCTGAATCCTGCAAGCATGATCTTTACAGCACCACAGAATAATACTGAGAGGTTTCTAAGTACAAAAGTACTAGTGGTGATAATTTTTTCCCCACCTACAAAGTCCTGCAGGCATATATGAGGGGATACTTTTCACTGATACCATAAATGCTCTCAAGCATTCTGAAAACCTGTAGTTTATAACAAAAACCCCATTCAAAGCCCCTGATAAAGATCTAAATACAGAATATGGTCAACCATGCCAGTTTGGAAAATGAGTTAGCCTATTCACAGGGAAAATTTAATAAATGGTTTTCATATAGCTTCTAATCATTGTTAGAACATATTCAGCAGTATATCATAGCCTTTGAAGTAGCATCATAAACATCTTGAAAATAATGGAGATTTTACATTGGATTGTGGGCTACTTCTCTTAACTCTGCTTCCTTTTGCTAAATCAAAGTTCACTATTGTACAAGATGCCTCCACTGCAAATTAATAAAGTTCATTCATATGAATCAAAGGTGTCTTTGCTACCTCAGCCATAGATTCAAAGTTTCTCTGTGTTTATGAGAACAATGTAGAATATGGAAATCTCCCTTGATTTATTTCATCCTTCATTTTTTAAAACTCAGTTTTATATCTTAATTCTTCCAGAAACAGCATTATATATATATATATATATATATTAGAGTGTATGGCTGACACAGCACAGCAATCTACTCCCTGCTGAACTGTGAAATGACCCAGACCTTCACCAGGTTACTCAGCCTTTAAAGACCACCATCTCTCCACAGGAAAAGATACCACCACTTCTTGTACCACCTCTGTATATGTGGAACCAGATGTAAATCACTTTGGCTGCTGAACCAGACTTAGCTAACCCAGAGTAGCTCTCATTTACTAATTTTTTCCTGAAAAAATGGGAAAAAGTCAGAAACAGAAAGCCATGACATGCCACTAGCAACAAAAGTCATCCAGCCTCTCTGGGGTTTGTTTCCAAGCACTGATGGTTATGGTAAAGCTGTACATTGCAAATCATGTGCATCACAACTGTAATGGTTCAGCTACACCATACAGCAACCCTTAATATCTTAGAGCCATTTCACCAAACTGCTATTTTTCTAACTGAGCAGATGCCATTGCTTTTGTTCTCCTTTAATGGCATTAATCTTACAATTAAAAAAAGAAACAAAAATCAATTAAGACAGCTTCCTTCCTTTTTCCACCCATCATGCCAACAGTTCATGGGTTCTGAGCAGAACAGCAGATCTAATTTAAATGAGGTTCAGTACTACCTACCAGCTTTGGCATTTAGTGTCTTTTCAGACAGATGGTAAATGCTAGTTAGATATTAAACAGCTTCACCTTTCTACATTTAATTCCCTTTAAAAGCATGCAGATCTCAAAGAAGCCGATAAAAGCTGCAGATGCACAGGCATGCAACCTCCAGCCAAGAAGCCCTCCATCTCCAAACCAGTTAGGCAGGACACAGAATCTGTGGTGGGACTTCTGGGCTGAGTGTGTGCATGTTTGTACACACTGTTTCCATCAGTTTCCTGCCTTCTAGGATCTTTCTTCAAGACTGATCAGAAACTGCTGGTAATACATCTCAAGCACTGCATTTCTTAGTGACATGACAATTACCATGTGCATTACATCTCCATATCCTATTTATCTTGGTTTACCCAAGAAGGCAGATGGGCATTGTGTACTCTACACCCTGGCTGCTTAACCAAACTGACACAATCTAAAAAGTATTAAAATAAAGGAAATCAAATGTGTCAAAAACCAGCATGGTGAAAAAAGGCAGAGGAAGGGGAAGGTAACATCTGCTTTTAAATTTTCAAGTTCATACAATCTTTTCTTCACATTCTCTTGTCCTATCCTATTGATTTTGTCCAACTAGCTTTAGGTTAGTTTTTTTTCATTAAGTTTGTTTATTCCAAATTGAAAACACACTGTTTGGCTATTTGCCAGAACATCAATTGGAGAGGCATAGTTGGTACAGGAGTACGATATTAAAGAATTAAATAACCAAACCATATTGAGGAAGAGAGACATAGAAAAAAGGGTAATGGAATCAACTGTACAAAATACAGTCAGGCACTTAGTAACAGGAACTGATGCCACAAGGTAGAAAAATCACCAACTAAAACGGAGAAAGCATCACAAATTATTCAGTCACAAATTTGCTGCAAGCACACAGAAAGCAAACATACAAATAATGTTACAAGTCACATATTTCCAGTGAAGACAAAGACATACTGATACCACTCTACATGGCAGGATGGACATCACCATGATCAGGGATCATCTACTCATGCATCACCTGTTCTGTGCTGGAAGAAATCCTGGCCCTTCAGACAGAATCTGAAGCATTACTACAATATAAATAGCAATTTAATTGCCTGTACTAAACAAATTAGATTGTCCTAACAGTAGTCTAAGCATCCAATAAGCTTAAAATGCTGCCTTGGCACAGCAGGGATCTCCAGCAGAATAAAAGATCCTGAAGCCAATTAACTGAAATTTGAATCCCTGTCACAGAACTGAAATCAAACATAATGGAAGACTGTAAACATACGTGGATGCCAGCAATACAGTTACAGTTGGTTCTGCAATTGTTTGGCTGCAACAGCAAGGGCATTACTGATATGAGCTACCCTGAGAATAAACACTTGAAAGCTAACCTTCAAACATAAAACCCCAAATCAGCTGATGGAGGTACAGTGTGCACTTAAAAAAGACAGGTAAGGATGGGAAAGAAAATTAAAAAACAAATCATAAGAGAAAAACCTACTCCAGTGGGAAAGAATAAGAGGAGATTAATTTGCACAAGGAGAACAGGTGGTTGGTTAGTGATGCTGCCATCTTGCAGTTATTTTAGGGCCTACACATATTAAAGGAGACCAAATGTTCTGTAGAGTTGATAGGGTCTTTAAAAACAAAACATAAGCAGATAAAACACGAGTCATAAAATTATGATCTCAGCAAGCTGCCAGCAAGAGATAAAACCCTTTATCTGTGCCTGTATGTAGATTTTATATAT
>VZSE01001569.1:299741-473368 GCA_013398275.1 Promerops cafer | reverse complement strand
GCTTCCTCCGGCCATTGGAGGTGTGATTATAAGAAGGCTCTAGGGAGCGTGGTGCCTGGAGTGGGCAAACAAGGTGTGGTGAGTCTTTGAGGGCATGGTGCAGTTNGTTGTGTTGTGTTGTGTTGTGTTGTGTTGTGTTGTGTTGTGTTGTGTTGTGTTGTGTTGTGTTGTGTTGTGTTGTGTCTCTCCTTCTTCCCCCAGCAGCTCACACAGGCAGGGTTACAGTCATCCTCTTGCTAGTGGGGTTTTTATTTTATGTTGGGGTTTGGTTGGTTTTGGGTTTTTTCCAGCAATGGTCCTCAAACGATCAAAAGCTATAGCTAGTAAAAGTGTACCAGCCCAAACAGAACCCCCCAAGATGGATGTGTCTGTCCAGATCACTTCCTGTAAGGAGTGTTTGAGGCTGTCAATAGTAACAGGGAGTGGGGCAAAAGATACCTGCATGAGGTGCAAACAGGTGAATGATCTTCTCTCTCTGGTGGCCAAGCTTAAAGAGGAAATAGAAGGACTATGGAGTATTAGGGAAAGTGAAAGGGAAATGGACTGGTGGAGTTTCACATTTCCATCCCTGAGAGAAGCCCACCAGGAGTCAGAGGACTCCCATGCCTCCTACTATCAGGCAGAAGGAGGAGACCTAGTAGATGAAGGAGAGTGGAAATGGGTCCCAACTTGGAGAGTTAATAAAAATTCCTTCTGATCCCCATCACCTACCCAGGTGCCACTTCAGAATAGGTATGAGACTTTGGACCCAGAGGGTCAGCCAGATGACATTGAAGAAAATAATCTGTCCAGTGAGCCTCCCAATTACACTTTGTCTGTCAGATGGATTACTACCTCTAGCATTAAAAAGAAAAGTAGTTGTACTAGGTGACTCCCTTCTGAGAGGACCTGTGGTCCTGTGTGTCAACTGGACCCAACCCACAGGGAGGTCTGCTGCTTCCCTGGGGCCCAGGTACAAGATATCACCAGGAGACTTCCAGGGCTGATTCAGCCCTCTGATTATTACCCACTGATAATACTCCAGGCTGGCAGTGATGAGATTGAAAAGAAGAGCACCAAGGCAATTTAAAGGGACTTTAGGGCTCTCAGTTGAGTGGTTGATGGGGCAGGAGCACATGTGGTGTTCTGCTCAGTCCCTTCAGTGGCAGGGAGAAGGGATGAAAGGAACAGGCAGACCCTCATTATCAACAAGTGGCTTAAGGGCCGGTGCCATCGGCAGAATTTTGAGTTCTTTGAGCAGGGGGGCAACTTTTTGGCACCTGGCCTGCTGGAGCCAGATGGGGCAATGGGGCAATTAAGGGCAAAAGGATTCTAGCCCATAAATTGGCAGGACTCATTGAGAGAGCTTTAAAATAGGTTCAAAGGGGGAAGGATATGCAACTAACCAGAAACAAGCCCAAGTGTGCTGAGCCAGGGGTGCAATCAATCACTTGGAGTGCATGTAAAGTAATGTACGCAGCATGGGTAACAAACAAGAGGAGCTTCTGTGATGGTATAGTCACCATCACAGAAATGTTGTGGGGGTACTCACATGGCTGGAGTGCTGCACTGGATCGCTACAAGCTCTTCAGAAGAAATAGGAGAGGGAAAAGAAGGTGGCCCTTTATATTAGGGAGGCTCTTGATGACATGGAAATGGAGACTAAAGATGATAAGAGTAAAGATTCTTACCTATGGGTAAGAATCAGGGGGAAGGCCAACAAGGCTGATGTCCTCGTAGGAGTCTGTTATAGACCACCCAACCAGGAAGAAGAGGTGGATTACCTACAAGCAGCTGGAGGATGTTTCAAGATCACCAGCCCTTTTTCTTGTAGGTGACTTTAACCTGCCAGATATCTCCTGGAAACTCAACACAGCAGAGAAGAGGCAGTCTAGGAGGTTCTTAGAGTGTGTGGAGGACAACTTCTTGTCACAGCTGGTGAGTGAACCTACCAGGGGAGGGACTATGCTAGACTTGCTGTTTGCAAACAGAGATGGGCTGGTGGGAGATGTGGTGGTTGGAGACTGACTGGGACACAGTGCCCATGAAATTATAGAGTTTTCAATATTTGGTGAAACAAAGAAGGGCATCAATAAAACTTCCACACTGGACTTCCAGAGGGCAGACTTTGGCCTGTTCAAGAGACTTATTCAGAGAGTTCCTTGGGAAGCAGCCCTTAATAACAAAGGAGTCCAGAAATCAGAAATCAACAGAAATCTTGAAGGCACAGGAACAGACTATCTTTCTGTAACGAAAGATGAGCCGACGAGGAAAACGACCGGCCTGGATGGGCAAGGAACTAAGGAAAAAACGAGGATGTATCACCTTTAGAAGAGGGGTCAGGTATCTCAGGAAATGCTTAAGGGAGTTGCTAGGTCATGTCGGAAAAGAATTACAGAGGCAAAAGCCCACTTAGAACTCAATCTGGCCACTTCTGTAAAGGACAATAAAAAGTAGTTTTATAAATACATAAATGGCAAAAGGAAGGGCAAGGACAACCTCAGTTGTCTATTAGATGAGGAAAGGAATTTAGTAACTAAAGATGAGGAAAAGGCAGAGGTACTTAACACTTTCTTTGCCTCAGTTTTCAGCAGAAAGACAGATTGTCCTCAGGACAACTGTCCTTCTGGGCTGGTAGATGGGTTTTGGGAGCAGAATGGTCCCCCTGTTTTCCAGGAGGAAGCAGTCAGAGACCTGTTGAGCCACTTATATGCTCACAAATCTATGGGACCTGGTGGCGTTCATCCTAGGATGATGAGGGAACTGGCAGATGAACTTTCCAAGCCTGTCTCCATCATTAGCCATCAGTCCTGGCTCACCAGGGAGGCCCTAGATGACTGGAAGCTGGCCAGTGTGACACAAGAAGGGCCAGAAGGAGGATCTGGGAAACTACAGGTCAGTCAGCCTGACCTTGGTGACCGGCAAGGTTATGGAACAGATCATCTTGAGTGCCATCACACAGCACCTACAGGATGGCCAAGGGCTCAGACCCAGCCAGCATGGATTTAGGAGGGGCAGGTCATCCTTGACCAACATGATGTCTTTTTATGAACAGGTGACCCACCTTTTGGATGAGGGGAAGGCTGTAGAGTTTGTCTGCCTGGAATTCAGCAAGGCCTTTGACACTGTCTCCCACAGCACACTCCTGGAAAAGCTGGCAGCCCATGGCTTGGACAGGAACACTCTTTGCTGGGTTAAGAACTGTCTGGATGGCTGGGCCCAGAGAGTGGTGGTGAACTGTGCTGCATCTGCTTGGTGGCCAGTCTCCAGTGGTGTGCCCCAGAGATCAGCTGGGCCCTGTGCTGTAAAATATCTGATATTGATAATCTGGATAAGGGGATTGAGTCCATGATCAGTAAATTTGCAGATGAGACCAATCTGGGAGCATGTGTCAATCTGCTGGAAAGTAGGAGGGCTCAGCAAAGGGACCTGGACAGGCTGGATAGATGGGCCAAGGCCAACAACATGAAGTTTAACAAGCCCAAGGGCTGAGTCCTGCACTTTGGCCACAACAACCCCTGCAGTGCGACAGGCTGGGGACAGAGTGGCTGGACAGTGCCCAGNCACAGAAATGTTGTGGGGGTACTCACATGGCTGGAGTGCTGCACTGGATCGCTACAAGCTCTTCAGAAGAAATAGGAGAGGGAAAAGAAGGTGGCCCTTTATATTAGGGAGGCTCTTGATGACATGGAAATGGAGACTAAAGATGATAAGAGTAAAGATTCTTACCTATGGGTAAGAATCAGGGGGAAGGCCAACAAGGCTGATGTCCTCGTAGGAGTCTGTTATAGACCACCCAACCAGGAAGAAGAGGTGGATTACCTACAAGCAGCTGGAGGATGTTTCAAGATCACCAGCCCTTTTTCTTGTAGGTGACTTTAACCTGCCAGATATCTCCTGGAAACTCAACACAGCAGAGAAGAGGCAGTCTAGGAGGTTCTTAGAGTGTGTGGAGGACAACTTCTTGTCACAGCTGGTGAGTGAGCCTACCAGGGGAGGGACTATGCTAGACTTGCTGTTTGCAAACAGAGATGGGCTGGTGGGAGATGTGGTGGTTGGAGACTGACTGGGACACAGTGCCCATGAAATTATAGAGTTTTCAATATTTGGTGAAACAAAGAAGGGCATCAATAAAACTTCCACACTGGACTTCCAGAGGGCAGACTTTGGCCTGTTCAAGAGACTTATTCAGAGAGTTCCTTGGGAAGCAGCCCTTAATAACAAAGGAGTCCAGAAATCAGAAATCAACAGAAATCTTGAAGGCACAGGAACAGACTATCTTTCTGTAACGAAAGATGAGCCGACGAGGAAAACGACCGGCCTGGATGGGCAAGGAACTAAGGAAAAAACGAGGATGTATCACCTTTAGAAGAGGGGTCAGGTATCTCAGGAAATGCTTAAGGGAGTTGCTAGGTCATGTCGGAAAAGAATTACAGAGGCAAAAGCCCACTTAGAACTCAATCTGGCCACTTCTGTAAAGGACAATAAAAAGTAGTTTTATAAATACATAAATGGCAAAAGGAAGGGCAAGGACAACCTCAGTTGTCTATTAGATGAGGAAAGGAATTTAGTAACTAAAGATGAGGAAAAGGCAGAGGTACTTAACACTTTCTTTGCCTCAGTTTTCAGCAGAAAGACAGATTGTCCTCAGGACAACTGTCCTTCTGGGCTGGTAGATGGGTTTTGGGAGCAGAATGGTCCCCCTGTTTTCCAGGAGGAAGCAGTCAGAGACCTGTTGAGCCACTTATATGCTCACAAATCTATGGGACCTGGTGGCGTTCATCCTAGGATGATGAGGGAACTGGCAGATGAACTTTCCAAGCCTGTCTCCATCATTAGCCATCAGTCCTGGCTCACCAGGGAGGCCCTAGATGACTGGAAGCTGGCCAGTGTGACACAAGAAGGGCCAGAAGGAGGATCTGGGAAACTACAGGTCAGTCAGCCTGACCTTGGTGACCGGCAAGGTTATGGAACAGATCATCTTGAGTGCCATCACACAGCACCTACAGGATGGCCAAGGGCTCAGACCCAGCCAGCATGGATTTAGGAGGGGCAGGTCATCCTTGACCAACATGATGTCTTTTTATGAACAGGTGACCCACCTTTTGGATGAGGGGAAGGCTGTAGAGTTTGTCTGCCTGGAATTCAGCAAGGCCTTTGACACTGTCTCCCACAGCGCACTCCTGGAAAAGCTGGCAGCCCATGGCTTGGACAGGAACACTCTTTGCTGGGTTAAGAACTGTCTGGATGGCTGGGCCCAGAGAGTGGTGGTGAACTGTGCTGCATCTGCTTGGTGGCCAGTCTCCAGTGGTGTGCCCCAGAGATCAGCTGGGCCCTGTGCTGTAAAATATCTGATATTGATAATCTGGATAAGGGGATTGAGTCCATGATCAGTAAATTTGCAGATGAGACCAATCTGGGAGCATGTGTCAATCTGCTGGAAAGTAGGAGGGCTCAGCAAAGGGACCTGGACAGGCTGGATAGATGGGCCAAGGCCAACAACATGAAGTTTAACAAGCCCAAGGGCTGAGTCCTGCACTTTGGCCACAACAACCCCTGCAGTGCGACAGGCTGGGGACAGAGTGGCTGGACAGTGCCCAGACAAAAAGGGTCAGGAGGGTACTGGTTGACAGCTGACTGAACATGAGTCAGCAGTGTGCCCTGGTGGCCAAGAAGGCTGATGGCATCCTGGCCTGTATCAGGAATAGTGTGGCCAGCAGGAGCAGGGAGGTCATTCTTCCCCTGTACTCTGCCCTGGTGAGGCCTCACCTTGAGTGCTGTGTGCAGTTCTGGGCCCCTCAGTTTAGGAAGGACGTGGAGACGCTTGAGCGTGTCCAGAGGAGGGCAACGAGGCTGGTGAGGGGCTGGGAACACAGGACCTGTGAGGAACAGCTGAGGGAGCTGGGGGTGTTTAGCCTGGAAAGAAGGAGGTTTAGGAGAGACCTCTACAACTACTTGAAAGATGGTTGTAGCCAGGTGGAGGTCGGTCTCTTCTCCCAGGCAACCACTGACAGAATGAGAGGATGCAGTCTTAAGCTGTGCCAGGGCAAGTTAAGGTTAGATGTCAGAAAAAAATTCTTCACGGAAAGCATGACTGGGCAATGGAATTGTCTGCCCAGGGAGGTGGTGGAGTCACTGTCCCTGGACGTGCTTAAAAAAAGACTGGACGTGGCACTCAGTGCTATGGTTTAGTTGATGAGGAGGTGTTAAGTTAGGTCATAGGTTGAACTTGATGATCTGGAAGGTCTTTTCCAACCTATTTCATTCTGTGATTCTGTGGTTTTGACAGAATCAGCAGGTAAGTCAATAGTGTTATGCTCCCTTGGCACTGGTGACAATGTCACAGAAGATCAATAAGAAAATCCCAGGTGACTAATGAAAATACTTTAAATGGCATTTTAATACTGTCTTTATGTGGGGAATAGATTTCCCATGGAAATTGTTTCTTTTCTAGTTTATTGTAAAGAATTTTGTCTTTTGAAGTACTAGCAGCTCGTTTCAGGCTTCTAATTGCTTTTATTTGGTCTTTCATCACTTACTTCTCTTGACCATGCTGGGTAAATCTTGGCTCAGTATCATACATCTGGTTCTCTCTTCATCAGCTCCAGTGTGTGAGTGTGTGGGAATATTTAAGTTTTCAGAAGTTATTCATGTTCTGCAGAAATAGAAAACAAACAAACAAGCAAAGAAAGAAGTGGCTTCCAAAATGAAGTGCTCTTTCCCCACCATACATGGTCCTTAATGAATAAACTTTCTCAGTATTCATTTCTCTGGGGAAATATGAGCCAGATTTGGGTTAGAGTTTGACTTCCTAAAACTCTGGGTGTTCAGACTGATGTTTTGGGTTGGCCTGTTTTAGACAGGCTTAAATACTGACTTTCTCACATATATTTTATATTTATGTGCTTTTATATTTTCTGTGTTATTGTTACTATTGTTTAGACACGACTGTCAAAGGTGCTATATCATACCCTATGATTGGGTAAACAAATCGTTATTATAGACTCTTAAAATCAGCAGAGCACATTTCTCTGTGGCTGAAATCCTGATGCTTCCTCAATGTGGATCTGATTTCAGATCAGAGCTGCATAATTCAAGGACAATAAATTCACTTGGGAAATTGTCAAGGAGTTTTAGATCTTGGGAAGTTACAATCCTGTAAAAATAAAATCAGTAGAACCAGTCCTCAGATGAGGTCTCCCATAATCTCTCCTGATTTATAATCTCTCAGTTAATGAAATTCTTAATAACTAATAAATAAAATTCTGGGTGTCTTGCAAAGCAACCCACAGAAGTAACTGTATAATTAAAAAAAAAAAATACATGCTGAAAAAAAAGTCCCTCTAATTTTAGTTAATAAAAGTGAAGGGAACTAAGAGTGCTGATATTTGCTACTTTAACTCTGATTTCAAAAAAATAGATCCTTCAATTTTCTTTTCTCTGCTTCTTTTTCTTGATGCAGAACTGGATTCTGTTAAATTAGTCATAGTGAAAGATTATTTCCATGCTTTTCTAGCTGCTTTCATTTCAGATAAGGCTGAACAATAATATATCTGAGTACCACACGTAATTCATCCAAATAAAACTATTTCTAGTATTCCTCAGTAAACTATCTTTTAATCCTATGGACACAAGGTCAAAGGCAACATAAAATCTTGCATTATTTGGTCTTACTTTCTAGTTTTAGAAACAGGTAGCAGAAAAATGTAAGACATTTATTTTTATTAGTGGAGTTACACATTCTCTATAAAAACAAAGCATTAGGGAAGATAAGCAAAGGAAAAAGTAATAAAAATTATTGCACTAATGAGCATCTGTGTAGGACTTTCTGAGTTTCTCTGAAGGTGTTTGAATGCTTATTGTATTTGAGACAAGTTGACACTTTAAGAAAATGATGAGGTGTGCATCACCCATCTTGTAAACTCCATTTTGTATGTTAAAAGCATAAATCTTTAACCAGAATAAGTTATTTTGCAGCTGGCATTCTCACTTGGCTACATGTAAGGAGCAGTCTATGCTGTCCATTGAATTTATGAAATGTTAGCTCAATGCTTTCACATGTTCTTAGGGTACTAATTACACTACAGAACCTCATGAATCTCTAAAAACTGAAAAATCTCTGGGTTTTCTTTTTTTTTTTTTGTTTGGGGTTGTAGGGTTTTGGTTTGTTTTGTTCTTTTTTAAATGGTGACTGCAGTTCAGGAATACAGTATTTCAATCTGCAAACATTTGCTATTACAGGAGAAAAAAGTCTTTTTACTAACCTGTTAAATTGAAACACATGGATCCCTAGAACATTATTTTATCTTGCTCACTAACCATGGACTTTTATTGCCTGTTTAAACATTTATGGAATAATTTTACTGTGAATTTTAAAGCTGAGCACACAAGGCAAATATAGATGGGGCTATTCCTGCTTTTTCAGTTCCATTGAATAAAGTATGCCAGCTCTTATGAATTAACTCTTTTTGATTCCATGC
Organism: Promerops cafer; assembly: GCA_013398275.1. Taxonomy (NCBI): domain Eukaryota; kingdom Metazoa; phylum Chordata; class Aves; order Passeriformes; family Nectariniidae; genus Promerops; species Promerops cafer. The sequence continues at coordinate 464,909 of VZSE01001569.1, read as the reverse complement.
AGTGGGAGAGTTTGCCACGAGTTCTGCATGTATGAAGTTCTCTTAGTAACCTTCAGACTAGAACCAGCCTCATACTCTTAGAGTGCAACACTGAGTATGTTGCCGTAAAGACTTCTTTTTAGCAAGGACATCCTCAACTGCATTGTCAAAGAAAAAAATGAGAGAAAGGATACTGAAGAAGCACCATGCTGAACTGGTATTCATTTCAACTATCAGCTGTTGGAAACAGGTTTCTAGTCATAGATAGTGTTATAAACTCCCTCTTAAATGTACAAAAGAGGCAAGGATCTCTATCAAAGACAATTATTATGATGTTAAGTGTCTGAAATTGAAAGTTGCATTGGCCCTTGAGTGTACCAATGTGGTACTATGGTAAAAAGGTATTAGGTTACAAAGATCCAAAGGCCAGAATGAAAAGGCCACAGCAGTAATGAGCAGTGCAACACCTACTGCTGCACAGCACTTGGTTGTGACTGTGTTAGTCACCTAAAGAGAACAGAAAGTTTAATTGAAATGAAAATAGCATAACTAGTCTAGACTACACCCAAAGAAACCCAAGGATAAAGGAGGATGAGTACAGTCAGAGCAAGCAGTAGTCAGAAAAAAATTGTATAGTTAAAAGATAGTGGCTGTCCAAAAGTACAAATATAAACAGTTGAAATGAGTCATGTGGATAAACATTTCATGGCTATATTTAGCAACAGCAGAGGATTTGATTAATTTAAGAAGAGAATTATGTGTTGGAAGGACCTGTGATAAAATTGTATGACTAAGTTCGCTTACAGTTCTAAATTAATGACATTTTTTTTTTCTTTTGATATTAATGAGAAATGACCTCTGCTTCATTCTTTACCCTTATATAAATAAGGTAACTTCTCAAGTACTAAAGCAGGGGTTACTGAACTTGATTTGATGTAGTTCAATGAGTTCAACTCCTTTTCATATCTGGAGGATTGAAATTTATCCTTAACTGCAGCAATTTATTTTGGAGTATATCCAGCTACTTAGCCATAAACTGTCTCAAAGGATCTCTAATCTGCTCATGCTGCAGAGAATGTAGGGTCCATAATTAAAACTTCAGCTAGTGAAAGAGTTTAAACACAGACAAGATTTTCTCAACAGAGATTAGAGTACCTATGTTGGAAGACAGGTGTGCCCAAGGACAGCTTACTGGTGTTATCAAATGGTTGCTTGATATGGAAAACAGGCAAACTTTGAGCAGGGATTAGAACTGGGGAGTTCCCCTTTCCCAGGGGTAAATACATAGTATTGCTATTGTTACACATACGTTTACTAGTACTACTGCATTCACTACCACTAGCATTACCAGCACTATTATTTACTATTTACCAGTACTATTATTTTTGTGAGTTTACCCTACTCACTAAAGCTTTTGGTATCTCTTAAGAGACTTTAAAATGAAGATGGATTATGTTGTTGCCCAACTTGTACCTCTATATTCCCAGAATAATTGATATCAAATGTTTTGAACTGTATTCAAAAGTTCATTGACTCTTCACAATATTTAAAAACGGTTTGCTTCTTTTCTCTTTCATGCTGCTTCTCAGAATATGATGAAATATTCATCTGAGGTTTTGAGAGTAAATGGAGTGCTATAGCTTGCAATTTACATATAGAATTTAAGAAGAACATATAATAATTTCTTTGTGTCTTTTTTTCTGTGTTTTATTCCTGTAAGGAAGCTAAGCAAAAATTTTCCTCCTCAAAGATTGGTCAAAGGATGGCATTAAGGAAGATATTCTTTTATCAAATATACTTTTGCAGAATTTTGAGCGCCGGAATACCAGAAATTTCACCTTTTACAGCTCTCAACAGCTATAACTATGTTGAAGATATGCATTTTCCTGGAACTAGGTACTACTTATTTACAAAAAAAACCTCGTATTGGCAAAGTCATAGAAATTCTCATTAAATCCTGATCTATCAAAAAGAAAGTTCTGTGTGATGTGTTTAGCTCATACCAGTCAATGTAATGGTCTCAATCTATGAACAAGAAAACAAGATTAAAACCAGTTGCAGAGCTGTGGTTACCCTCGGAAGAGGCGCCTACCTGGCTTGGTCTCTGGTGATATTGTACCTCATACAAATACTGTTTGTATAATACACAGCTGCTGTGGCCTGCAGCTGGCCCACAGGGCCCCACAGTCTGCTCTGATGTTCTCACCTCTGCAGTGCCCTTGAGGGCCGCTGAAGCATGCAGAGTCAGAAGGAGCTTTTGCAATTTTGTCTTGAAGGTAAGAATGCAGTACTTGCATCCCTGGCCTCTGACTGTGAATCAATGTGAAGCACTGTCTTGCATGAACTCAAGCTTCCTCCTGTCCAGCTGTGCCAAGGTAGCAAAGTCCTGCTGGGTTGTCTGCACTCTATTTCTCCAGGAACTGAAGAAAACACAAAGGGCAGTCAGGTTTTGTCCTTACAAAAATAACAAGATAAAAATTTTAAAACCTAAACCAACCTAGTATTGGTATTAACCACCTTCATACTTGGTCAATTTTTTACCTGCATGAAACATTTTATGATTTTAAGCTCTGCTTCAAAAGACTATTTTTTATAGGGGTTCATACCCTGGTTCATTTGTATTCCTCCTATATTGATGTAATGGAAGCTGCAGGAAGGGATGAGTAGGTTTGAACTTTTTAATTTCTTTTGAGGAGAAAGTATGCTCAGATTTGCAAAGCTTAATAATGCCTCTGCTGTGGTATTACAAACGTTGCTCTGTGCATATCTTGATCTTTTTTGGCACAGGTGTCCTCTCAGAGGCATCCAGTGAGAAAGGGGTCTTTTTTTGGCTGCCTGCAAAGCAATAAAAGTCCATCACCATTTCAATTTTGGATGTATTTTGGGTTCATCTCTTGTCACAGAATGAGGTGCTTATTTGGCATTACTTTTAAGTTACATCAGGTCCTAATTACATCAGGTCCTTATTAGTGTCAAGCTTTGATGCCTAAGAATAACAAAAATAGAGCAAATGCTGATTTTAAGTATGCTTTATTTAATAGACCTATGTTTTAATATTTGGATTTAAGGGAAAAAAAGGCACCAAAGGACTGACCACCTGTTGCTATGCAATAAATTGTGTCCCTGTGGTTAAGTATCCTGCCCACCTGCGCTGTCTTTGCTGTTCTGTCTTGTACACACTCCATGGCTTAGACTGATTCCCAGCACAGTGGGGTCATGATGTGATGGTATGGCTGATATTTCACTTTACTGTGTTGGGAACTTCATGCACAGGAGAAGCAGGCTCTTATAACACCAGAATAATATGCAGAACTCAGACCTGTTGTACTTAACTTGTTCTGATAATAGTGATGTTTGCAATACCAATACCCTGCTCAGGCACTTTCTGTCTGGAGTGAAACCATGTGGCTGGAATGAGTTGAAAGCTCTTTTGAGCAAGCATTGTCTGCTTTGAATTTGGTTAGTGTAAAGGGAGTAAGCTTAGGACCCAAAGGCATTACAAACCTTGATGAAGAATGAGAAACTGGAAGCAGTAGTGGAGAAGGACTGTTAACTGGGATATAGAAAATTTTGTGACAATGTGACACATTTGCTTTATGGCATTTTTAGCAAAAATGGTACAGTACAAAAAAGAACTCTCTAAAAGAGTTGACCTAATACAAATGATATGAGGTTATTCCACCATCATTATTATTATTATTTATTTCTTTTTATACTTGTAATAATTCAGGTGCTTTCCAGACAGAAAAGCTGCAGGCCCTGCCCCAAGGAGCTTACAATCTAAAGGTGGACAAGGAGAGAGATGAGAAGGAGGGTCTACAGAGCAGTCAAGAGGCCAAGATGAAAACTAACCAATCAAATATGATTTGAACACATTGTTTCAAAGCTATACAAACTATTTTCCAATTACAACTCATATTTTCCATTTTGGTTTAACTGTATCTGCCATGACACAAACAGGTGTGGAGGAAGGAAGCTTTCAATATGTGAGATCAGAAAGAGTGGCACATGTGTAAAGTAGAGCTGGAAAACTCACCTTAAAGTATAGAGATGAGAGGGGTTTGCCTGGATTTTCAAGACACAGTTCACTACGAGGACAACTTAGATCCAGAATGACATGGCTTTAGGTCAGGTCCTACAGGTTTACATGGGATAGATTCCATCAGAAATGTAAACGTACTCTATGCATCTGGAAGTTCCTTAATACATCCTAATATGAACTACCAAATCTAACATGGCAGGGCTGGGGAAGTTAAGAATGAAATAACAACACTTCTGTGGTATATTCGGGGGGTGGGGGAAAGAATGGTGTTGAAAGTTGGGGGTACTTATTCTTATGCCAGTTGTAAAATGAATTTTTTAATAATGTAGGACACGAGCCAATGATTAAAAAACCTCACAATGTTTAATTTTAAAAATACTGGTTTTAACTAAGACAGTAAGTCACTCATCAGTTATGAAAAATACTATTAGGTTTTCTTTATACATTTAGGTATCTATTATAAAACATCCAATCAGGTTCTCCCAAACTGTAAAACTGTCAAAGAAACTCCCTTAAGGCGTGCCTTTTAAAACTTCTTAACAAATTGCCATATTTACTCAAGTACTCAGGGGAATCATTATATGCTTGTTTATTCCTGAAGTATCTTTCTCTTAGCAAATGCAGGTGTATTGTGAAGGCAGAAGCTAATAGGTAGCTGAATATTAAAGTGCATAGGTTGTCCATGTGAGGAAAAATAAATGGTTGAAGAAGCAGCAGCTCTGGTGATAAAGGATTCTTGGGGAGTAATCCATCATCAATTTTTAGTAAGCCACAGATATTTCTTTTCCTATAAGAAGCATTTCTACAGTCTTCAAAACTTGCAAATGCATTTCTCACAATGGTATCAGGACAGTCATACTCCTCTTGCTGTGAGGGAAAAGTTGTAATTAAATAATCAAATAGACCTACTTTTCATAATTTACAGGTATTCATATTCCTTCAGTAAATAAAAGAATATAATTTATCTTCTGATTCTGTATAGATTTTGACACAAGTTTCTAGTAATTTAAATAAATGATTCTAATAGCTTGACATGAATTATGCTGACAGGAGCCACATATGATTATTATGGTGCACAGAATCTTTTAAGAACCTACGAAGTTAAATAAAAGCTTACAAGTCTCTTAAGCTACTTTTTATTTGCATAGAAAAATATTTATCATAGGAGTCAACTATCATATGAGAGAAATTCCATTTGTTGTAATTGAAAAAGATAGCTAAAAAGTTTGTGGGTTATTGCAACAGTACAAGAATACAAGATGCTTCCATTTATTAAAAAATGTAAAACAAATCGTGAAAGCTAAAGCAGGCTACAAAACAGAAGGTCCTCATATTTTCTTTCTCTTGACTACTATGTTACAAGATCATGTGCCACAGTTGAGTACTATAAAGTGTAATTCTGCATTAGCTAATATAATTCTTAAAACATTCCCCCCCAAAAGCACTATGCAAAATATATATATTTGTAAATGCTTCCTCCTGTAAGCATCACAACCTTGTTATCACATAGTCACCCTGAACAATTGTTTCCTGTTTCCCATCAGAGTCAATGCTAATGTCCAGTGCCTTGTCCAGCTGATCCTGTGGAGTGGCAGGTTCTGAGTTCTGTAACTCAATTTTTTCTGTTTCTGAAGCACAAATACCTCCCTCTACCTGTGAATCCAAAGACCCATTGGTACTTTGTGACTCAGCTGACACACATTTTTTGCCAGGACTTTGGAAGTTTAATTCACAGTTCATGATCAATTCTCCCTCTTCCAGTTCATCAGTTTTCTCACGTTGTTCTTCTGCCTGTTGACGGGAAACTTCTTCAGAAACGGTGTATATTTTATTTGTACTCTGCTCCACAGAGTTTGTTTTTGATCGTCTGTGAAACAACCCAAAATTTTTTATGTCTGTTACAAAATTCACACGCTTTTGTTTCTCCTGAGTGGACTCTGACACCATCATTGCTGAGCCATTGCTTACATTATGTCCTTCAGAGGCAATATTGGCTGATCGTGGGTGAATCATCGTTGTTATGTCAAAAAGGCTGAAGGGTTTCTTCTTTCCTTTCTTGTTTCCTTCGCTTTCACTATTTTCTTCATTTTCTGACAGAGAGGCAGTGTCTTTGCTCATCTTTGCAGTCTGCAAATTAGACAGCTTGCTTCCTTTTAACAAACCGAGGACTTCAAAGCGAAAGCTGGAAATGTCTTGTTTTAACTCCTAAAAATTAGGAAAAAAGATGAAATGTCAGAACATCAAAGCTAATTTCACTTTCCGTTTGAAATAAAAAGAAAAAAAAATAAAAGGGAAAAATGGCTTATGCTGGGGTCAGTAATAAACTTTACTCTCTGAATGTTAGCATACCTGGCATCTTCTTTGGCAAAGGGTCAAAGATCTTGCTCTAGGAAGCAAGTTATATGCTACCTGAATAACTGAGTGTAAGAAATATGCTTCACAGCCTTAAAATATCTTACTAAATCACTAAAACACCTATCAACATAAAAGTAAACACATACCTTAAAATTTTCTTCTGTCAATCCTTCCTCAGTTTTGGCATCTCTTATCATTGCTGCAACATACCTTTTAACCAGATTTCTCATAACTTCCTAAAAACATAAAGTATTGTGTTAGCATTCTTGGTATTAGTTAGTAAACCTACACTCACAGGCTCTGCTTGGGCTTTTTCATGCTTTAGGAACATGACAAAAACTACACAAATCTTAGGTCTGTTTGAAAATTCATTTTGCTTTTTGATGGAAACTACTAATGCTTATTATTCTGAGAATGGATATGTTGGGTTTGACCCAAGGTATGTCTCCTGCCAGTAATATCCAGCCTGGTAGCCAGCAGTTGCTGATGCCTCATGAGGAGAGCAAGTCTGGTGTGGTTATACAACTTTATTTCCAGCTATTCTCTCTCAAGCCTCCTGTGCTGTGAGATGCAGTGACTCTCTGAACAAAAATGACAGCTCTAGGTTTAATTGGCTGTGACAGGTTTTCTTATGCATTTTGAACTTATGTAAACTTTCAGCATTCAGAAATCTTCTGCCAGTGAATTCCACAGTATGGAGTAAGATTCAATTTGGGGTTTTATTTTTAACCTTTGGTCTCGTAGTTTCCATTGTTGTTTTCTAAGAATCCTAGAAATTATTTAGGTTGAAAGAGATACCTGAAGAGAAGATTGGTTGAAGAAGATTTAGGCTGAAGAGATACCTGTCTGAGTCATCTCAGGGCCATGCCCAGTCAAGTGCTGAATATCTCCATGGGTGAAGATGCTGCAGCCTCCCTGAGCAACATCTTCCTGTTTTTCACTACCTTCACTGTGAAGATAATTCTCCTTACCTCACAGAATTCCCCTTCCTTCAACTTGTGTCCATTTTGTCTTTTTCATTGTACCTCAAAGAAAAATCTGGCTCCTTTTCTCTAACCACCCACTTTGTTGTTTAAGGCAGCAGTTATATTCCCCCTAACCTACTCCAGGCTGAAATCTGAGCTTCTTATGTGACAGTCCTCTAACATCTAACCAAGGTGCCCCCTTGCTGGATCCCTCCCAGTTTGTAACATCTCTCTAGTAGCGTGGGGCCCAGACATGACATACTGCTCTAGACAGAGTCTCACCAGTGAGGGCTGGAGGAGAATTATCACTTCCCTCAAAAGGCTGCCTCACTAATGCAGTGTAGTACGTGTGGTATTCAGTTTCCAGATAAATGGCAAACCGCTGCTCTGTGCTCACCTTCCTCATGATTTTATAGATCCCTGTTGTACTTCCCACAGCTGCCTCTTCTTCAGGATGGAAAAGTCCCAACTTACTTTGTTATTTCCCATAAGAGATTCATTAACTACCAAGCCTACAGCTCACACTTTGTTTAACCTGCAGCCCTTTTACACTACAAAAATTCAAAACAAAGCTGAAAATTATTCATTATTAAATAATAATCTAAAAAAAAAGTAGAAGCTGAAGAAGGAAGGATGAAAAAGAATTGCTTACATACAAGGGATCTAGGCAGAGGGGTTATTAAAGTTGTCTATGGGGGACTAAAGCTGGAAGATGATGAGCAGGTTCTGATGGAGCTTGTCAGTTTGCTGTAGATATGGTCCTGATGATTCCTGGTAGGCAGGAATTTGCATTTTTTCAAGGCAACTCGTGTTATAATGGGCAAAATACTGGATAGCATGTTATTACTCTATTAGATATCCTTTTGCTCCAAAAAGAAGATAATTATATTCTCAAATGCTTTTGTTTGAACATCAAAAATACAAAGCTTGTTTTGCTGAAGAGCAAATAAGTACAGATTTTATGATTTTTTTCCATTTATTTTCCTTTTCCACTTCCTCATGAAATTCTTCCTTTTATTTTTTCCTCATGAAGGCATTCTGAAGGCCCAGAAAAACAATTGCCCAAAGAATAAACATAGGCCTGTACCTGGTATTGATGATGTCTCCTCAAATTGTCAGCTGCACGTCTCTGAAAAATAGAAAAGAATAAAAAAATTAATCCTTTTCTGGAAGTAAAATACTTAACCACAGAAAACAGCAGGCCTGTGCATTTTACGGTATGTAGCAAGCTGAGAGAAAATGTTCAAAATCTGCTGAAAAATGACAGTGTTTGAAAAAAACCTATAATTTGCTTTATAGAAAGGGGAAGACTGCTGTGGGGAAGGCAAAGTGGATTTTCTACATTTTTGTCAAAATGCTTTTATTCCTGCATCAACATGGATGTGATGGGGCAGCCCGGTCACAGGTCACAGAGCCCCAAGGTCAATGATCTGAGATGGAAGGGGAACAATGGATCATGTCACTCACTTGCACAGACTGAAGCATATTTTACTGAATTGAAAAAAGCTTGACTCATGTCAAGTTAGATTTTTCTTGGAGGTACACAGCGAAAGAACAGGAGTCAATGGACATGAGTTACAGAAGGGAAATTCCTTATGGAAAATCATCAACAGCGTGGGGTTTGTGAAGCCATGGTGTAATCAAGACACTTGCTATGTCTCCTAATGTCTCCTTTAAGCTAATCAAAATCTGCACTATAAAACTATTAATGAGAAAGTTCCCTCTTAGTTCTCTGTTACAAACAGTCATAGGCAGGTATATGGAAAAAAGAAACAGCTTTCAACACAGTTTGGCATTGATAAGGAAGGAGGGTAAAAGGGACAGTAACTCTGAAGAGGAGCAGCAAAAAGAAGTGTGGTAGGATGAAAGAATAGCTCGGATTTTAAGCAGATGTATTAGATTATACTGCCATATCTAAGGACTGCCCAGAAGAAGATGGGAAAAAAAAAAGGCCTGAATTACTTTTTCCCTTGAATTCCTTTTGTCTTCAATTGCATAATGAGTAGCATATCACCATCCTCTACAATAATTATTCCTAACTGGTGAAAGAAGCACAGCTTTAACTTAGACTCTCATATCTGCTGCTGACAAGAAAACAATGTGTCTGACCACTGATTGTATTTCTACAAAAAAGAACAATTAACAGCAGCTTAAGACAGGGTGAAAGGACATCCAAGGGACTTGTTAAAATTGACCTCACTTCCATAGTAAGGCAGGCACAGTAAGTTATTTCATCTTTTTTTTTTTTTTTTACATGAAAGAAGTGATGAACCTTTTCCCTGTACTTGGAGTCAGTTTATACTTCAGGGTTGATTTCTTGTTTGGAATTAATTTGAGGGATGCAGTGGCTTTGTGGTTGTGCTAGCAAAAAGTAAGAGGAAGGGGGAAAATCATTATTTCCTAACCAGTCTGAAGAGCCACTGTGGACTCTGTACAGGACTTTGTACATGAGAATGCTTTCTTCAGTATTTTTCCAGACTGTGTTTTTCCATCTATGCCTCGTCAAAGAGAAAATGGATATTTCTTGTGTTTAAGGATGGAGGGATGGGTAAGCTTGCCCATCACCAGGGCCAGAGGGCACAATGCAGCCGTGGGAAGGCTCATACCCTCACAATACCCGAATTTAGCTGGTTTTTAGAAAAAAATCTCATCTTTCTTGCAGTTGACCACACGGTGGAGATGTTTCATTCTGCTGAGAGAGCACTAAGGGAGTCCGTGGCTGAGAGCTCTCAGCAACAGATCTGACTCACAGGTGAAGGGAAAAACACTTTAGGGTGTAATTGAAACACACTTCAGGTAAAATGAATAACTCCTAAGTAAAAAAAATGCTGATTCGTGTCTTGCACAATACTTCCTGCAGCTGCTGTCTGCTCTGCTTTATTTTACAGTGAAATGTGAAATAAATGCATAGGTTTAATTCTGTACCTGTAACAGGAGCTACCTAGATAACATTTATCCTATTTTTTTGCAGCCAATTTGGAAACTCCCAGAAACAGAGGCTGTGGAGCCATAATGTAATGCCAACAAATACAATTTGGGATAACTATGTGAAAAGATTTGTGTAATAATGTGTCAGAACAGTTCTACTGCACTTAAATGTTTTCAATCCATACCACCAAGAAGCTGAAAGAAATTAATTTAATTGTATGTTTTCATGCACATCTATGTACCTATTCCACTGGGAATTACACATAACCTATCAAATTTATCATTACCAAACAGTTCTCTTTCTCCCATTTAAATGTTAGGCTCCATCTCCAGTTCCTAATCATCGTTTGCTTCTTTTTGAAAGCTGAATGAATCTTTGCCTAAACACATCTGAAAACCAGGCTATTCACTAGAAATATCATTAACATTCATATTGTCCTTATTTAGTTTTCAGCTGGCCTGATTTCCTCTACTTGGTTATATAGTCTAATTTATGGTTCAAAATTTGTTTCAAGTAACCATTGTTCTATGTGCATGAAGAAGTTGAAATTTATGTCTGGCAAAGGGATGAAAGTTTAATCTGACTAAAAATAGCAACAGGATTGGAAACATGGTTATGCATGTTGAATGCAATAATGAAACTGAGGGGGATGCTGTTGTCACTTTCCAAAAGGGGGCACTAATATCCTTTAGGAAGCTTTAATAGTAGCTCCACTAGTAGTAATAATTATTTTGATCTTCCTGTTTATGCTATTCCTAGCAATTTACACTGTTTGGAAAAACGATCTCTTTAGCAGTCAAAAATTTAATAAAATGATATTGCTTATTTTGATGTGTTTTATTAAAATTATATCTTTTATAATACAGGAATACAAATCCAATGTCTGCATTTGACCTTAAACTGCTTAGTGATAAAGGTCCAGAAAATGGAACTATTATCTGAAGTTGTGGGATATATTCCTCATCTTGAATAGAAGCATCACCTTTAAAGGATTAGGACTTATCTGTGTTGACAGAGAGACTTCTCCATGAAATGATTCTTGGCTATACAAGGAACACTCCACATTATTGATTTCCGTGCCAGATGGAAGGTGTCATTTCTTTGCTCAACTTTCAATTACATACGTTACACAGAAAATACAAAATGCTTACACGAACTTAGAAATTGCATCATTTTCCACTGGGTGAAAAAAGAATAGGAGAAGGGGAAAGGAGATCTTCTGTGAAAAATGAAAATAAAATCATGTAGGTTGCTTGGAAAACGGCATAAAAATCTGGATAGCTAGAAAAGAGGTAACTGTTTATCTAAACATCAGATGCAAAAAAACATTACTAAAGCTATCCCTGGCAATCTCTTCCACTTTCACTTCTGAAATACTTAAAATTATAGGTAAAACACTTTTTGGTGACTGATCAGACATAAAATAGAGTGTAATTTGAGGAAAAAGTACCATTTGTTCCAGTGGAACTAGGATTTCTTTTCCCATATATCTTTTTTTTTTTTTTTCTGAAATAGCAATGGATTTCAGACGACCAACAGGATTAGCCTTGACACACCCATAAGCCTTGTGCAGTCAGGAAAACATCAGCCTAATTAATAGAATTATATTACTAATCTGGCTTTTGCAAAGGTGAGCTAACAAAATTAATAGAACTGATACAGATATAGATATAGATGATATAGATATATGTAAAGAGCAGCACACAAGCATGCACTTATTTCAGAATTTTAAGTGCAGGATATAACTGATAATAGCTGAAGAAAATGCTGCATACCTGGGATATGTCAAAATGACAGAATATAAAATGTGCTGAACTCTGAATAGTAGAAAAGCTCTGTCTGATTCATAGCAGAGCTGAAATAATAGTAAATCACATGTACCATCCTGGCCTTCCTTCAGCTGAAGCTGTGGCTAGAGAAGCTGCCATCAGCATGGCTGGGCATCGTGTTGCTTTGAAGAAAAAGCCTCTCCCTTGAAAAACCTCCCCTTGACTTCACGACCCAGTGCTTCAGCTGTCCCACTACAACAAAGGATAGAAGAACCCCAGGACTGACATTCAAGGAGAAGCAAATTAATTGGCTTTTTTTCAGAGGCACCTCTCATCGCTACAGACCATGTTCATGCCCATGATAGTTTTGTTATAAACAGCAATGTAGATGATCCTCCCAAGAAACCATGTCATACTTATTTTTACTGGCATTTCTCTTCTTCCTATGGGCCAGATAAATCATTTCACTAAAATGTGTGCTGTAAACTATCCTGACCCTGAACCCTTTCTTTACACATTCTGCCTGCATATACTGAACTCTCAAGTGTACACATATATAAATTTTACAGTGGATTCTTGACACACTTGATTTGATCCTTGACTCAGTCCTTGTTCATGATTCCTGGCTTTTTGTTACTGAGGACTTTTTGCAGAGATCATGCATAATCCTTGCCAGCTCCTTTCTCTCTATTATCTATTTTGTATCTTCTAGCACTGACTCACTCTTTGGATGCACACTGTTGCTTTTTCTACAGGAAAACACTATAGTATGTCACTGCTGATTAGTGCTTCCTAATAGGAAAGTTAACATTTAGAGATTTCAGAACAGAATGTTTTGAAATCTGAGTTCTGCCTTACAGACAATGTGGCATCCATCCATCCATATAGCCAATATAAGAAAATCGTGTTATAGCATTTTTTTTCTCTCCCAATCCTGGTTGTAGGGAAGGAGACAGAGTTTACAATGCAGGACTCAGTGAAAAGGAGTAGGTCCCAACAAAGCTTATCTTGCAGCTCAGAGGCCAAAGTTATTACAGAGGAGATATATGTGAGCTGAAGTCATCTGAGATCCTTGAACAAAAGGCAGAGAAAACTGTTCATTAACTTTTGGTTGAAAGGGCATAGAGGTTCTAAATTTAATTTGTGATGTAGCTTGTTGGGACAATTGAAAAAGTTCTAGGAAATCAAGGCTGAGCTGTGGGTGATGGGAAGTTTGTCAAAACCAGAGAGAAGTGCTTTCCCTCAGGACAAACTATGAGATCACCGTGGTGTGCCCATTTGTGAACTGATGATTTAACCTCTTGGAGGATGTCCAGTTAACAGCACCTATCTGGTGGTTTGCATCTCTCCGATGTGGAAATCAGAAAACAGACTGTGTACGCACATCTTACTCCATTTTGGAGCTTGGGTAAATAACTGGGTCTGGAAAAATGTTTCAAATTCACATAATCCTAATGGGCCTTGTGTTATGCTGAGGAATTAGCTGAAGAACGTTGTAGCTTTATGAGATGTCCATATGGTGGACTGAATCTGCCTGCTCAGCCACAGCCACTCACTTTTTTCAGGCAGCTGGAAGTGTGGTTGCTGTGATGGCTCTGCTGGTGAGCTCTCTGCTTCAGGGGGGTTTCAGCTCTAATTCCAAATAAGAATCTTTTATGCAGGGGAAACCCATGATAGATATAGCCCTACTGTCCCACATGCTTTAGGGATTCAACTTTCAAATTCTTAAAAAAAAATAAATTACAGAAATCAACTAAAAATGTCCCACATCTCTCCGTCACTGATGTCCTCCACTCCCAAACAGTTCAGAAATCAGTGGTTCACATTCAAATTATAAGGAAGCTAGGTTCAGCTCCTTCTCTTCTGTTCTCCCAAGAGAGCACCTTAGCCCCTGCAGTATCTTAAAGATCTTGAGAAGGAAATTTCTGTTGCCATAGCTTTTATTCTTGGGGTAAATAATTAGATATCCACTGGAGAATAGAAGTAAATCTGAGTCTCCTCAGCCCAAGATATTTGCTTTAAATGGCACCTGCTCCTTTCTTCAAACAGAAATTTCATCCTGAAGCTGAAAAGTCTTTCCCAACAAAAGCTTATTTGAAACTGAATTATACTAATTAAAAAGTTTGGTGTATAGAGATTTTGGGGGATTTTAACTTAAAAACAAAAATAAAGTTCTATTTGGAAAAATTCTGAAGCAGCTTGGTGCATAGACTCCTTACCCTTTGACCCTTTGCTGTACCAGTGTTCCCAAATATAAGAGGTGGGTTTCTTGAAGGTGGTATTTATGTACCCTAGCAGGAGGTAGGTACAGGAAGTAGACATGATCTTTCTGAATCCCCTTCCTCATGATACCATTCAGCATAGGGCTGGCAGCACCCCGTATCTTTCTTTATTATTCCACTTATCCAGGAATCAGTTTACTCCCAAATCTGCAGTTTGAGAGGGTAAGAAAAAGGAAAAAAATATTTCCTTGTCTCAGATGGAAAGTCTGACAAGAAATATTGTCCTGAAGGTTTAGCTGGGATGTATAAGGGTATTCTGTATCTGTCTCAGTCAAACACGAATACTGTGTTAATCAACCTTCTGCTATAGAGTGGCATCATACCATACATTTTAATATCATTCTCTCAGTTTACACTAGCTAATCATCCCTACCAAATGTTTAACAAATGCCTAGAAGCATTGCCCACTCTCCCACACACACAAGTACATCACTCTCTCTCTTGACTTTTTCTTTCTAACAACATCTCATAATTTCTCCTTCTGTTGGTCTCTGCATTCACTTTTTTCACTTCCTATATTACACAGAGATGTTTTACTCTTAAAATTTTTCACCACTGATGCTAGTTCGTGTTCTTTTAAAATTTCCATATGAATCACTGTTAGTCTTTCTTAACTTAATTTTTTTTTTTCAGTGTATGCTTCTCGTAGTCCATTACTGGTTTGTTTCAATGTCACCCTCATGTTTATTAGCTTCTTTTCCTGGCTGTTTCTTTCCTATATGTACAAATATAACAGCTAAATATGAAACAATTTTGCTTTCACAATTTAGATACTGGACAACAATATCAGTATATTGCAATAAGCTTCATTTGAAGCTTTCTACAATGAGGACAAAATCCATTTATCAGCACAGTAATTGTGAATTAGTTTTATATGTCACTTTTCCTCTTTACCATATATCTGTACATGCATGTGAATTTGTTCCTCCAAGTACTTCTAGAGATTAAACTGCGTTCCAGGATATGACAGCAGAATAGGCAGGAAAAACTTATTACTCACTTATGAAGAAATGGGGAAGAAATACAAAGAAAAGGTTGATATAGTAATGGTCCATCAAAGAATTGTATCATACCACCTGACTTTGAAATGGATGGAAGTTTTTTTTATATGAATCAATACCACAAGGACTAAACCCCTTTCCTTTCCCCCTTACCCACATTTGACTCTCTTACCCTCACTTAATGCCTGGCTATCTGAGTTCCTAACAGTGTTGAAACATTTATATTCATCAAATCACTATGGTATAGAGAAAATGCCATTATCCACATCTTATCCCAAGTAGTCTTCCCACTAGAGCTGGCTAAATTCAGTCTAGTTACTGAGGTACTGACTCGCTCACGGGAAATGAAGAAAACGTAACTAGAGAGAATCAGTTGTTAGTGGGTTAGGATGTTGCCTGAATATTTGCACTGACAGTATAGAAAAACTGTGTTGCTGACTGAGGTATCTCAGGCAGATGAAGTTAGGAGGGAAAAGTTCAAATCTGCTTTACCCACTGCAGCTACCAGAGAAAGTAAGCAGCTGAGATACTACACAGGCATGAACCCAGGTGCAGGACTATTCTTGGTCGCCTTGTGTGTCTTTTCCCCTCTATTTTTTTTCCCTAGAAATGTCACTGCTAATCAGCAGTATTAGAATATGGTATGATTTCAGAATGTGATTCTGAAATAGCTCTACCTTTAAATTCAAGAAAACAAGTCCAAGTAAATGAAAGTAAANTTTTGAAAACGGGAACAGCTTTTGGTAAGAATGATTTTATGGTAAAGTCATTTCATTACATGTAGAGAGACAGAGACAGAGACACAGAGAATATCCCATGATGAATGCTTCATACATGAGTCTCTGGTTCATGGTATTCAGTTATACCTGAACTGTGACACTTGAGCTAGGGATTAGCAGCCAACAATTTCTGACACTGGCAGACACCTATACACATTTGATCTCTTGTATTTCTTATTGCTCCTAATCTTTCTTGCACTATCTATAGATGAAGCACAGTCACTGTTCATACTGTCATTGTACAGGGATATGACGATGCTTTCTCCTCAAATACATTGACATGAATGTAAAAAGTAAACATTCTCTGCTAGAATTATTCTCTAACTCATATGTGTATTATTTGACAGTTCAGACACTCTATAAAGCTGAGAAAAAGTCATCGATATAAAAAGAGGAGCACTACAGGCAGAGTAAACCATACAGCTTACCCCTATTGTTCCAAAACTTTCAGGCTTTCTTCTAATTTTTTTCTTGCAAAGGTGTCTCCATAACCATTTGATCAGATACCACAAAGACTTTGGGCTTGGTATGACATTAAAAGGAGTGGGCAGAGTTCCTCCTTCTTCAAAGTAACTCATCCAGAGTTTTGTTCGAGCAAACTTCCACTCAATGTCTGCATGATCCTGCACACAAGAAGCACATCATCAGCAAAGATGTTGGTGTAATTAAGGAGGCGAAATAAACCTCTACAAATATCTGGAAAAACTAAACTAGACCAATCTTGAAATACTAATGAATTGTCTTGTTAAAATACTGCCATCTTTTGCCAGAAGGTCTTTAACACAAAGCTAAGCTGCTTTACCTCAGTAAGATGTTCAATATGTAAAGTACATATCTACTTATAAGCACTTCTTTCACTGTTAAAAGCTGTTAAATTATTGAAAGTCTCTCAAAAAACAGAAAAGGTAATTACAAGCAGAGAAATACTACATTTCTGGAAGAAACATTTTGTTATAATAACAGCTCATCATTATTCCACATAGATCAGTCTAATTATGCTGCTCTGCAGCAGCTTTAATAAGTCAGAAAGGATCATGCATTTTCTTAGAAATTACCAGTCCCCAAAATTCACAAATAGGTTATCCAACAAATCACAAGGCTGCTAAAACTATTGAGTCAAGTATCTTTTTTCCCTACTACTTCAGAATTCTATATTTGGGATAGGTTGTGGGGTGAGTTTTTTATTTTTATTTGAAATTTAACTTCTTTCGGAAGCTATATAGAATTGTATTATTCTGAAGATTTTGGGAAAATGAAAGCTCAAGGCCATGGAAAGATATCTAAATCCTAGCAGCTGAACAAGAAGTTTAAATCACTAATGTTAGATTTGGATAGCCAAGAACTTCGGCTACAGGTCTAGCCCAGGCCATACAGTAACAAAAGCAACAGTTTAGAAGTTGTAGCAGGAAATGTGATAGAGTTATACAGACACAGGTGGTCAGTTTTTCATTTGTGGAAACTTGTAATTTCCAGATTGGAAAAAAAAAAGGCACATTTCAAAATCTTAACTGTGAAGCTTTCTTTTGCTTGCTTTCTGCATGATCATATTTGAATTATCATACGATGAATCAGTGTTTATTTTTCTTAGTGTCCTTAATAGACAGTTTACAAATAAAAGTACACCAATGGCTCTGGTAAGGACAAAGACAGTTTTCATTGAAAGAGGAAACAGGACACTGTTGAATGAGAAGCCATGACCTTTTGTTTGAATAGTTAGTGTCCTTGGAACATGGGCACCCAGTTTCTGTTAACTATCTATCCATGTCAGATTAAAAAAAATAAAATATCAGCCTTTCAAATGCTAATAAATATAATGTATTAAAAATGAAGCAGTGACGTAACAATCCTGGGCAGTGTTCTTCTAAGAGGTCCTGCACAGTGCAGCTTGGGCAGGGCTGTAGCCCACATCACTTGCCAGGAGCATCAGGACACCCTTCTCAACCCACGAGCTGGCTTCTTCATCTCTTCCCCATTTGGTGTCGTGGGGAGATTTCCCTCTACCCAGTCCAGCTTGGGTCTGGTTTCTTTGTCCTTCCAGAACAGTGCAAAAGAATCAGCGTAAATTGCAGTATTTGTCCCAATGTCCTGTCTGTGAAATGTTTTACTGCCAGAAAAATTGAATGTAGGAACAAAGAGAGGTTATATATTATAAATGATCTGAAAATAAGGAACAACTTACAGCAATGAGTTGGTAAGAGTTATTCATCATGGCTATTAGCATGTTGAGTAGAACAACCAGAGATATTACATTATAGGTACCAAACATGGTGGCCCCAACAAATTCAGTGAATTCATGCCTTGCTTTCACGTTGGTCACATAGAGATTGATGAGTCCAAATATAGACCAGAATAATGACTGCAGCGTTTCAAATAACCTGAAAAACAGAACCCAGAAGGAATAGCTGTATAATAACAACACATTTAGTTTTCAGATTGTTCATTTTCTCCCAAAACACACAAAAGTTCTTGACTTGACTGAGATGAATGACACTTACCACAATATATCCAACATAGAGGGAATATCTTTCTAGTGAAACAATGGCCTGGTGTTTCAAATCTGGGCCTCTAGATATACAATACAGAATCTATAAATAAGCCTGCAAGCAAAAGGCTGATTTTGTTCAAACTTCAGAGAGATAAATATAGTTTCAGAGGTCTTATGTTGGACACCTTCTTTTGAAGTATTTTGACCCTTTGCTCTAACTATAAGGGACAGAAAAAGGATCCAAAAGTAACTCAAGTACGACTGTAAAAGTAATGATTGTGTCTCGCCAGGATGTTGACAGAAGTATGGTATCCTCATATTATGCAATTTGTTGAGAGCCACTGAGATAAAAGGAGTTGAATAATTAGAAAGATATTATTATCATTAGCATATGTTTTGTTTTATAAAGAAGGAAGACATAAAAAAGACAAGCATGATGCTCTCAAAAGAAACTTGTGTTTTTATACCTAAAGCATATGTTATTCCCTTAGGGAAATTTGTACAACAGCTAGGAAGCTAGTCACAGTGATGAACTTTAAAAAATAATCCTATGCAGCTAGATAGATTGAAAAATTTTCCCTTTTGTTCTGCGTTCATCTACACTGTAGTGTCATAGGAATGGTCCTGGTTAGACTCTATTCCTTGAAAGTATGGAGCACATAAAGCATCACAGTTTGCCATGACACCACCTTCTGACACTAGTGCCAATACTCCCCACTATTTCCCAGATGAATATTGCTTCCCTCAATGCTGAGTTCTGAAAAATTTCTGTGTGCTTTTCTGTTCAGATCACATAAAGTTTAGACCTGCACAGGTGTTATTAATATACAACATAAATATGCTGTGCCTGAGAAAAGTTACTTGATTAAGATGATATAAAGGCTGCTATTTTTATAAAATTATTTCCTCTAAGAAGGAAGGATATTTAAAAAAAAAAACCTAGATACACAGAGGTTAATAGGGTATGGACATTTCTAGCAAGCAGTAATTTGATTCAGGCTGGAAGGTGAAAGACATGAGAATTAGTGTTCATTTGGTAATGTTTTGGTACTATAGATGAACTAAAAAGTATAATGAAGTAAAATTGTGAAGTGAAGAGAAAGAAACACTTTATAACAGAAATTAGATATTTGTTTGTGTGGAGTAGGGTCAGTAGAATCTTGGACTGCATGTTTTTTTACAGCCTATCACATTTGCAAGGAATCTTCATTTATTAAAACACCAGACTTATTTAATGCCCACAGGTAGACATGCAAGAAATGCAGAGTAACAACTGCCTGGATGAGCAAGGTCTTAACTGGTGACCTTATGCAACTTCTAATCTCATTTATCTTCCTCTTATCTCTATTTTACTTTTTATATTTTGAGATATCTTCAATCGTACAGACTTCCCTGTGGTATGAGGTGAACATTATTAGAGTGATGAAATGTTAATATATTTTTTTTATTATTAGGGTAATATTAGATGTGTACCACTGTAATACCAACAGAAAACAGAGGTTCTTTTCTGTAAACAGCATGTAAGTGTTAATATTTGGGGAGAGGAGGAGGATAGAAATAAATAGCTACTTACGTAGAAAATGCATTATTCTGCTTTTCACATCGTATTCCTTTGCAGTTGCCAGGTTCATTTGTCTCATAGTAGAAGTAAAGCTGGTTCAATCCATTTGCAAAAGCGAGCAGCACAAGGCAGTATATGAAGAGAAACTTCAAAATGTCCAGCAACATTCTTCCTAGAGATATCTGCAGAGGTCCCAGGTGAGAATTTGCAGTGAATAATGAGATCAAGCGCAGGGAGCTAAAGATGTTTGCGATTGCAAACAGGGCCTCGGCCACCAGGGTTGGATGCCACATGTCCCAGCTCTCCCGTGGAACTAACCCACTATACTGAAAACAAGCAGAAGGGAAGAAATTACTCCTCTATTTTGATGCATAAACAAGCATTTCAGTTTCTTTATAAGCTGCTCAATTAATATGCAGATATCACAATAAATTTTCACAGTAGCAAAAATTTTCACAGCTTGAAAAATTCTGACACTGCAAAAGGAACAGTTTTGAGCACCTTGCTTTTTAGAATGATAGAAATTTCCAGCTGTACAAGCAGGTAAATTATTTCTTTGAAGAAAAGTGCAGGGTTGACAGTGATGGATAGAAACCCACAAAAACTCTGGCAAGTAGGAAGAAAACATTCCATCACCGAGTAAGTATATCACTTAATCACTACTACTGGACCAATGATGAAAAAGATGTTTATTAATGAACCATGGCAAACTGCTTATGTGTCTCATTATCAAAGAATCTGACACCTGAAACTGTGACTTCTATTCCAGCTCTACCAAAAAAAAAATTCTTGAAGATGAAAGATATTTGAACTGAGGCTTAACTACTATGGCAGAATCATCATTATTTATTTGGTCTCATTAATCTGTTTTATAGAACATATCAGAGGAGAGAATCTATGATAGGAAGCCCTCTAAAAAAGGGATAATAAAGCAGATTTCAAAGAGGGACTATGGTGTTATCTGTATTTACCTACTCTAGATCACAGAGATGCACCTTCAGAGCTGCTGGGGATGCCCTGAGCTGTAAGGAAAGGGACTCCGTGTATCACTGGGAACAGATGACACCACGTAAACAGGCATCACAGCATTTCACCACACTCACCCTACAAAGAAGCTAATCACTCTCAGAGTGGTTCAGGAACACCTGAGTAACTTGAACATACATTAAGTCTGTAGGACCTGATCAGATACATCACAGAATCCTAAAGAAATTGGCTGATGTAGTTTCCAAGTCACTCTCCATCATATTTGAAAAGTGGTGTCAGTCAGGTGAAGTCCCCAGGAAAGAGGGAAATGTTGCATCCATTTTTAAAAAGGGGAGAAATGCAAACCTTGGGAACAACCAACCTGTCAGCCTCCCCTCTGTGCCTGGGAAGATCATGGAACAGATCCTCCTAGAAGCTGTGCTAAGGCACATGGAGGGCAGGGAGGTGATTTGAAGCACCAGCATGATTTCACCAAGGGAAGGTCCTTCCTGACCAACCTAGTAGCCTTCTATGACAGAGTGACTCAACCAAGTCACAAGGGAAGGACTACAGGTGTCATCTGTGGAAGGCTTTTGATGTTGTCCCTTGCAACATCCTTCTCTCTAAACTGGTGAGAGACGGATTTGGTGGGTGGACTGTTCAGTGGATAAAGAACTGGCTGGATGAGTGCATGCATGGAGAGATCATCAACAGCTTGATGTCCAAATGGACATCAGTGACAAGTAGCATCCCTCAGGAATCAGAGACTGGGATTGTTTAACATCTTCATTAATGGCATAGACGGAGACATTGAGTGCACACTCAGCATGTCTACAGATGACACCTAGCTGAGTGGTGTGGTTGACATGCCTGAAGGACAGGATGCCCTCCAGAGGGACTGGGACAAGCTCAAGAAGTGGCCCCATGGGAACACCATGGGGTTTAACAAGATCAAGTGCAAGGCACTGCACCTGGGTCAGGGCAACTCCCAGTATCAAGACAGTCAGGGGGATTGTGAGGAGATGGAGTTGAGATACTGGTAGATGCGTGCTCACGGCCCAGAAAGCCAACCATATCCTGGGCTGTACAAGAAGTGTGGCCAGAAGGCCAAGGAAGGGGTTTCTGTCCCTCCACTCCACTCTGGTGAGACTCCACCCAGAATGCTGTATCCAGCTCCGGCATCCACAGTACAGGAAAGACATGGACTCTTGCAGCTGGTCCAGAGGTGTACAGTGAAAATGGTCACAAAGCTGGAGCACCTCTCTTCCGAGGAAAGGCTGAGAGAGTTGGGGCTGTTCAGTGTGGAGAAAAGGTGACTTTGGGGAGATCTTGTGGCCTTCCAGTACCTGAAAGGGCCTCATAGCAAAGATGAAGGTAGATTTTTACTAGGCCCCGTAGCAATAGCAATGAGCTAATGATTTTAAACTGAAAAAGGGTAGATTTGGACTAGATATAAGGAAGAATTTTTTTATGATGAGGATGGTGAAACACTGGAACACGTTGTCCAGAGAGGTGGAAGATAACCCATTCCTGGAGATATTCAAGGTCAGGCTGGATGAGGCTCTGAGCAGCCTAATCTAGTTGAAGATATCTGTGCTTATTGCAGAGGCACAAGTCCTTTAAAGGTCCTTTCCAACCCATACCATCCTATGATTCTGTGAGCCTAAAATCCAAAATGTGAAAGGGAACTGGGCATTGTTTTGGACACTAATAGTTGGCACAGGCCCCACATCAGGGTTTCTCTAACCAGCTGGTAGGGCTTGTGAAACTGACCCAGTGCCTGACAGCAATCCCTGGCACAATGCCATTTACTCATATACAAGCAGCCAAAGTAGCTGACAGGTTTGTGGATTTGGGGATGAGAACTGCAAAACTAAAAATAGCCCATTAAAGAATTAAGAATTACTCAGCCTTACATGTCATTCACCTGTGATATTTGTTCTCTACAGGGCAGTGAGTTAAATCTAGACCTGCTGGAATCATAGATCAGTACTCTCTTCATTAGACTATCCTCTCCCTAATGGTTATGCTCATCTGCCCCATCCACTATGGCTCTTTAATCCAGTTCTGATTGATTCAAGATCAGTGATGAAAAATAGGCAGTAGAAAACAGAATTTAGTTACTGGAGACAACACCTAAGAGATAAAACAAGAAGAAAAAGCAGAAGAAAATACTTTCAGTGTTTTTGAGAAGAGAGAGATGAAAACTCCTCAGCATGATTCCTATAATGTCTTTCTTTGAATAATATTTTACATTACTGAAAATTCTCATGGCACTTCACAACCCTCCCAGCTGAAAACTTGCACCTATTAATTAACTAGCAATAATTGTCCATACGAGTAAAGATTGGTACTGAACAGTGCAGTAGATACATTAGGGAAAAGTACACAAGGTGTTTTGGGGTAAAAAAGTAAAATACAGTCATGGAGAAATGTAAAGAACATACATGAAACTGGGAAGAGATGGAGTTTTTTGTAGAGAAACAAAAGCATCGAACTGCAGCCATATTTTAGGTAAGGGCAAGTAGTGGCAGATTCCAGGGAAATTACTGATGTGGGGGAGTTGGGAGAAATACATGGAACTACAGGACACTGAATAAGTATAGAACATGATACACCAAGACAAGAAGAATCAAGTTTAACAAGTCAGGTGTGGACAGCCATATCTGCACTCTGCCACCTACTTTTACAGTCAGCAAAGAGAAATGAGAATTTCTAGAGTAGTGGGAAAGCAAATATCTCACATAGGTGAGCTACTCTTTAACTTTTGCCTTTTCTCCTCCTTGGTTGTTGGGGAAGGGGATAGACTGTCTTACAGCTGTAGTCTGGCAAGATGTATGCAATGTCACATTTTCCAGAAGAAATGATGTTAAGCAGAAAGGTGAGGAAAAAAGGACTTTGTCTATGATGTCCTGGATAAAGACACAAAATGGATTTGCTCAAACATTCAGAAAAGATCAAATTACCTTTTATTTGTAAAAGGGAAATCAAAGGCACAAGTGTGATATTTCAGCATAACTGACTCTTCCTTTTTTGGGCCCAAGTGCTTCCCTCATGTTTGGATAGAATTCAAGAGGTGTCACGGTCATAAGCAGAGTGATGGCTGTTATTTTAGTGTTGAAGAAACATAATTTAAGAGACTGCAAATACTTGCCAGAAAAAAGTGAGAAACATGAAGGCCTGAGAGATAAGTTTGGATATTGTCTGTGAAATATACTAACTGCAAGAAGACAGTAAATAATATAAAGAAAATAAAAGTATTTTCTTATATTAAGAAAGAGGTCTCTAACAACAAAACCCTATTTATTCCACTAACTAGAGAAGGATGCTGAAAAGGAACCTAGAAATATTAAAGAAAGCCCTAGAGAACAAAGCAGCTTTCATATGAAAAGGAAAATACAGAAGAGTAGTGAAAAGACTAGGTACACTAAAACCAGGAACAGTGAAAAAGAATAAAAAATGTATCTTAGAGCCAACCCATGGAGAATTGAAGTATTTTTTCTCTCACTCATGTTTCTTGAAGTCCTTCTGTTCTACACAGGATAAATAAATGAATATTGTTTTAGGGAGTGGAAAATGGTAAGAGAAAACATAGCAACATTGAGCTTGCTGTAAATCATGATGTTGATACTCTGCAGTCCTCTGTTTGGTGACCCTGATGAATTTCTGTCCCCCCTTGAAATGCAAACACAACCTTTTGACATGTAACAAAGCCAACCACCACATAATTTGATTAAATAATACCTATTATTGGCTCTGTGGTTGAAGGAAATTTACACGGCACATCAACAGAAATTTAAGAAGAGCAGAAAACAAGCTGAGCAGCATATAAACAGTAGAGTTTCAAGGCAAATATATGATGCTTTTGCGATGTCAGCCAGGGAACACAAGATAATAATTCTTGATCCTTACTCAAAGGAATTAAGATGCAAATTCAATATCTGAACCATTTGCGAGAAAAAAAACTTGAGTGATCACTGTTTTCCCATTAAAACAAAAGACATGAACTCTTGATCTCTTGGAAGCACCATGAGAGATCAAACAGACATGTAGATCGGGCGACCTGCATGTTTAATGGGCTGTTGGACCTCAGTCTAAGGTGACCCCTTTGTTTCTGGTCGCAAAGAGACAAGTTAAATAACATCCATTTCAGGAAAAGTACTTTAAATCCTTTCCTGAAAAGTCATATGTAAATGTGAACTCTTCCTATTTTAAAATGTATGTATCAATCTTTGCATTCATTATGTGAAATTTCGAAGCAGCAGTAGGAAGGGGGCAGAGGGATGGCCTGGTAGAGAGCTCTAAAATGGTAATTACACTGAGGAATCGAGTCCATAATTTTTCAGGGGTGGAGAGGTGTTAATCCTCCTATGTAAATAGGCCTTTAGTCTGTGAATCTGGTAAAATATCAATCAAAACCATTTTACAATGCAAACATGTAAGAAGATGTTAGCTTCTGCAGAACTGGTGGCAGGAGAGATATATAATCTTATTTACTACTGGATAAAGTAGACCTGACACATTGATCATTAAGCCAGTAAATGTTGAGAAAAATAATGTACTTTAGCTACTTTTCAGAGTTCTTGCCCTGAATTTTTTTTCCCTGCTAGATCTTCATGTCAGTGGCTGAGGCATGTTATCAGCAATATGAAATTGTATGTGATTTTTAGCAGAATTGGAAACAGGCAGCACTAGTTCCAATGCTCAGGTTTAATAAGTATTTAAGATTAAGCAAGCAGATTCTGCACACATGTTGGCGCTGCTCTTGACTCTACACATCAGAAAAAAATAAATTATATTCAAAAAAATTAAAAGGAATAATTTTTTCTTAACACACAATGATTTCTACCTAAAACCCTCCATAAAAACAAATATGTTGCTTAAAATCTGTCATTTAAAAAAATTGTGACCATGTACTATATATTATGATATTTTTATGGAGAAGAGAACATTTTCAGTGAATATACTGGATAATTTAGAAAGACCTAACATGTTGATACAGAGACAAAAAACCATAGGCCATCAAAAATTATAAGATGTCCTTATTTTATTTGAATACTGGCAATGAAACCAGTAACTTTGAGTTATCTTAGCTGTTCTCTCATCCTGAAATTATAC
This sequence comes from Promerops cafer, assembly GCA_013398275.1. NCBI lineage: Eukaryota > Metazoa > Chordata > Aves > Passeriformes > Nectariniidae > Promerops > Promerops cafer. Next base: position 438,678 of record VZSE01001569.1, on the reverse strand, counting down.
ACTTTGGTGACTTTTACACTACCCCATCAGCTACTCTAGATAATATCCATCTACCTAACTACTGCATCAGTCAGAGAGCCTTAAATGGGCAATAAACACTGTATTTTACTCTGGGAATATTTATCACACAGGAGATTAGCATGGGGACACTCATAATTTTATTCAAGGGAGTTGATTAAAATGTTTTCTTAGGTGGCTGGAACTGATGTGTAGAAGATAGAATAAATCTGAGAACTGACCTTATATATTTAGTTCAATAAAGCTGTAACTTAGAAAAACCTGACTCACAATGCTTAGGAAAAGAAAATTAAAGCTTTACATTAAAACATATTGGTCACATTTGGCATCCTTTCAATCTCATCTGGCATAGTGGCAAGGAACTCTGTTGTAGGCATCTGAAGGAAGGTGGTAGGGTATTAAATCACACTTGTATTCTTTTGTTCATTATTTCATCATGGGTTTCAGTTGACTAGCACAGCTTTTGTAAGCACTGTATTCATTATGATTAAAATATAAACACTAATTTGGAGACTAATGGATGCACATTATCCCAGATACTGTCACCTTGGAATCTGATTACTGTAAGCAGAAGCCATTTGGGAGATGAAAGGATTATAATGTCTTCTAAACAGTATTATTCTGAAGTGAATAATTGGCCATGTCCAATGCTTTGGAAACATTTATTTTAAATGAACTATGTGCTTTGTTACAAGGGACAGTGAAATGAATATTTATTTTCTAGTCACTTTATGATAAGGCATCTTTGTGTGTAAAAAGGCATTTCATTAGCTTTTAAATGACAGTTCAACACTCTTTGGAGCACCTTCCTCTTTCAGGCTCCAAATTTCTTTGAGTGAGAAGACTTCCAAAGGTTTGCAGCCAGAGACCCAGCATGTCAGAAACCTTTTGTCAAAGAAGGCTGATGTGTCAACACATCCCAGGTCTTTGTTCATCCCTGCTCCTGACCGGCTGGCACATGGACCTTTGTGACCAGACACAAGATGATATAAATTAGAGTTCCTAAGTTCCTCTATGCCCGTGGCAGGGCTGCAGCAAGAGCAGCTGCTCTTTGAGGAGAGGAAGTCATAACTGGCTACTTGATGGCTCTCTCCTTGTCCCAGTCAAAAGTATCTTGGCAGAGGAGGGACTCTCCTTCCATGCATACAGAGTAGTACTATTGCAACTATAAATTATCACTGGCGGCAGGGAACTTGAAGAGGCTGAAGTACAATGCTGATCCCAGTGGCCAGTAAAAATGGGCTTATCTTTACCTGGATGTGATAAGAACTCCATGACAAATGCTAAAAAAATGCTTTAATTTCCTTTCATATGTGGTTTCCTTGCACCTGAGGTCATTTTTTTTCTCAAAATATCTCATTTTATGAGGAATTTCTATGATATTATGTATTCATGTGGAATACATACAAAATGTTCACACAACATGTTCTATGCCTTTGGAAAGAAGGGCTGTTCTGCTGGAAGATACTTAAAACAGCAGAAATATAAGACTATTCGCAACAAGTCTATGACAAGAATGTAGAAATACATACCCAACCTCAAGTGACCATTTTATTCCCTTCAGTTTTACTTGTTCATGTTGCACTTATAATAAATTTTCAAAAGTAATTAAAATCTTGGTCTTTAGTTCCCCCCACCAATTTTGACTACATATTTTGCCAGTAGACCTGTCTGAAAGCTGTGTAAAGTTGTCTTAGGAGCAAAAATTTCTCACTTAAAAAATCAAAGATTAACATAAAATGTAAACATTATAAAATATTACAGAAATATTTCATTTCTAAAGAAATTAACAGTATTACAGTTCAGGACAAGATAAGAAAAGACTGCATGGGCCAATAAGAAAAAAGCATAAACCCCAATATTTTATTTGCTCTTATACTTGTCTAGTTTCCTGTCATTGCTGCAGAAGATTCATGGAGCACATCATACATCTCTTGCATTGCTAAGCCTCGGGACCTCCAAACACAGAAGAAAGATTGAATAAGCCTGATTTAATTTATCCTAAAAATGTTGCTGATTTTTTTTTAACAGTTTACCTTTGAAAATGCAACGATTTTCAAGGAGATTGTTGCCAAGTACAAGGAGTTCATTACAAAATCCATGAGGTTCCACCAATCGTGAATGTAGTCCTGTAGTCCACCATCCCACATCTGTTTAATTTCACCCCAGATAAAACCTGTAAATAGAACATAATTCATTAGGCATGAATATTAAGTTGAAAAAGGCTGTGACTGTTCTAGACACTTAACTCGTTGATTCTCCTTACATCAAGTATAAAGGGAAGGTGGATGAGTTGTCTAAATTACACATCTAGTTAGGTGCAATTTTATCTTTCTGCTGTTTCCAGAATTAATTTGTCACACAAACCCCCCCCAAAAAATCTGCCTGTACAAGGACAATTTCTTTAGTTTTTTTTCATTCCCTTTCCCATTGTATCCTAAAAAGTATTAAAAGGGTCTTAAAATAAGTTACCAGTGTCAGCTAAGTCCTTGGCAACTGATTCAATGTATTTAAGACTGGAAAATTTATGACTGCAGAAGTCAATCCAACAGAATTTTTTTGATTGGAACCCATACAATGAGGAAGAGAATTTCTATTGTTATTGTCAATGCTCAACTAAAGTCTCCCTTTTCCATATGAAAGAGTAGTGTCTCCAGAAGAAAGTCTTTTGTTGACACCTTCTTTTAGGACATGAAGGAATTGAAACTGTTTTCAGGAGTGCAGAGCACACATTGTGCTAGACACAGTGAAACAGAAATATTCAATCCAAGTGGGAAATCTTGCAGGTTGTCTGACATGAAACTTGGTTTAACAGCTTCAGAGACAACTGTGTGGAGACTCTTTAATGCTATAAAAATTAAAACCACTCTGAAGAAAAAACTCCACATTACTGTATAATATGTTAATAAGACAATGGTACATTTAGATGCATATTTCACATTATTATCTACAGAGATTTTTTTTGACAACAGTACCATTGCAGCTTTTAGTTTTTGCCAGTTCATTATTTTCTTGTAGGAATTTCTTACTTTGTGCTCATTAGAGGGGCAAAATTCACCAGAAATAGTGCCAATCTCTCACATATTGGTGTTGAGATACGGTTAATTCAACATGGCTTTTTTTCACCTGCTCTTTTAGAAAATGATAAACAGATTTCATGCAGAGGCCTATAGAGTTCTGCATTTCTTTAGTATGAGCTTAATTCTGCTTAAGCCTTAACATTTTGTCTTAATGGGTCTTCTGGTTGACTGGATGGAAAACTTGTGATTTTTCTCAAACATGATCTCTAAGGAGTAATTTCTGGCCTACTCTTGTTTTTGCCAGGTAGGTTTTTGAGTTGTTACAATTTAATTTTGTAGTGTATTGGCTTGGTTTTCCTGTCACCTGATTGCTTTCAAAAGGAAAATTCCCTTCCTCACTAACTTCATCTTCAAACCTCAGACACATGGTCCCATCTTGTTTCTGTGTGTCATCACCAATAATCACAAGCCTCACGACTATCTGACTCATCTGATTGATCCAGCAATTTTTATTTTCATAGGATTAATTTCCAGCCATGCTGCCATCACTATTTCAGCATTCTGCAGACCTGGGGCAACACACTCTGAGGAAGGACCTCGCTGGGAACATGTAGACAGGAAAGTGGGGTAGGCCCTTTTTACTGCCTACAAGGGCCTAGACAGGCTGACTGCATCTCTATCTGTAGTGTATCAGATAAAACTAACCCAGAAAATAGAGCACTGTTACAAAGTGAACACTATTTTAAAGGCGCAGTCAATTGCGCTGAGTAACAGTGAGACAACAGCTGAACAGGACTGCATGGCAGGCAGGGGTCAATATCCTCTAAGAGCACACGCTGCTGCACTGCTGCTAGCTGCCCAAGTGCCATCACACAGGCAACACACCTTCACAAGGCTACTAGGGCAGGCTCCCACATGCCTGCCCATTTCAGCCAGTGAAATGACTCACTCACTCTTCAAAGACCTGGTCACTCGTGACACCCAGTATGAACACCGTGACAGCAGATCTGCCTCCCCTTCTCTCCAGTCCTTTCCAGCCTTCATCACACAGTCCATGAACTTGTAGATGTCCCTGCTTGCTCCACTACCTTTCAGGCATAACTTGTTAATACCTAACCATCAGCAGGTCATAAAAGCAGCTGTTTTGTGTGCTGCTATATCCCCTTCACATTTCAGACACTGCTCTGAATCACTGCTGCTCCACCTGCATTATAGCACATAAAAATCACCACTGCAGGAGAAGACCTGGCTCCAGGCTCTGAGCCAAAGTCTGTGTAATACAGATATGGCCCCTGAGTCTCAGTGTCACAGAACAGTGCCTTGCCCTTTTTCATTTAAGAAATTTTCACTTAAAAGTTGCAGGATCTTGATATTGGCAAGACTGTTATGGCACAGAAAGCAAACAGCTGCATTGACAGAAGATTCCCAAATAAAGAGGCTTTGCAGAAATCAATACACACATTCATGGAATGAAATAAACTTTCTTGTGACTCATCAGAGTTAAGGGTTCTCTTTAAAATACACTTTGAAAAGACAGCAGTAACAGGTTGGGATGCAAAATAAGATGAATGCTTTAACAAGAGGCTTCAGGTTAATTGAAGTCTTCTGCCAAGATATTCTATGCTTCACAACCAGCCAAAGATATGAACTGACACAGACTGCAACGGGGCTGTTCTCTGTAAGACCGTTGCTCAGTATTGTATGCTTTGACAGCACTGCCTAAAATATAATGGGATTATGTACAGATTGAAAAAGAAATGCTGACTAATGCTGCTGCACTTGATCTGTTTTGTGAGTGAAAAGCCAGACTGTTTTTCCAAGTACTTCCTGGGCTTCAGAAAATGAAATGCAATTTTAAAGTTGACATTAACAGAGAAATACTGACCTATTATAAAATATGGAAGAGAGTATATGGCTGTTATAAATTTGATCATTTTGAATTAGAAACACAATTAATCCAAGCTACCAGCAATTTGGAAGTCATTTGGCAGCTGAAAGTTCTGAGTATACTTTGACAATGTAAAGGTGGTGGCTCTAATTATTTTCTTGGTTCAAGACAAGTTTTTTTATTCATTCTGATACATGTTCTTTTCAAGCAAATAGTAATGGAAAATTGGAAATCCCATATTTTTGCCGGCTGTAATGGAGATGCGATAGTTTGCTCCTCTTGCCAACCAAAGCATCTAAGTACAAACTCAATATATAAGTATAGTTACTGAGATCCTGCATGACTCCAGAGAACTTGAAGCTACACTGATGGATAGATGGATACTACGTTTGTGAAAGACACACAGCCCACGTATGCACAGGAGAGCTGCCCACACATGTATTTTTGAAAGCAAATCTTGGTACCAGTTCCTAAGGTTGATTACTCAAATTCACAATTCCAGGGCAACCTCATCCTGAAAGCTGTGATCAGAGTCTTTGCAGCTACCAGGTCTCCATGGCTAGGGATTCTTAGCAGGGCTTATCTGGAGCAATGAATGCTGGAAGAACTGGACTCTGTAGAGTTCTGTAAATCCTCCCAAGTGTGCCCGAAGGGCTATCCTAGAAAAGCATACTCTGAAATCCCAGAGCCTTTACACAAGGCTGAAGATGTCTCTAAGGCCTGCTGACCTTACGTGATGAAGGTATTCTGAGCAACAAACCTCAGGGACTTCCATCTGCGCTGCTTAGGTTTAATTTATGGCAGCCAGAGGCCTTGAAATCTTTTCCTAGATCAAAACTATCTTTTTACAAGAAGGAAGTGTCTGGGGGGAAGAAGTAAGACCACCCTTACCTCCACAGGCTCTGACACAACATGCCAATTTTCTTCTGTTACATTCAATGGGAGAATCAGGAAAAGACTTGGAAAATCGATGAGGTTTTTTTATAGTTTTTTTTAATAGTTTCCAGAGATCAGAGCAGAATTATCTCTGTGACCTTGTAGACTTTTATACTTGGAAGATTTATGGATAGCTGACTACTACCTGATTTTATTATGCAAGGAGGCTTTAGGGCATTTCCAAACATGACCTGACATGATAGGAGAGAAGACATGCAGTGACAAGACTGCCTAATAGAGGCAGGTAGGAAAGAGATACAGAGTCCAGGCACTGCCTGATTATTAATGTGCCAAAGCAGCAACATTACTGCAAACTGACAGAGCTCATGTCAGAGCCACACATTCAGAAGCAAGAAAGCTGACATCTCAACAAAACAGAGGGGACACTGCCAGCCTGCACACAGGTATTGGGGAAAAACTGCTAAGAAAAACCAGCCAAAGACAGGGAGTAGATCTAAAAGCAAGAGCCTTTTAGATGGTCAGGGTGGGGACAGGTTGCTTATCCAAAGCCCTCTTTAGCTCCCTGGGAGGAAACAAGAATCTCCAAGGCAATAATCCTGTCGTCTGCAGGTGGGTCAGTCTTCCCACTGGCTGAAAAGGGAGCCATGGAGGATTAGGCTTAATTAAAACAGATGTCTAACTTCCAGATGCCTGTATTTAGCTGAAATAATTCCCAGAGCAGATTTCACTATTTTAGCTGGATATTCTTTGCTGCATTCTGTTTGTTTCTGTGCTCCAACTGTGTCTTTCCTATCTCTTCACAACAGTCAGATTTAACACCTGCCTCTTAGACCCTCACCTATCCATTCCATGCTGTTATCATTTATTGCCACTTACAAGGAAATTATCAACATTATGCAGTTCTTCCACCTCATTAATCAAGGACTTAAATTAAAAAGTTGAGGGTAAGACTTTCAAATACTTGCTGCATTGTTTATACCCACATATTGGAGCAGTAAAAGAGAAATAACAGCATGGATATTTTGAAACAGCCTGAGATGACAGAGACAAATTTCATTAAATGCCCATGGTTAATATGGGATGAAATAGATAAATTCAGGGCAGGAATTCCACAGACCACATGGGGCTCTGGGAATGACAGACACCATGGAGAGGTTTTGTAAAGCATTGTGAATTATTATATATGCAAGCTGATCAATTGCAACCATCTGACTGAAGTCCAGTTTGTCTGAAGCAAGAAAGGAACTAAAATTTATCAGATAAAATGAATTCAAAGAAATGAAATGAATTTGTGAGGTAATTTTTTTTTTCAGCAAAATTCTCTGAACAATAATGAAAAAGTTGTTTCATCTGAAATAAACCCTACATATCATAAAATAAGTTTTATTCAAAGCAACAAAATGAAAATGAATCTTAGAAAAAACAAAAAGCACTAAAATAAAAATGTTCATAGAAAAATAACATCTTTCATTAAAGTTCTCATAACACTTTTTAAAAATCCTTAAGAATTTAGTAATAGATATCACATACTGCATATGATTAATGATTAGATGCATCAGTAAATATACACTGATAAGATTAGTTTTATTTTAGATATTTATCTCTAGATTTTCATTTTGAAGCTGTATTTCCAGTCTTGAAATCTTTGATATTAGATACTGAAAAGTCTTTTAAGAAAAGTGGACCTGCTTTTCTTTTCATAAATTAAGACTCTGATGGCAAACCTTGCACCTTTGAGCAGGGCAGCAGCTCAATACTGTTACAAAAATTCTCTGTTCTTTTGGATAAAGCCTTGGGTTAAACAATGTTTTAGTGCTGGCAGACAACTTTTGGTTAGAAAACATTTTGGATCTATCCTGTTTGATCCTTTATAGCTACCTAGAGCTGTAATTTTACTCTAAAGGAGCACATCTCTTAGTCTCATGCAAAAGAAACAAACAACAAAGAAATAACTTCCCTCTGAAATCCATTCCAAGGTGTTTTAGGTTCTAAGGAAAAAACTTAGACACAGCCTGTCTAAATTCCTATGTTATACTAAAACTTGAGCAACTGCAAAAACAGTTTTCAAGCAATTGTGGAAATTCACAAAGATTTATGCCATCTCTACAACACTGCCTTTTGTTGTTTATAATTATAATTATAATTATGGTTAAAATCTCACTGTGAACAATAACATCAAAATTTGTCAGAGAGAGATATGAAAGGCAATATCCTGAATTATGTTTGGTCTCAAAAAATTTTCTGGATCCCTTGCTAATTTTGGCCTTACCTTTCCCACAAAAGGTTGGTTGCTCTGTGCTATTTTTGTTCCTTACCATTAAGTGATGGGAAGCAAGAGGTTCCTCGGGGTCAATCTCTGCATGCCAAGATCAACAACAGCCTTTTAGCATGTTTCTTGGGGAACATATTTTTGCTGGGCTGTGAAACCATTTAACTGACAAACTCAACTTTGCTCTGCTGTGTGATGTAGAGTTTTTCACAGATACAAGAAGTGAGACAAGCTGCTAATGATCTAAAGCTCAGTGAAGCAAAGGAAAGTCCTTCCAGGGAATTCAGTGAGTATTGATGAGGCTTGATAAAGCTCTTCTGTTTCACACCTGGGCTGATGAACTGATCTCTGTTCAAGGTATATGAAGGTAACAAGGGGCAGCCTGGCATAATTCAGGGGCACTCTCAGGGGCATATTTTGTTAATGGAGTACAACTATTTCAAGAGGACATGCACAAAATCAAACACACACCTCTTGGCTTTCCCATGGGTAAATGGCTGTTTGTGAGGGGAACAACTGTGCAGTGTCTGGGCCCTGTGTTAGGTCAGGCAAAAAAGTGGGAATGACGTGGCCAGAGGCACCATTAAAAGTACTTCCCAAGGAAAAAGTCACCTGACTTTTTTTTTTTAATAATAGAAACAAAACTTTTTTTTTTGTTTGTTTTTTTTTGTTTTTTTTTGTTTTTTTAGGGCATGATACTAATACTGGTTTTAAGTTTGATCCCTGTATGGGCCATTCTCTTAGGAGATGGTCCTTGTGGGTCCCTTCCAACTCAGAATGTTCTGTGATTCTGTATTGCTGTTGTCATCCACTAATGAGATTGCTGGTTCTGAAGAGCTGGAGCCAGACTTGTTCTAGAGGTGCACATTGGAAGGATGAGAGCTAATGGTTGTGTGTTGTGGCACGGGATATTGCTACTAGTATGAGGAAAAAAGTTTACCTAGACACAGGCACTGTGAGAGAGAGGCTGTGAAATATCCATCCCTGGGGAAATTAAAGATCTGACTGCATAGGAACCTGAACAATGTGATCTGTCTTTGCAGTTAGTTTGAGCACTAGTTTGGACTTAATGGCCTTATCCTTCCTCAAAAAAAAATTGTGTTCCTGCTTTGTCTGGGGTTATTTTTCTCCTCTGTGCAATATATGTCACTATTGGTTATGTACTGTTTCATCTTGCCAGCCATATTACCCTCCATATCCGCTCCCTGAAACATGTCAGTTCATACTAAATGTTTAATTTTTTACACAACACTTTCTTGACCTAATTTAGAAGACGATGCACACTGTACTTGCCCCGTCTATGATCAGCTATTCTGAAGTGTCTTGCTGTGCCATCAGTTTGGATGTACATTGTGCTAAGGACTGACAAGATCATACATTCCCATACATCCTACCAACAGTTTGCTAACCACAAATGTTTGCAATTTTGCACAGTTCCCAAACATCCACATTCTCTATAGATTCATGTACTCCAATAGTATAAACCATTCTGACAGAAAGGATGGAGAACACATTTTTCAAGAGGTCCAGTAAGGCTGTATTCCTGCTCCAGGCAGGCTTTTGAACAATGCAATTAAAATGAACATTTAAATATGACCATAAAAGAGCAAAAAACTCATCAAAAGAGACTGCCTAAAAAATGTCCTTTGCTGCAGCCACCCTGAAAACTGGCAGGAAGCTTTATAACCACAACTACTGAACACTAAGTTTTTCTGGTTGATGCTATTCTCCCCTGAATTTTGTAGCATTTTCTGGTGAAGCAAATGCCCACTGTGAGAAGACAGTAGAGTCACTGCTAGGTTTGAGGCCAGGGTTTAGGGCAGAAGAACAGCTATGACAAGCATACAGGGATCAACATCATCCTTACAGGAGCTGCAGTCAAGGCCCACAGAGGGTGGATTAGGGTCGTATTTGATTTCCCCCCAGAATAACTGCTATCATGCTCAGAGGACACTCAGAAACTGGATGGGAAATATGATGATAGAAAAAGCGGTTTTTCCTTTTTTTTTTCCCCCAAGATGATATTCTTGATTTTCCTGTTCATTTTTCAATGGTGATGGATTCTCAAGTATAGTAAACAGGCCTATGTTTCTGTAGTGTGAAGCAACAGCTAATAAGATGACAATTAATTTTCCTTATGAGCCAAAGCATGTTTCTTATTTTTTTAAGCACAAGGACAGGTGATTCTGACTTTTCTTACTGAGAAATTTTTCCACAACTACTTCTTAAGGTTATGACGGCCTTGTAACACTGACTTACTGTTCCACGGATAATCACCACATACTGGAGCGCCACTTGTGTAATTATCTAATCATGGAAAAGATAAAATTAATACAGAAGTTTCCCCAAGAGACTTTTAAAATGTAAAGTCAATAGTCTCCATGGAAATGTAGCTCAATACAAGTTTTTCCTCTGAGCCTCCTACTCTAGTGACACTTTTAATATGTGCTAATTATGCACATTCAGCCTTCTATTACATAGTAGTTGGCAAATGCTAATTATTATTTGCTCACTGGAGAGCTTAGGTCACTATGGACAGTCTTGAAACTTTTTAAGTTGCATGAAGTTCATGTCAACGAGAAACCTGCAACAGTGAGCTCTTCTTCCTCTCTGAATTTTAAGACAGATAGTATTAAAATGCAAACTACATCCAGAGCTATTTGAGTTAAGAAAAAAACAAAAAAAATTCTATTGTTTAAAATATTAATAGTTTTGACATGTAGTTGGTGCTCCAGGATACCCTTTCCCAAGGAAGTACTTACTTGGTTGTGTTGCAGGTTTCAGAGAAGAACTATAACCCTAGAGCCACACTAGTTTTGACTCAAATGACAAAATTTTTTGTTTACATCCAGAAAATGCAAAAGTATCCCTATGTACCTCAGACATAGTCTCCCTTGAAGAGTGCTTAATTTACTCTTTTTAAGGATACTGCATAGTTTATGGTTTGAAGAGATGAGTCTACAAACTAAATTGCATCCTGGACACAAACCTTAGCTTATTGATAAGGACTTACGAAAAATATTAAGTTTATTAAAAGATGGCTAGACTACATTTTGTATGTATGTGAATAGGTAAAGAGCAGGGTTTGGCTGAGATTCATTCCTTTAGAAAAACAACCACCACCACCAAAAAGCTCTGAAAAAACCAACCAACCAAAAATCCATCAAAACAAAATGAAAAAAAAAAAAAAAACCTCAACAAAAAGAAACCAAACAGAAAAACACAATATGAAAAAGACCTAAATATATAAACAAAAAAGCTGAAATATCACATGCTGTGAGCTGGAACATCCTGTGGAGATGTGTGTCTCCTTCAGTGGTATGGGGAAATCAGGTACCAAATGAATTGCCTTAAATTATGACGGGTGAATCTGAGGCCTCATTATTTGTCTGGGCTAAGGCACTACAGCAACCAAAACCTGAAAGCTGAACACAGAAAATGTGAAACTGGAACAGGAAACTGCTAGTTAGGAAACACTAGAGATCAGTGTGCAAAATGCATCATTTTGGATGCAAGAGATTTTGGAAGGCACGGTTTTTCTGAACAGTACAGTCTAGACTGACTCCAAGCTATTTAACCAATGGTATCAAAATATTGATCTTCATTCATGCTCGTGAACTTTTGTTTATGGAAGTGGCTCCCTTGACCTGACCTGTAGTGCTTGCAGATGAAGGGATTGTTCAGCACAGGCATAATCCAGCCATATAAGTCTATACTGAAATTATTAATGTGCTTTTAGAAATGATAGTCATCTTAAATGCCATAATTCTCAGGGTTAACAGCTTCTTCAAACAAGTGCTTTGGGATGCTGAGTTATTTAAACATCTTCCTAAGTAAACAGCTATGTCAGAGGTTGAGGGCAATAGAGGTTCTTCCTCTTCCCACTGAGTGTTTTCTGGAGAGGAGACAGTCACTAAAATTTTTGAATTGCCTTTACCAGAAACTAGCTCTTGCTCTTCTCAAATTGTGCCTCTTTCTTTCAGCTCTATTAAAAGGCAGGTTAATGACAAAATCCACTTTGGCATGTCAAAGTCTATGTGTCAGCTATGCATGTGTTCTTATTATCCTTTAGCCTCAGGATACTGTGAAAGCTGAATAGATACTGACCACCTGCTATTTCAGGAGGCCAGACAGAAAAGATACTAATATCCCCTCTGGGCATCAGCACAGAAGAGCCTCCTGCTCCTCCTCAGCATTGTGGCATTTATTTCTAAGGAGGTAAGGTATAAAGACAATAGTTTTTATATTAGGTTCTCATTTCTTGATGGCAAAAAAGTGGGAAAATTAACTGGAGGAAATTTTTCTTTTAATATTTGTGAATCTTGCTTACAGAACTTAGTCTGACTTGTCTGTAAGAAATACCAGTCTAGACAGCCTCTCAGATTGAATAATTTCTTTGCAATAATCTTAGATTTTGGCTTTTTTAATGTATTAGAAATATTTACCCAGCCAAGGAAAACACACCTCACAGTGAAGGCTGGTGGTGAGGACTGCTGTGCTACCACGGGGGAAATCCCAAAAAGCAGTTCACCTGTGGAAAGCAGGTCCTTCTGACAGGTGTCTGACAAATAAGTGTAGATAGGGTTTTCAGTCATGCACACTTGTTTTTCTAAGTGAATGAGAAGTTCTGGGAGAAGTAATGTTATAAAAATCCCACCAAAATTTCAGAAATTTTTGTGCAAGTACCTGTCTGTGTGATGACAATTTTAGTGAATATATCAAACCTAAATTCTTGCAGTCAGGACTATTAAGTCCCTCCTTCTATAATTTTATTTTAGACAAATATATTTCCCCTGACCTGGTCCAACTTGTGTTGATTCTTAAAATAAGAAAAGGAAGAGAGACCACAGCACACAGAGAAATTACCACCTGGCAGGGTAGACAGGAAAAGTTAGGGAGCACCTAGGATAATACTAGGATCACAGGAAGGAAGAATCACGTTTAAGGATGACGTGGCCCACACAAAGTAGGCTTTCAATAATCTCAGGCTGAAATTTTTATTTTAAACTATGAGGATAGAGAGGTAAGGTTTTTTTTCCATTTTAAAAATGCTAGGGAATTTTCTTATTTTTTCTGATATAGGATATTTGGTTTGAATTGAGTGACAAGTTCTTGCACCGAAAAAAACCTATGTGCATATTTTAATGAAAATACTCACTTGAAAATGCTAATCATCACTATTTGCAATAGTTGTATCTGTCATTTAGAAAGAAGCATACTGTACGTAACCAAGGTTAGTAATAACACTACAAAAATTACATTATGCCTCATTTCCCTACTTGAAAAATAATTCTTGTAGCAAAGGGATTATTTTTAAAAGTAGATGAACGCATTTAAAAAATGGACACTTACAAGAACCAGGACAATTTCTGGTCTGGAGATAGATATTAAAAAGAAAAACAATATATATGTTTCAGGGCACTGCATAATCATAGGAAGGAATCCTTGATATCTTTTGTTTTTCCTCACTGTAATCTATCAGATGGTGACACTCTGAATTTTCAAACTTCACTGTTTGTCTACATTGTCAACTACTCTTGCTAAGCACTGGAGGAGATGGACCATCTGCCTGCTTTGGTAGGTCAATAATTCATGACAAAACTCTGCTGTATCCTGCCTCAGGAGCTCTTGGCAAAACCGCAGTGGTCAAAATAATTTTCACTGTATTTTCTTTAGTAATACATTTACCCAGGACCCACGGTAATATCATCCACTCGACGATGGTTGGTGGGGGTCCCTGCATGCTGAGGTCTGACCTGTCGATGTGCTGAGAGGCAAGCAACAGCAGGAACAGAAAAGTCAAGTACGATGCAGTATGGCAGATAAATTTGATAAATGGCTTTCTGATGAACAGCCCCAATGGGCTTTTGGGAGCTATCAGGTAGCACACAGAGAAGACTGGGAAAAGGAGTCCTATCACAACACATGTCAACATCTTCACTGCCCAGTGTCGCCTCCGCCATCCGGGGAACTCGTCGTACCAGCGGGATGCGAGCAGCTGCTGGCAGTTGGGCTGAGCAACAAACTACAGAGAGAAGAAAGGATGAGAGTTAGTTTCTTGCTACATCTGCAAAGTTTTATCATTCTATGTATCTTTAGTAGATAGAGGTTAAAAAAATTAAAATAAATCCACAGCCTGTGCAAGCCCACTCATATTGACTATACCAGTAAGACAGGGCTGGGTCAGCCTGCCTTTCCTTCAACGCCAAAAGTATAGTGCAGAGAAACAAACATTTACTTTTCACAATAAAGCTTCACTTCCGCATTGGTTGAGTACACAAGGAGTCATCAGACTGCAAAACACATGGACTTCAAAACCTGACTTGAAACTGAAAAGCAAATTCACACAAATACTTCTATTATTTAATCAGCAACATTTGTGGAGAATTCGCAGAACATGAGGTAGAAGTTGATATGAAACCAAGGAGCACAACTGAGGTCTGCAAACAATGAAACTGAATTCCACAGCCATGAACAAACTGTTCTCAGTATGTTCCCTGCTAATTCTCTAAAAATCAGGTTTACATGCTTTAATGTTGACAAAACTCTTGCAGATGCATTAAAAAAACCACTTACACAACATGAACTAAGCATTAGCATTCCCCAGTGTTTCACTAACCCTTGTAAGGATACACACCTATCCTGTGTGATACTTTATGCTCCATCTGTTACCAAGACGGGATTTTATATTTTAGAATATGATCCTTAAAACTGAATTTCACCAAACCCCCCAAAACCAAGTAAATATTTAATATTTTTCAGATAACTTTTCAAAGAAGTATATATCAAGGTTTTATGTCATATTTTTCTTTGATCACTAGCTCCTATTTCCCCATTGTTTTCCTCTATAAAGGTGACATAGAGTGGCAGCACACAAGACTTGATATAAAAAGCATAGAATAGAAGCAACATATGTATCAAAGAGGGCCAGAGTTGCATTAAAAAAAAAAAAAAAAAGAAAAGAAAAAAAGGAATTAAAATAAGCATTTTCCTTCTGTTACTCTGGTGGTTTAATGCTGGCTAGATTCCTGGTGCCCAACAAAGCTGCTCTATCACTCCACTCTTCAGCTGGGGAGGGGAAAGAGAGAAGATGTAAGGAAAGGCTCGTGGGTCAAGATAGGGACAGGGAGAGATCACTCACCAATTACCATCATGGGCAAAACAGACTCAACTTGGGGCAATTAATTTATTACCCATCAAACCAGAGTAGAATAATCAGAAACAAAATCAAACCTTAAAACAAGCTTTCTCTCTCCCCTTCCTTTTTCCCAGGCTCACCCCTCCCTTTTCACTCCTGAATTCTCTATCTCAACCTCCACATGGTGCAGGGAGATGGGAATGGGGGTGTGGTCAGTTCCTCACATTGTCTCTGCCACTACTTTCTCCTCAGGGGGAGGACTTCTCACACTCTTCCCCTGCTCCACTGTGGGGTTCGTCCCATGAAAGACAGTTCTCCACAACTTTCTACAACATGACTCCTTCCCACGGGCTGCAGTTCTTCATGAGCTGCTCCAGCTTGGGTCTGTTCCATGGGGTGCAGTTCCTCAGGAGCAGACTGCTCCAGCATGGGTCCTCCATGGAGTCATAAGTCCTGCCAGCAAACCTGCCCCAGCTTGGACTTGGACTCCTCTCTCCACAGGACCACAGGTCTTGCCAGGAGCTTGGTCCATTGCAGGGCTCCCAGTGGGTCACAGTCTCCTTCATGCATCCACATGTTCCAGTGCGGAGCTACTCAGGGGTGCAGGTGGATCTCTGCTCCACCATGGACCTCCATGCGCAGCAGGGTGACAGCCTGTCATGTCATGGTCTTCCTCACCAGCTGCAGAGTCGTCTCTGCTCTGCTCTGCTCCTGGAATACTTCCCCCTCCTTCTCCATTGACCTGGGTGCAGAGTTGTGTTGCTCACATATTCTCACTCTAACACTAACTTCTTTCTTCTTCTTTAATCTGCTATCCCAGAGGCACTGCNATTGCAGGGCTCCCAGTGGGTCACAGTCTCCTTCATGCATCCACATGTTCCAGTGCGGAGCTACTCAGGGGTGCAGGTGGATCTCTGCTCCACCATGGACCTCCATGCGCAGCAGGGTGACAGCCTGTCATGTCATGGTCTTCCTCACCAGCTGCAGAGTCGTCTCTGCTCTGCTCTGCTCCTGGAATACCTCCCCCTCCTTCTCCATTGACCTGGGTGCAGAGTTGTGTTGCTCACATATTCTCACTCTAACACTAACTTCTTTCTTCTTTAATCTGCTATCCCAGAGGCACTGCCATCACCAGTGATGGGCTCAGCTTTGGCTAGAGGCATGTCCATCTTGGAGGATCTGGCATTGAACGTGGGAGAAAGGGGAGAATCTGGCAGCATCTCACTTAAGCAGCCCAGCTATCAAAATCTTTCCATGCAAAATCAATACATTCATACACGTATGAGTGTGTTACATACATACAGTGGATTAAATCATTAGCTGAAAACTTAGGCTATGCAGAAACTTTTTTCTTATTACAAAATTGTATTTTTTCACTAAATAATTTCAGATTTGAACTCAATTCAAATGCACTTATTTTGGGATCTTACATTATTTTGATAATACTTATAACCACAGGAGTCAAATTCCTTTGGGGATGAATAACAGGTAACTTCTCATACTGTTTCTAAAATCACTGGGATTACTACTGGTAAAAAAATGCTCTTTAGATTGCAATGAAATGACAGTCAGCATGCATCTTTCTATATATGTCTGGATCTTGTCAGAATTTATCACCTCAGCCAAATTCAAACCTGGTGTACATTAATGAAATGTCAGAGTCTTTAGCAGCGACAAATTTGCGTACCAGACACCAGCAGTGAAGCTGCCTCTGACTGTTGTGAAAGATAAGAAAATTTACTCCTACTGTAAGGATCTTGAAAATAGCCTTAAAGAAGAGCAACAGAGTGTACTCCTCCATTAGGAAAAATGCATTCTCAAGGTTTCAGGTTGTTTCTTTCAAGGTAAAAATGTCTGGAATAATAGTGTATAGAGTCAGAGTAGATGGTTTCAAAGTTATGTTTTTGCCAAGTTTATTTTCTCTAAAACATTTTTCAACTTAATTAGCTTGAGTAGGTACAGATTAGTGCTTTGCTTGACTAGTGAAAAAGTATGACTCATGGAATAATTCCTCAATAAAATATTTTTCTCTTTTTGCCCCAGAGAGTGCCAGGTCCATGTTTGCTTCCTCCTCTTCATACTATCTTCCCACTATGTATCCTCTCACCTGAATTAATCAGTTCCTAATTCTTGCCTGTGCCCCCTTTCTAAACACCCTTGGCCACCCTCACAGTGTTGGGGACCTATGTGAAGGAAGAGCTGCCAGCGGCCAGCAAAGGCTGGTGACAAATGTAGGGGACTACTCCTTGCCAAGCATGGCTAAAAGGGAGTTAACTTTCCTGTTTGCAATGTAGAGAAAATTAAGTTAAAGGCAGCAGTTTTTCCAATGTCCAAATATTAGGCTGCCCTGCTCAGCAACAACAAAACAAATATTAGGACTGGGCAGACCAGAGCTGATGCAGAGGTACTTCATGCCATGAAGAGATCCTTGCTGAATGCACCACCTGGAGGATGCTCCATGATGGGGTGAGCACTGCATTGTTTAGTTCTAGTCTTTAAACAGATTAATATGCAAAACTGTCGGTGTTAATAGAGAAAGCATTTCTGAGCAGGCTTAAAAAAAATGCCTATTGTCTTCTAATACCCATATTAGATTTTATGGTGATGGGACTGTGTGGCTAAGGTGGAATGTGTCAAGGATGGTGTTCTGAGGCACAGGAAGTTTTTCAGTTTGTGCAGAAAATTTTCAAATCCCAGACACTGAAGAGGCAATTTTTTAAGTAATAATTTCATAAGAAATCAGCAATCACTTTCCTTCAAAATATGACTGTGACAAGAGAATTCTAGCACTGGCTGGATCCTCTGATTATGGAAGAAAACTTACAAAGACTATATATTTGGTATGGCTGGAGTCAGAGGGAGCAGCCTTGGTAATGTGCTTTACATTACTTGTTTGACATAAAATACATAAGAAACAACTAATGTTATGGTATGGAGCAAGCATATAAAATACTATGTCTGCATTTGAAGAGCTGTATGCACAGGGAAGCAGTTCTAGTGCCACAGGAAAAGGTCTGTAACAGAAAACACCACACAGTGTGTTTATCTACAGATGATATAATGCATTTCTGAGAGGTCTAAATATTCATGCTGATGTGTTTTTGATGTAACAACACATTGGCAAGGTTGGTTAGCAATGTTCTGAAACAACAAAAATATCTGGCTCTTCACTGAAGACTTTTCTTTATGGTTCTGAGCTTCATTTGCTATATAACATGAACTATGAACCAATCCAAAGTATTCTTCAGATATTTGGAAAATTA
Organism: Promerops cafer; assembly: GCA_013398275.1. Classification (NCBI taxonomy): domain Eukaryota; kingdom Metazoa; phylum Chordata; class Aves; order Passeriformes; family Nectariniidae; genus Promerops; species Promerops cafer. The sequence continues at coordinate 420,185 of VZSE01001569.1, read as the reverse complement.
TCCTCAATCTCTCTTGCTGAAACTTCTTTTAAAGTTCAATTTATCAATGAACTGTATGACATTATTAAAAATTTCCAAACTAATTCTCAAAGGTTTGACTACTTCTTTCATTTTTGTGGTCAAGAGATTGTCATCATATGCTGTGAAATATGGTCAGTAGTTATAGCTATTTATATTAATTACATTAGCTAAAAAATGAAGGAAGGTTTTGAACAGGGAAAACTTATACCCTGATGGAAGAAAAGTGTGCACAGTGGTGAACCCTACAGACTTGTTTTTCAGCTGCACAGGAAAGGTGAGTTTGTCCCTTCTGATCCTTGTGGAGGACCAGAGGAAATGAGGGGAAGATGTTGTTTTCATGCTTCATAAGTAAATATTTGAGAGCATACAAGAACTTGGGGCAGGGAAACCTTCCTGGGACTCACAGTGTAAATGCTGCCCGTGTAGCCTGTCTCACAGACATTACTCACAGGTAACAAACAGTTAAATAGATAAAATTATTTAATCTGTGATTAATATATATTATTCCAATTTTATTCCAAATTACAATTGGAATTACAATTTTAATTTATCCACTGAAAAGCTCTTCTCTACAGAAAAAAATAAGGAAAAAGTCTTAATGACAAAATTCTCTGGTCATTTCACATTTATATTATAACCATTAGAAACCTTTCTATTAGGAAGGAAGAGTAAAAGTGGATGGAAGAAAGACATGCTCCAGCAGAGGACAATTCCTGTATAAATGGATGGCATTACATCTAAGATGATCACGTATTAAAGCTAAATAGTCACGTAAGTCCCCTGATGAACTTGGAGATAAAAAAAAAATTAGAAACTATTTTACATAAGTATTTTGTGACTAGCAGAAATAGAAATACTCTGTGACATTAATTTGCCAGTTCTGCATTGCCTATGCCAAAATATTTTCACTGTAGTATAATTTTCTTCCTTAATTGGAGAGATTGGAGGTATTCTTTTACTATTCTTGAGTATCTTTTGTACTGTCAGTATTATGTTATTTGACTTTGACATTGTCTCCACATAATTACCAATCAGCAAGTTTATATTTTCACATTATGATGGCTTCCAGGAGTTTGTAATTACACAAGGGATTTTGCTACATGATTATTCCCCATTTCACATCTTCAGCTCCTTCATAGAGTCTGCCCATATGAAAATGTTCTGGTATTCATTCTCTTAGTTCTCATGCTGGGAATTGGCTCTTCCCTGAGACCATTGAAAAACAGAAATTATTCACAGTGCCAGGAAAAATAATCTGGTATAAATAATAACAGAGCCTAATTCTAGTGTTATCCAAGCATATGCATAACACAGAATTTAATTTTCACTTCTGATTAAATCTGGTTTTGCTAGAATACATCTCTCAGTCAATGAAATGATGAAGAAATAACACAATTGATACTATTAACTATATATATGGTCTTTAAAGAAATAATACTTTTATAAATAATCTATCATCCGAATAAGTTATTAGCTCTTTACCATACCACAACGTTACCTTCAAGTATTTATTTCACTGTGTTATGAAATACAAAAAGATTAAAAAACCTCCACTTGTAACAAGGTGCTCATTTTTACATTTATAAAAGCAGTCTAACAAAATCTGAGGTCCAAATTAAATTTTCATTCTGACATCAATAGGTGGTTGAGTATGCTATATAAAAAAGGATGTAATTTGTCATCTAGAAATGAAAGCTGTCAAAGAAGATTTATTTCCTTTCTGACATATACAAGTGAGTTATGCTGTAGCACAAAGAACTATCTCTGATAGCATTCTCTAACAGATCAATGACCTTAAAGACTTTTTTTAATGAGGAAACAGCCAAAAACATTTATCATAGACTTTCTTATTAATACCTTTTTGAAGTCATAGCCAGATTCTCTGTTGTACTGTCATTACAGACACACTGGCAGGAAAGGTTTGCTCTGATAACTTTGTCACACACACTTGCCAAGGACTGTGCTCCCATTTGACAAGACTCAAGCTCAATTGCTTTTTCTTTCTCTAGAATACTTTTCATATTTTACAAATTTTCACTGATACTTAATGAAAACCTAAGCTCTTCTATTTAGTTTAACTTCAAATTCACATGTCAGTATTTTCTATCTATTGGTTGTGAAAAGCATTGGCACTAATGACAGATTTGAGTCCCAGTCTCACTAAGAAGACTCCTAAATTTGCTAGATTGTTTCTCCCTGTAGAGATGTCACTGCATGTTCTTTTCTACATCTTCCCCCAAAGGCCATATTTGAGAATTTCAGCGCTTACTCTGTAAGGACTGCTTAATTAAGACAAACAACATTTAATTTCAATTTAAATGCTTTAATGTTATTGACTAGATCAGCTCTACATTTTAGTTTCAAAAAGCTAGGGACCGTGTTCTAGATTCCTTTGGGTACTGAGTGTTTTCTGCCTCAGGCCAGAAACCCTGATTCCTGCACCAAATCCTGTGAATCTTCTCAAGTCCATCCATTCTAAATCTTGTGCCAGCTGGAGCAGACCAATAATCATGATATGTGCTGGATGCAAACCACTGCATCAACTTTTACTCAGTTGTCTGCAGCTGTGTCCTTTAGGGGACCAGTGAGCTCACTCGGTGTCATGGTTTAACCCCCAGCTGGCAACAAAATACCACAGAGTGGCTCATGCACCACCCCATTCCTCTCAGTGGGGTGGGGAGGAAAATTGGAAAAAGGTAAAAAAAAATGGCTTGAAATAAGAACAGTTGAACAATTGAATTAAAGTAATATAAAACAACAATAATAATAATGATGAAGAAAAAGAGAGAGAGGAATAAAACCCAAGAGAAACAGGTGATGCTCAATGTGATTGCCCACCCACAGCTGAGTGCTGCCCAGCTCATCCCCGAGCAGAGATTGGCCCCACCTAGCCAGCCTCCCCCAGTTTATATACTGGGCATGACATTCTAAGGTATGGAACATTCCTTTAGCCAGTTTGGGTCACCTGTCCTGGCCATGCTCCCTCCCAGCCTCTCGTGCACCTGCCCACTGGCAGAGCATGGGGCACTGAGATGTCCTTGGCTTAGGGTGAGCATTGCTCAGCAACAACAAAACATCAGCATGCTACCAACCTTATACTAAACCCAAAACTCAGCACTGTACCAGCTGATAAGAAGAACATTAACTCTATCCTGGTGAAAACCAGGACACTTGGGAACAGAGCACCAGACCACACCACCTTGTATATGATCAGGGTAACCTGATCTCAGATCCATCAGATCTCTGTAGCAGAGCAAATTCACAGCACAGATGCCTTCATCATAAAATCCAGAGTTTACATTCCTCTCACCAAGAATAGAATAAAATTCCAGTTTTTTTTATTTTTAATTATTCTATTGTGTAACTTAAAATATGAGGAGGAAGGAAACAAAATAAAAAGAAAATAGAAAAGTAAAAACTGAAATGCTTTTTTAAAGGATTAATGACATTGCAGCTTTGAGCATTTTAAATTTCTCATTTGCTACATCAACACAAGCAGAAGCTTTTTGTTTGATTCATTACTCCTTCCCAGTAAAATGAACCAGTACAGAAAAAAAACTATTAAATATCTATTAAATAAGTCAAGAATTATCTATAATTTCAGTGATTCTGATTAATTGCTTAGAAAAGGCAATGGCAACTGAAAGTAGAATGCAGTTGTTAGGAGCCAGCTGTGCATGAATAGTTTGTTAGACTTCCCAGTGGTAAAGGAAAATGAATCAGTTATTAGGCTTTGAGATGATTGTGTAAAATAGCTCAAAACTTCAGAATTGTGATGTTGGTATAATACTTCTAGCTCCCACTCTGGGCAAGTGTTAGAACCACCATAATTCAAAACATTTTTGTGGGAAAAACAATTACAGAAGCCCTGTAAGTATCTGAAGAGAAAATAAAATATGAACTTACTTCTGTTATACTGGATCCCTATTTTTGCACACCTAGCTGGTGTATTTCCATGCATAGCAAGCAAATAATAAAACTGATATTTCTATGTAAAGTCCTGCATTTGGGACAGAATAGCCCTGTGCAACAGTGCAACCTAGAATTCATGCTCTAGGGAGTAACTGTGCAGAAAACACCTGGAGACACCAGTAAGCAAGAAGATAAATATGACTGGGCACATATTTACTCTAGTCTCTATCATTTCAATCCTATTACTCCCAAGGCACTTTTCATATACCTCTGACACCAAGTTTCCTGTCTGTACCAATAGTTTCTACAAAATACACTGCCTTACAAGAGAATAGAAATAGGGGCTGATCATTCTCTCAGTATTCATTCTAACACTGAATAAATTGAGACTATAAACACGTTTTGTTTATAATCTCAGAAGTTCATTTTACAAGACCAAAATCAATACGTATTCTAAAAAACTTCATATACCAATACAGGGAATGTAAAAGGAAAAAAACACACACATCTGGACCAGTGAGCAATTAGCACTTAAAGCTCCTTTCCAGCCCAAATCATTCTATGACTCTACTTTTCTTACATTCAAGTTGGTTTTATGTCCTGTATTGGTAAGGCCTCCAAGCCTTAGCTGGTCAGCCAGAAGGGGTTAGGATCCAAGTTAGCTACAGGTCCACTATGTGACAGAGCCAGTGAGTTCCCTCACATCCAGAACATTCTACCACTTTGTCTACTTCTGTAGCTGCCATATCGCCAGAAGGAAAAGTTACAAATTAATAAACCAACCTTTCAAAAATAATGAGGGAGCTGCAAATATGTTGAAAGCAACTAAAGCGCAGAACACAGTGAGAGTTTAACTGGAGAAAAATTAGCTAAGAAAAGCTTTGAGTGAGGGATGGGTAGGAAAACAACCAGAACAGCTAGATTCTTCCTCTGGGCATTGCCTGCTCATGTGAGAATTTCTCTTGGCATCACTGGAGACCACCCTGTTCCTCATTTACTCAGCTTGTTGCAGAGGCCAAAACAACATAGAGAGTCGTTCTTAGTTCCACTTTCCTTTTTTGATTGTCCTTTCAGATTGGAGCAGGGTATTGAGTTATTTGAAAGAAACCTGAACACAAAAATTTTAATGCCTTCTTTGCTTCATTTTCAGGCTCTTTGACTGTTTCTGTGAAGAGAAACCTTGGATCAGTGATATTTTGTTGCACTATTTAATATTTTCTGTAAAAACAATGGTAATCACCTCCCATTAGCACCAGGCAAATTTAGATTTCACGCTGTTAGCTTAGCTTTATGAGTTGCCATCCTGCATCCTTATGTGAAAAATGGATATTAAGCATTAACTGTTCTTGACTCTATGCTTATACTGCTCTAGCCAAGAGATAAGAGAGTTGAACTCCAAGGTTTCCCAGTGTCTTTAGAAGTGACTGTTTATGATGTGAAGCTTGTGTGGAACTGAAGAGGCCAAAGTTCCCCAAAATCAGTGGGAGTCCAGTTCCTGGAAAGCATTACACTCATTTGAAGGTTGACTGAATAAAAAAATTAGAGGGATTAGGGAAAAATAAAAACACAGACTGATTTCAAAAGCATTCAAGCTAAATAAAGCAATAAATAGCATATTTTTCTGTTGAAAGTTCTCTGGCTTTGCAGTTTCGTAAATAGGAACAGAATGTATATAGTCACTTAATCTGCTTTTCTTTCGCTTCAAATACTTCAATGATTTTTATCTTTAGTTTCCTCTTGTTTAACTTGGCTGTGTTTTTATCTAAGAATGTTGAGGGCTGAGAAATCAGATTAATCACCCAGTTCCTGCACAAAGACTAAACTGAAATGATAAGTCTTTGGCAAGGATGCTTAGTGAGCATTATTCTGAGACCATTTTCAGGAGAAATGCATGTGAGTCTCTAAAGGATGCATCAGTCTTTTCAGTCAAGTGCAGCCATGTGCAGCTTCTGCAGTTTAAACACAATATATTAATCTTGGAAAGTACCAGGGGAGTATAACTGCTTGCTCCAAAGTCTTGCTTTCCAAAAGCTCTTTTACACCTAAGAATAGGTTGTGGTTGAAGAAAATTACCTTCTCTTGGGAACAGACCTAAGAAATACTGTGCTTTAACGTAATGGGAAGATACCTACTACAGCCATTAATGAAAATCTGTGTATCCAGCATCTGCCAGCCTGGATAAGTAAGTACAGTCCTTGGATAATTCTTTCCTCTTATGAAGCTCTTTTTGTGGCAAATTGCAAATTTGTGGCAAAACATTAGAGTTTGGTATCTCAAATAAAAACCTGCAGTTACTCTCACTGTTGTTGTAAAGATGTCTGAACACTGCTGGTTTCTTTCACGGTGAAGAACCAGAGTGACAAAGGCATTAATAAAGAGCCCATTTTAATTGAGAATTACATAAACATCACTGTTAAGGATGTTCAGGCCTCATCTACACTGAAGAAATCAGTGACTGAGTCTGAGCATTCAACCCCAGTCATCCCCGCTACCTATTGTCTCTTGCCTGGTTCCACTTTTTATTTCTCCAGACAGATCTGTGCAAGGCAAATCTGCAACTTTTTGAAATCTGCATACAAATCCCTTAGCATCACTCAGTCAGTCATCCTGTCAGGCTATGGTCTGCTTGCATTTAGCAGTATAGACAACCTTTCAAAGACCAGTTCCTCGCTCAATATTTTATTGATTTACATTATACATTTCTGTGTTAGACTGGTGTTTCTAAAATTTATTGCATGCTTCTAGTAACTGGATAACTCAGAGGATGTTTCTGTTTGGCCAGATTCCATAGCACTCTCTTTTGGAGATAGGGCATAACACATTGGCTTGTACTACCAGGTAAAGGAATATATTTTCTTTTAAAGTTTGGAAGAAAATGACCATTTGTTAAAAGCTAGAGGTGGAAGAAGCATATGTGGAAGGATATAAACAAAGGTTTTTTCAGCCCCTGATGGTTTGAGGCTACATCCTTCCTCGACAAATCAAAGGCAATTTGTTCACTGTCAGAGAAATATACTTCATAGGCTGTTGTCACTGCCTGTATGACTTACATGCCCTGGCCTCTGCTCCAGCAAGTCATAAAGTGTACATTTCTAAGAAAGAGTTGCTCTTTAATCCTTGTGAAAGATACTAGTACTCTGAAGAAATATTTTTCTTTTGCTTTTTTTTCACTCTTCTGTGATGTTTCCCGATCACATGCATGAAAGCATAATTCTTTAAACCAAAATTTATCTGAGAGTCAGTGATACATTACAATTAAGAATAAAGAAACTTTTTGTATGATAAGACATAAGCGAGTACAGAGAGGAAAAAGCCCAAGTAAACATACAAAAACCCCTGAAGCTCCTACATGACATGCAATTTAAATTTAGACCACATGTGTACCTTTATCATCCTATATATAACCTACAGGCTTTAACAAAATCAGCTGGGCCAAAGGCTCCCATGGTGGTCCACAGAGGCCATTCTGGTGACACCTCCTGAGCTAATGTCATCTTCAGTCATCTTTTTTCCACAAAATCCAGCCTGCATCTGTAAAGGTCTCATGCTAATACCATCAAACACTAGTCAGGAAGCAAAACCTCTTCTTCACCACACAACCCTTTTAAATTTACACCCAAAATACCTACTTGCTGAGATCGTGGTGGTGAGACTCCAGTTTCTCTTTATTACTTACTGCTGCCCACTCTGTGCCATTTAGTACCAGCCCTGACAGAATCCATAGCTCTCCCAAATCCAGCCTCTACCAACACAAAAAAATGGTGATTTCTTCAGCATCCAAATGCGTCAGTGAGAGGTTGAGAGGAATGGCAGCCAAAAACCTCTATACGTCATAACTACACTACATAGTCAACTAAATTATATTGTAATTGTGCAGGGAAACAGCTGCAGCACTCTCTAAGATTTAACTGTGAGCTCCTTTAGTGCTTCATTCTAGAACTTCAAAGATAATCCAACATCAGTGTTTTTCTCTGGGGAATTTTAGAAACTCCGACAGGGGATCTGACACACAAACCCCTTAATTCTCTAACCTTGACAGCTCACAAAGGTAAAAACTCACCTCCTCTTTGGAAAAGAAGACTTGATGGCAGATGTATTATCATTACTGCTTTGGGAAAATGTTTTTTCTTTCTCTGAAGTACTGAGCTTGCTAAACTTGTTACAAACCCCAGCTTTTCCATGGCAACTGAGGGAGGATAGAAGACAAAGGACCCAAGGCTGAGAGAGTGATATTTATGTCTCTATTGGCAGAGTATTTATATTGGCAGTGTTACGATGTGTCAATTTACACTGATTGCATTTGTGAAGGAAGGAAACCAGAAAGGAAGGGAACTTCTTTTCTTTCATTTTCTTTTTGAAAATGATAGGATAATAATTTTCACCTAAATGTTTTGAAGCGAATCACCATATCTGTTGAAAAGTTGGTATAAGAAGAATTGTATAAATTTGCTAAATCGTTCACTGTTTAACTATGCTGTTGATTTTATTGTTTTCTTTCTAATGTAAGTATTTCTGTTTTGTTCCTGTGAAAAGAATATCTGTAAACGGAACACTTTGACATTCTATCTTCTGACGTAATAAATAATTTTATAGTGATCCATCCTTTTCCTTCCTCAACCACTTGAAAATTCATATTGCTTCATTGCTTCAAAATCATTGAGCTATTTTGGAAGTTAAATACCCCTGGAGTACTGCTGCAATATTAATAAACACAAAAAAAACCCCATTTCTGTACTCTTAAAATCTATTAAGGGTCTTTCATTATGCTTTCAGCAGAGATGCCAGGTTGTATACTGGCAAGCAAATATGAGAAAGACTAAGGTAGCCAGATTCCTTAATGCCACAGAAGAGAGGCAAGCATGTGTCATCCTCTGTACACTTGATGACAGAGTCTTCCAAGCACACCAGCTACAGTGTGTTTGTGTCCTCAGTTCCTGTCAGATCACAGAAAACCCAGCCTAGAAGGGACCTCAGTGGAGAGTGGGTTCCTTCTTTTGCTTTGCCTGCATGGGTGGCTTCTGCTTTATTTATTAAACTGCCTTTTTCTTAACCCATGGGTTTTCTCAATTTTACTCTTCTGGTTCTCTCCCCCATGCCACTGGGGGAGAGTGAGCAAGCAGTTGTGTGCTGCTTACTTGTCAGATGGGGTGAAACCACAACAGGTATGTTTACTACAGCTGAAAGTTGCACCAGAAAAGCAAGACAGCCTCAAACCAATATAACCTTAAGTATCAATCAGGTCCTGTCTAACATCATGCACTGTAATATGAAGATCATACCTGGAAAGATCAGTCTGAAAAGAAAAAGTGCTCCTCCTGCCAGGCTACTTTTGCCAAGGTTTAGTACAGAACAAAGGTTTTTTTCATAGCCAGGTTAGGAAGACAAGCTTAATTTACTATGAAAACGATTATTTCTCCTCACTTCAGTGTTATTATGCTACTTACCTTTAATGTGATTTGCTTAATACATTTTTATTGAGAATAGGGCCACATGCAGTGAAAGTATTTTTCAGTGTATATAAAACCGTATCCTTTTTTTCAGGATTTTGACAGATTTTGAATAAATTCACTAGAGGTTTCAGCATTGGAAATAATGATGAAGTGTCTCAACACAAATGCAATCTTGCAGGCTGTCATAGCTCTAACAGTTCTCTCTTGCAAAACTTTCCATCTGATCTGCAGAATCTTTATGTAAAATTGAGGATTTTTCCCTCAGATCAAAACTCTGAAATGCAGCTTTGCATCATGCTTACTTCTCCAGGCAGACCCTTAAATCACACAACGCACTAGAAGGGATTCCTGTAAACAGGTTCATCATTTCTTCTTAAGGGCCTTTTCTGGGTCTTAGAGAAACAGAATATCAAGACTTAAAAAAACAGCCACTGTTAGTAACCTTCCAGAAATTATATGCTATTCCTTTCAACCCGTATAACACATCTAGTTGTCCCTTGTCACCTTTACAATAATTGTAAGCAACATAAGTAGTGACAAAAATTATTTTATTCTCAGATGGCCTGGGTTGCCTGGAAGTGTCTGTCTCTTCCCATCAATGATGAAGGAACCCAAGGCTGGGCTGCTGACATAGGTACCACAGTAAAATACCTGAGGTTATGTGGAATGAGTCAGGAGCTCACAGCACAAGCACACTACAGGAATGGCTATTTCTAGCTCCTTTTTGTGTCCTCTTAAGAAGGCAGAAACAAATACTTGAATTAATTGTATTAATAATGTGTCAAAACTTTTTTACACGATGTTACACATTCAGCTTGTCTTAATGTCAAATGCCATGTAAACGAGTCATGTCTTTTTTGTGAACCTTAACAGGTTTGCTAATAAAGCCCTTAAGGTCAGCTATTTAGAACAACCTCTAATTTAAACAACTGCATTGCCCTGATAATTAAACATCATTGTCTTTTATGCACAGCAGGCAGAGTAAAATGTCCTCTTCATCCACCTAAAAAACCTAACAAGCCAGACCTTGTACTTGACCAACACAACATAGGCATGTTGCAGGTTTGTAGACCTTCAGCAATTTCTACTTTCTGAAAGTAGAAATTCATCTTTCTCTCCCACAGATGTTAAAGACCCTCACATTTATCCAATACTACTCAGGAATGAAACACACAAAGAATAAAAGCCATGATTTGATGTAAGAAAGAATATGGCAGATGATGTTCAACTCTGGATTTCTTTCTTCTCCTATTCATATGTATTCACCTAGGCTTTTCCCTGTTCTCCGAAACATTCTGCAAAATCCTTCCTCATCACGTTCTTGCCAGTTTGCAAGTGCTCACCGACAAGTGAGACTATTTTCTCCACTATAAAAGAGCTTTCAATTTCTTGAAATCTTTTCTTAAAATGTCTTATTTCTGTAAAATATCTCAAGAACCAACATATTTCAACCCTGAAGAATATAATCTTATTATTTATAGAAGAAAGCCAAGTGAATCTGCAAGGAGGACTTGTTGATAGTTTTGTGTAAACATTTTCCTCTTTGAAAAATACCCTAGAAAGTCAAATGCCAGCACTCAAAATTGAACCCTATATGACTTTCAAAAAGCAAGTTCCACTTTGTCAAACCACTGCCATATTGAATATCTCTCCTAATTTTTCTACTTTAGTTCCTGGAGCTGGAAAGTTTAGAAAGTAATATTCTCTGCTCAACTGAATATAGACCTGATCTCTTTGGAGGCACAAGAGTGAGTTCATCTAACAAGCATTTTGGACAGAAGGACAGAACACTTTGAGACATAGTCCTAAATCTAGCCCAGGTTTGTAGGGAAGCTTGTAGGTGCATTAGCAGGGACTTCTTCAAACCAACTTCTGCTGCTGCCAGTCTCAAAAGAAGGGTTGTGCACTGCTGGTTAGGGGTTTGCACTACTGGTTATTCCTGTTTGAGGCAGATATCCCAGCAACATTTCCTATAATGAAGATGCCAAAAAGGAATTGAAATGAGAGATTTCCTCTGTACTTCATTAACAGAAAGTTTCCTCTTTGAGTTAATTACTTCCATCAAATGTTTGAAATAAAAAGATGCTGATCTCAGTTCATGAATAGTTTAACTAGAACTGTGATGTGAGGGTTGCAACCTGTGTGTAGCACATAGCATTTAAAGGTTACTGATGCCTTCTGAGACATCATTAATTACTTACTGGTGGAATTAATTTCCCCTTATGTGGGCTCTGAGCCTCCAGAATTCAAAGTCTCTGTTACCACAGGGTAGAAATTGCAGTTGATGCAGGAAATTGTCTAACTTGCTTCATTTCATAGGCATTTTCAATGCCTAGTGAAGTAATTCTTCTAAATGAAGCACACTGTTTCCTTAGCCACAGAAGCAGAGAGGGATGCCTCTGGAATGAACTTATATGTCTTATCTTGAACAGACAGGATCTCCCTCTGTGCATACCTCTGTCTATTGACTGTATAAGGAATTTGTTCACATATTCTAGGAAAATTGCTTCACCACAACTAAATGCTGTATTAAGCAGATGTGCCCTGTGATTTAGGAACATTTTTTCCTAGCAGCAATAAGTACAGCTTCCACAGGGACACCTACACCTCATTTAGTCCTTCTTGACTAATTGATTTTCTTCTATAACAAGGTGACCTGAATGAGGGAAGAGTGTTGATATTGGCCACCTGTACTTCAGTAAAGCCTTTGACACCATTTCCCACAGTACTCCTCCTGGAGAAATTGGAAGGTCTTGGCCTGGATGGGAATACCCTTCATGACTTAAAAAACTGTCTGGATGACCGGGCCCAGGGAATGGTGGTGAATTGAATTACATCCAGTTGGTAGCTGGTCACTAGTGGTGACCCCAGTGCTCAGTGTTGGGGCCAGTCCTGTTTAGTACGTTTATCAATGATCTGGATGAGGGTATTAACTGCACCTGCAGTCAGTTTGCAGAGGATACTAAGCTGGGAAGGAGTGTTGTTCTGCTAGAGAACTGGAAGGTTCTACAGAGGGATCTGTAAAGGCTGGATTGATGGTTTGAAGCCAATGGCATGAGCTTCAACAAGGCCAAGTGCCAGGTCTTGCACATGGGTCTCAACAACCCCAGGCAGTGCTACAGGCTGGGGGCAGAGTGGCTGGGAAACGGCCCAGTGGAAAAGGACCATGGGGTGCTGTTCAACAGCAGCTGAACATGAGCCAGAGTGTGCCCAGGTGGCCAAGAAGGCCCTGGCCTGTATCAGCAATAGTGTGGCCAGCAGGACCAGGGCTGTGATCATCCCCCCCCCTGTACTCAGCACTGATGAGGCCTCGAATCCTGTGTTCAGTTCTGGGCCCCTCACTACAAGGACACTGAGGTGCTCGACCGTGTCCAGAGAAGGGCAATGGAGCAGGAGAAGGGTCTGGTGCACAAGTCTCATGAGAAGTGGTTGAGGGAACTGGGGTTGTTTAGCCTGGAGAGTAGGAGGCTGTGGTGAGGTAGGGGTCAGTCTCTTCCAAGTAATGAGTGATATAGAATGAGAGGGAATTACCTCAAATTGCATTGGGGAGGTTTAGATTGGATGCTGGGAAAAATTTCTTCACCAAAAGGGTAGTCAATAACTGGAACAGGATGCCCAGGGAAATGGTTGAGTCACCACCCCTGGAAGTATTTAAAAGAGGTGTATGTGACACTGAGGGACATGGTTTAGTGGTGGACTCAGCAGTGCTGGGCTAATCATTGCAATTAAAGTTTTTTCCAACTGAAAGGATTCTATAACCAACTAGAAGAAGACTTTGTATGTGTAGCAGATAATCTACTCACCTAATTCATATGATATAACGATCTGTGGACTTCTTATCTATAAACATGGAGACTTTTACATGATTTACAAAGCAAACATATGACCTGGTTTAGAGTACCTGACTCTAGCATGGAAAAATGTTTATCAAATTTTTTGAGTACTTTAGATGAGAGTCTGCAGAAGTGGGTCTTCAGGAGACGTAGACCCAAACATGTATATATCACTCCTCTCAGTTATGCAATTCATAGACTAAACACATCTTCCTTTGGTGTCAAAAATGTCCAAATATTATCAGAGTCTGGTTTTTGTGAGGTTTTGTTATTTTTTACATGGAGACTTCTGAGTCCACCTTTGCAGTCTTTTGACAAATATTCATATACACAGTGACTTGCTACACATGGCCACTGTGTTCCTGCTTACATTTCAGGTGTGGGTTAGTTTTAAACACAGAACAATTCTTAAGATGTTGTTTTACTGAAGCCATTCCTGCTTACAGAGTCAGTAATTCATGTTTTTGAATCTGAAAGACTTTTAATGAGAAATTCATTATAATTAAACATTAAAAGCATTACTAAGAACATAACAACTTTTCATTTCAGTAGTTTAAAATTATTTTCTCTAGGAATTGCTAAAATAGAAAATCAGTAATTCTTGCTTTCTATCATGCCTATACTGGTTTCTGTAATAATATGATATGGATGATATTAGCTGTAAGAAATTAATTGGCAAACGTTAAAGTCCAAGTGGATTTAGAAAGAACTGCAGACAAACAAAATCCTTTATTTCATTGAAATGAAGTGTTTAGACACTGACATGAAATAAAAGATTTGTAATGATTAGGCATGTTTTCAACGAAAATTTCACTGAATTTTTGACATTATTGTGAAACATTTTCATTTCACTGAGGGTGTATTTTGCATAGAAAACTAGAAGAATTGATGATTCCTTTTTAAAAAGTCCTCTTTTGAGCAGAAGCAAACAGATGGTTTTTATTATCATAACTAAACAATTTTTTTTATCCTGCAGCATCACTTTCCTAGAAAACATGAATTGATCCATGAAATATGAGTATCATATTATTGTACTTAGCATTTAATTTAGTTTGAAGCTGATTTCCCTGAAATTCTTTCACTGAAATTCTTTCTAATAAGGCCTGAACTTTTGTTAATTCTTTAAATACGTCAAATTGTTAAACCGAGTCCCTTTTTCACTCTACCCTTTGCTAGTACACGTTCGGCAGCTGCTCACAACTCAGAGAAACAGGTCCTGCCCCTGGGAAGAGAGAGCATCTAGAGGTCCAGCTAGAGATATTTAGGAGAGTTTTAGTAGTTAAGCAGCTGCATGTCTAGTAAACAGGGAGAGAAATTAAAATTTGGAAATTTTTTAATCAAACCTTTAAAAAAGTTAATTCAGGATCAGAAAAACTTTAGAAAACTTAGTTCTGGCTTCTTTAGATAGGTCTCAACATGACACATAGCAATGGATGGAGGCTAGATCAACTGTGCATTTACTTTAGATTTTTAAAGATAAAAGCAGAAAAAAGCTTATTAAAATCTTACCAGACTGCTACTTTGAAATGTGCAGAATTTAACCTATTTTAATCCTATTTACAATATAAGGTATTCCAAATTTACCAGAGATTGTGTATTTGTCAAGGAAGAGAAAGATGATCAGCATAACCTAAGAAAGGAAAAGATAAAAAAAAGAAAAAAGCAAACCCAACCCAACCAAGACCAGCCAGTGTTCATTCGAGAAGTGAGAGAGAAAAGCTCAACAGTTACATACTTAAAAATTCCTATTTCTTCTGTGTTGATATACACAGAAGCAAATAATAACAAAGCAAAATGAGACAGTACTACTAGTAATTAAAACCTCATCCTGTTACTGTATTTGAGCTTATACAGCTATTGCTTAAATGAAATGGGACAGTTAGCGTGAGGCAAAAATGAAACAGAGATGTAAATGACTAGTATAAGTATTTAAATCACACTAATTAAACTTACGGTGAAACCAGGTGATATTGATTCAGCCTATGAATATCCCCTTCCTTATTTCACATGTAAGGGAAAATTAGTAAGCATTGTAGTAAGCACGTTTTCACATTTTTGTAGTTATATGCTTAACACCTAAACAGAATCAAAGCTAAAACAAAGTTAACTGAACAGTGAGAAAAACTTGGTTTTTGCTGTGATGTCTCAATTAAAAACTCTGAATATATATATGACAAGAGAACATGTATTTTGAAACGAGTGGAAAAGATGACTATTTACTAATCAATAACAAGAGCTACTATTCTCTTCTACTTAATTGCATTGCTGCACCAGAGGTTTGCAATTAATTTGAACTCAGATTTGCTTGTGAACCACATACAGGGTTTGTGATTTGCCTTCTACATCCTTACTTGGAGCTGCAGTTAATTCAGATAATACTTTCATTTGGTTCAGAAACCAGGGAAACTTATTTCTCACTGCTCATTGTGTGCTTGTGGCAGCCTTCATAAAACCAAACTCTCCCTTACTTGAGACAATATTAAACAACAGGAGATTGGACAACAAAATGTCTGTGCCCAGGGCAGGGTGGCTGTATGACTTCAGGAAACCTCTCTTCTTTGCTGTTGGTTGTAGCCCAGGCAACAGTAGGTGTCAGAAACAGGTACCACAAGCTTCTTTGCTTACACGGCACCAGTGGTGCAAAATGGACAGAAAAAAAAATGGGACCTTGGATGTTCTGTCCCATGAGCTATGCTACAAAACCCCACATACTCTTGCAGATACTCTGCTGGTTCTGCCCCATAACTCTGAACAGATATTATCCACAGTCTTGCCAGACATTATCCTGCAAGGTAAACCTGAGGCTATAAATCTTTCAACCTCATTAGTTATTAATAAAGAAGATCAATGATTTTATCAGGGAAGTTTCTTTATTGATAATACACTGTAGGTTACCTCTGACCTGACTGCATGGACTGAGAATCGATATCACTGAGACGCCTTTTGACAGCACATGAATGAGAATCACAGTATCATGGCAAGTGTGAAAGGAATGGAAATGCAGAGATGAGAAACTTTCACTGTGGAGAACCTTAAATCCAACTGGCACAACATTCTTGGTTTGTGGAAGGCTCAATTCAGCAGCAAAGTGGAGAACATGGAGAGCTCTAAAAATGAATGTACTTTCTCAATTTCCACAAACACAGGGTGATACCAGGGGCTTGCAGACCACTACACAAAGCACTGCTTAATCATTTGAATTTCAAGGGACTTTCTCTGTTCATTACAAGGCATTTTTAGATCTACATTTCAAACATCATGTCATTTTGGAAAGTCCTCAAAAACTCTGAGTTAATTTTCTTTACTCATGTTTGTCAATTTTCATTTCTTTGCGCAATGAAAATTCTTCACCATCCACTTGTTTGCTGCTACAAGTACCCTCAATCTGCTGTTCTACACCATCCTGTGTCTTGAGATTAAACCAAGTTATATTACCCAAAGCCTACTTCACCTCTTTACGAGACTTAGTTCTAATGTTTCATGTTTGCTTGCTTAAAATGCCAAAAGGAATTACTGCTAATAATTTTTGGTATTATTTTCAACTTCAAAGGAAAAAAGTAATACTTAACTCCTGAGCACTTAATCATAAAAAACAATGTACAAGGACACACGCGTCATTATTTTGTCACTTCTAGCTGTACTTTTTGGACTGAGACTGGACATTCTGGACAACCAGACCTGATTGCTTACATGTGGAACTCTGACCTCAGCCCCAGTGTGGCATTAGAATGTCCTTTGGTAATAGCATGAATAAAGGTTGAGATGTTAGGGATGGCTTGTAAGATAAGAGGGGAAGACAATGCATTCTTATCTGTTTCGCTGTTTTGTTGGGGGGGGCATTTAAAGAAACAGAAATAGTTGTCATTGCGTTTGGCGCAGTACCATCTGAAAATAATTTATAAAAGCAGTGAATATGTTGCCTAAAATACTGTACTATCAAGAGCTCCTGGCTGGGTTCCAGTGCCCAAGCTGAAAGAATCCCCTGACCCTGGAGGCTGCTGGGTTCAGCCGGAGGCTGTCTCCTGTAACATCCTTAACACAAGAAATAGAAAGACCCTGATGATGTAATTTTATCATGATCTATATGGACCAGGACAGCCAGAATCCAAGCAATTGTTATGCCTGAGGTAAGTTTCTTGATCTTAGAGCTGCACCTAACAGAATATTGTAGTAATAATTGGAAATAAAATAACTGAACAGTTACAGAGGCTACTGTTTGCTTCAGCAACGAGTGTGGAAAACATTTTGGAACGCATTTAGTAAACCTTGGTTGTACTTCAGCGAGAATCAAATGGTAGGGATAGTGGGAAATATTTATAGAAATGAAATATGTGTATAAAATATAAAAGATCCACAGATTTGGAATTGTTTCGCTAAATCAGTATGGCCTAATGTTTTCTGTTATGAAGAATCAATTATGTAATCAGCTGTATTATGGCAGCTTAATTAGGTACAGCAGTCAGATGCAACTATAAAAAGCATTTCACCCTACATATGCCTATCACTGTATCTTAAATTAAGAAAATTCAAGCTTTGTGTTAAGGTTTAAAAAAAAACAAACAATGAGAGGTCAGAATTTTATTCAATGCATGAATCCTTAAGAAAACAGAAGTCCAAGCTTCAGCTTCTTAAATGACTGTAAGACAGGATTGGCATTCAAAGAAATAGAAATAGTGGTTGTTAAATCCGACAAAGTATGATCTGCAAATAATTTATGAAGGCAGTGAATATGTTGCCTGAAACATTATACTATAGAACATAAAATAATGCAATACATTTCCCACAGGAAAAAAATGCTTATTGGAAGACTTATGAAGTCAGAGATCAATTGAGGTTTTTTTCCATCAGTACTTCAGTAGTTCCCTACCTCCACAGTAGCTTGTTAGGATTACTAAATTGTGTTTCAAAGAACAAAATAATCATTAAATGTTTGGTTATTATCTCTTCAAACCTTTCTAACATACTTAATAACTTAACACATTTACTATTATATGTTGCAGAACAGAGATTTAGCAATGATAGACAGACTAGCTCAACTTAACACAGAAGTTTCTTAAGCATTTGCTGTAATGAATATGAACAAATATTATACACTTACATTTGTCTTGCCTATAAACTTCCATAGTTCAGCTGACTTGGTATGTACTGTTTCCTAATAAGATAATACAACATATTCTGACATGATGGTGTGCAGGGATTAGGTGAAGGTTTGGAAATATCATGGGAACTGTCTTCCTAACTAATTTTTGTGTCTTGCTTCTTTTGCTTTTGCATGCACAAAAGAACCAGAGTACTTTTTAAAAAGATATGCAGATATCTTCTGATTGCAACTGAATGTACACATTGGTGAAGCAAATGTATGAATTTTTAACTGCCACGGACACCAATACCCAGGTATTTCTATTTTGAACTCTTTATGAAAGAGAATCTGAATGTCAGCTTCTTGGGGAGACATGCACGGCTATTAAATTTCTGTTTCAGTATCTATAATAGCTACTTTTTGAAGAAACCTCTCTACAGAGGTACCTCTAGTATGTGTTTAAACACATAGCTGCCTTTTTCTGTCAGACACAGTCCAAGTTAATTTAAAGTAGGCTTTATATATTTCTCACCCTGTAACTGAAGAGCACTTCAGAGCACAACTACTGAAAACTACGTCTACTCAAGTGTAACAGAAAAAAGTTTCATGGAATCTGTGCTAGAAGAGAACATTTTAAATTCTGATACTATCAAACTGTAACAAACGTATTCAAATTCATCTAATTAAAACTATAAAAAGAGCAGAAACCTAGTAGAACAAAAAAAGATAAGCAGAAATTTGTCTCAGTTAAAAGGATGTATTTCAGGCTCTTATCTATCACATTACTACTCCTGAATACACTTAAATATTCTCCAGCACACTCACCTCTTTTTGGCGGTACTTAATTGCCAGTTTCAATCTTGCAAGATCATTACCACTTTGTTCTTCTATCAAGCTGTTATCATCTCTGTAATTAAGAATAATTTCCAATTCCCTGGAACTTCGTGTCTGATCCAGGAGATCTTTTGCAAACTGCTTGCATTGCCGTGACAGTTCCTCATACTCTGACTTAAACTCATTTTCGACTTTACTCAGTTCCTGCAGCTCCCAGCTCAGTTGAAAAGCGGTAAGGAAAGGATCCTCACTGGACAAAGCAATCAATGATGGGCTCGCCAGGGCCTTGTAGATATTGAGTCTGGACCGGGAGTGGCGGAGGCTGTCCACATCTGAGCTTGAGACACATTCGACACAGTTACAGCGCACCTCGTGCGGCCTGGGCACAGACACCCCTTTCTGCACAAGGAGCTTTATGATTTCGTAATTGTTGGTGTGGGCAGCCAGAATAATAGGTGTGATATCCGGCGTAAATTCTGAAAACTGCTTGTCCAGAAGCACTGGTGGCACCTGTGAAAGAACGCAAAAAACCCTTACAGGCCTCTTCATTGAACAAGAGTTACAGAAAGTTAAGCTAAAAATGGTTTACCAGGTAAGACACTTACTGATGGATCTTTATTTCTGTCCAGAGTTGAAGGGAACTGTTTAAATATAACAATTCAATTAGCTAACATAGTGTCTTTCCAGTTAATGAATTGCTATAAACAAGGTGTGATTTTTCATAGAACCCGTTTATATGTAAACAACCCATGGACAATGATTTATTAGAGCAAGTAATTAGATAAACAAGGCCAAGTTAGACACAAATGCTCCTCCCCAGTCCCTTGTAGTGAGCAAGATGGAAATTTTTTCTTGTCTCTCACTGGTTTATCTTAGTTTCATAGGGAAGAAATAATCATGGGGGGCATAACTGTGAATCTCTGAAGGAAGCAATGACCAGGACACAGGCAATTTAGATTTAGAAAATAAAATGGACAAGTAAATGAGAAGAAAATATGTGTTTTCTTAGAGAGAATGTGCAAAATAAGGCTGTGTAGAGAAACAAAGATACTTGCTGCAAAGAGCTTAATGTCTTAAGGCTCAGTTCTACATTCATCTGCACAAAGAAACATATTCTGTTTATAGGAAAACAGGGGAGTTAGTAGAAAAAATGTCCCCAGAGACCATTTTTAAAGCCTCTTCTGATATGCATTTCTGTTTTGTCAATCTTCTTTATCAGAAGACTGTAAAGCTTTCCATTTTAAACTTGTTTCTTTGTTTTACACTACCAGGCTCTAAAGTCTTTCCCAGGTCAAGACATTTTGTTCAATTAGTATGATTAGGAATGTAAGTGTAATTAGCCAATGTCAATCAAAAAAATGATATTGGCATCATCACTTACAGACTGGCTTTTGTCCACAGCTCAATAACCAAGTACAAACTCAATCCACAGAGCACCACAGAGAGGTGCTCTGAGTGATGCTCTTTCAGGAGGAAGGAAAAAGGAGAACATTTGACTCAAAGTTATCTGAAGGCTGGAGAAACAGATGGCCATCGCAGGGAGGAAAAAATTTTTGATGCAGGTCTCATGACAGCACCATAGCCGCACTGCCAGATGGAAGAAACACAAGTGGACTGGAAGTGGTAAAATGGGGGTGGAAAGTCAAGACTGGAGACCTGGCATTTAGGACTGTAATCACACAGCCCTAGGGGAAGCAAAACCTGCCTGGCTATAGTGTATTGCTGACCTTAAGTAGCTGTGCCAGATTCTGAGAAGGTATGTGGAGTCAACAGGCAGAAATCCCTTTTCTCCCCTCTCATGCACTCAGACATGCATGCCTGGCTTGGCACGGAGTCAGGCTGGCACTGAGTTTGTTTTAGCACAGGACTGTGGGCTGAGTGAGCTGGTACACCCACCCTCATGATCTTGTGCAGAGGGTGCAGCTATCCTCACAGGTGGATGTTCACAACCAGTGGTTCTGAGCCAAGCAGCTTCTGTGCAACTTCACTTCTGCTTGCTTTATTCTGAGGTACAAACATAATGGTGTAGCATGTGCAGAGAAACATGGGTTAAATATTACTCATGAGGTAAGGAACCCAGCTGAGAATATACTGAAGGTACATGTAGATGGAGGGAACACTTGGGTACAAGAACAAACAGAAGCTCTGTGTCCTGTGCCCTGTCTCAGGCCAAAAACTACAACTCTGGACATATGACTTCTCAGAGGACCCTGTGGCTCTGCCCATGCTGCTCTGTCAGGTCTCTTCCAGGGTACCTTTGGGACATTTGTCACCTCCTGACTGGACACTGCACAGACCCCACCTGGGGATGCCCAGGTGCCCAGGTCACATCGTCATTCCTGTCCAGTGTGAACAGGGCTTGAGATCCATGTATGTTTTCTCTCCTGTCCTTGGTTTCAGTGGGGGAAGTGCGACCTGTTTCCAACCCCAATTCTCACAGGTTATTGCAGTCTTAGATTTGTCTTGCCTTTCACTTACATATTATATGGGAAAAAAAGAGAACACTGCGTGCATACGCACAAACTTTTCATGCTCTCTGAATTGCAACTGTGGCCAGTGCTTTTGAGACTAGAACAGCATGAAAAGGATGGTAGAGATTCAAACTTGCATTAGTAGAAACGACATTTTGGGCTATCATAGGAGCTAAAAAAGGTTTACAGAGAGGCATGTGTTGTGTTCTGACAGTGTCTGCTACAAGCAGTGAGACTCCCCCTTGGCCTCAGGTTCCGGGTACCAGAGAGCGAAGGAGAGAGCTGCAAGGGCAGAAAACTCAAGGTCAGAAAGCTGCAACTTCAAACTCACTGATTGCTCAGAGTATAACTCTGTCACTTCACATGTCACTAGTTTTGTACTTTCTGACACTACTAAAGTAATATTTGCTTCAAGCCTTGCCAGAACTGAAGGCTATCTTAAACACATCATCAGCTGCAAGCTCTGAAAAATTAAGACACAGCTTCAAACAACATGGCATTACAGTGACTGACTTGTACATGGGGTCCATTTCCTTACAAGCTTCTTGCTTTTCCTCATAGCTTATCAAAACCTTTCATCTTAAGCTAACTCAGATTCAAAGCTAAGGCACACATTTTGAAATTCATTGCATCAGAATTTACCCAAATAGAGAAGTATTTATATAATCTTTTCAGCCTTAACTTACAGAAACATTTAAACTTAAAGGGCAAACTCTAAGACTTCAACTTTAATTACATCATGACTTTAACCCCTGATCCTTTACCTCCTATTTTAAGATTTTCTACTAATTTAAACGAAAGAGAGAATATCAAATTAATAAGGTCAAATTATTCCCTCATCAGAAGCAAAATGAAGTACTTATCTTTGAAGTACTGAGCGCTCTCATGGCATTCAGAAAATTTCAACATCTAGCGGTTGACCCAGAGTACTTGCTCTTAAGTTATCAGACTTACAGTGAATTTTACTTTCAAACTGCTAAAAATAATTCTCTTTAAAGCAAACCAAAACCAAATAACCAGCACACAGTGATATCTGCCACACATTTGGAAGCTTTGACAGAACACACACAGAAAGCATTCCAGTCTTCCTTAAATCCTGGAGGATGGGAAGATACTAGGTGTTACAGTTACTGACTGTGACTGTGACTTCCCGAGGCTCAGCAGTAGTGTAACTATACTATACATTTTGGAGTCAGTGTACGAAGTTTGAGGCTGATTAAACTTGCCAAATTAAATAATTTTTGCCTTCTTACATTTTGTGAAGAATTTATGCTTTAACACTATTTACAGGGCTGAACATACGTATATTTGTTATGAATGTCTATGTGATTAGTAGACAAAAAAAACCCAAAACCAGAAAATAAAGGATAGCTTAAAGTCTGAACATGTCAGTGCTCAAGGGCACGAGATTTTTTTTGCGCATTTCTTTTCCCTGCACTCACTGTAAGTGGGAATGAGTCAGTCTGGTTTGGATATCTAACAGTTCTTTTAGATACCAAGTGGAATGGTCCTCTTCAATGTGTTTATACTCCCTATATGGTCTGTGTGAAGACAAGCTCCTTTGCTATGACAGGAAGAGAAATCTAGGTTAAATTAATGCCAGTTAGGTCTGAGACGTTTTCCTGTCCCCATGGCATCAAAGGAGAGACTGACTGTTGATGATCTCTTAGACATCCAGGAAACAGAATAATATATCAGTCAGTTTGGAAAATTAAGAACGTAAACCCCATGTGTGTCCTTTTCTCCATCTAGATTTCTCATAATAGCTCTCATTACTGCAATATCTCAACAGAGAGACTGAAAACTGGAGAGTCCATTCACCTGCTGTTTAAGTGCAAGAGCTCAGAATCTATGGAAATCTATTTCATTGCACAAACAGATAGGGTCCCTGCCTCTTGTCCCTGTTATTTATTTGCAATTATTTTGTCTTTTGCTTGTAAACAAAAGCAAATCCCACTTGGTTTTGGGAAGTTAGGGGAATAAATTTCTGAGTCATGTCCATCATGACAGCATGATTGGAGGAAAAACCTAAAGCAAAGGCAAAAAGAGAATATATGTCAGATAAGATGAATATATATGTCATGTAGTACCAGGTTATATAAGGGAATTATTATTTTAAAAATGTGTCATCAAAGTCTCAGCTGCTTTATCACTATTTCTCCATAGCTGTCATCAGTCAAACACCTTGAAAATGCTTAACTCTACATTTCTGCACAGCCCACAGCACATGAGTTATCCCTATGCATACACAGTTCCACGCTTTACATTCTGTCTTGTTGAGTTCTTCTCTTCTTTGGTTTACTATTATTGTATCATTACTGTATCACCTGAAATACATCCTGATTAAGACAATGGAAATAGTTCCCCTGGGAAGGGTTCAAAAATTCCTCTTACTGCAACTCCTTTACCGTGGACTAAGTCACCAGTAAACATCCAGATATATTGAATAACGTAGAGATATCATGCCAGGATAAGTGGAAATCAGTTATCACAGCACTGGAGGGGTCCTGAGACTCATGTTGAAACTATCCCCACAAGACCACACAAACAGCAGGACTGCAGTGGTGGCTCCTGATTGTCTGAAAGTGCTTTTCCCCATCCCAGGGTGCTCACTGTGCATTGTACAGCTGGCAGGCTGTGTGGCCATCACGGATGTAAGGCAGGCAAGTAGATGGAAGTGGCCAAGCTGAGCTCAGGGACAGCATCATTTCCGAGCAGTGTGTGTGACACTAACCATGCAACACCCATCTGGTACACTGTCGTTGTCTGCTCTCCAGAGGCAACTTCCCTGGCCTCCCTGTGAAGGGTTCTACCTGTTTCTTGTCCTTGAACTCATTACATTTCCTAAAGGTAAGTACTTTACACTCTTAACCTGCTATTGAAGTGCTATCTTTCACTGGATAATATTCTATCTCCGTGTGTATTTTTTTCTTTTTTTGTAGGAAACAGGTGTAGAAAACAGGGGTCTTAGGCACTGTAAGCTGACTACTAACAGTCTGAGGACTAAAAGTAAATGTTTTAGTAATACTGTAACTTCTTAAGAATGCATACTTTCATAACATTTAATTACAAATTGTGTCCTTTAATATTTTCATACCTACATTTTACCTCAGTGCTGGCAAGATGTTTAATACTTGTCTTCCAGATTTCTTTTCTCTGGAGTCTAATGTAATTCTAGTTATGAATTAAATCCAGGTACATATAGCAAAAAAAAATTAAAAATCAGATATTTTTGTATGGACATTTTTTAACAAAGTATTCCAGATTATTTTTTTTTGTTTGTTTATCTTGAAAAGTTCCTTTATTCCAGTATTTGCCTATAATCTAACAATAAGAAGGGCCAATCCTATATTTTTTCCAGATTAAATTATTGTGATTATACTATATGATTATGACAATTCTAACTATTAATTTTACAAAATCTCTAATTTTCTTGTGAAAATATTAAATTTCATGTCATGCAAGAAAGATGTCTAGCAGAGAGGAGCTCTGACAAGCAAACCAAGATATATATCTAGTTTTATATAGCTGATATTGGGTAAGGTAAACACTCCCCTTAGCATAGAGCTCAACATAATTTATTCTTCAGGCACAAGCCATGTGCTAACTAGCTCAAAATTTGATTACTGAGCTATCTCATGTTGGTACTGACCCACAGCTAGCCATGGCTTGTGTCTCCTAACCTGCACTGCTGGGAAACACGACAGGTATTTTTCAAAAGTACTGCATTCATCATTTTGGCCAGTTCTCCAGGATGTGTAAAAAGAGGGTATGAACAGTCAATGCTGAATGTGTTACCTTAGGAGCTTGCTTTCAGTCTGTCTCCTACTGGTAAGGGAGGAAAGGTGATATTCTTGCCTCTGTGTAAACCCTTCCCAATGTACATCATGTCATAATGTATTTCCAAGGCTCAGGCCTAAATGCCCTCATTTGGTGGTAAAATGAATCACTGTTAGCAAAGGATATCTTCCTCCCACTTCCTCCCACTAGAATAGTGTTTTATGTAATATCATGTCCATTTATTTTGCTGAAAATTTACTTTCAGCTTTGCTGGGACATGACTGGAACAGGGATGTTGTAATACAGAATCCATATCACATTTAAGGAGGCTTCAGTGCTTGCCTTTTTCCAAGTCTGTGAATTTTGAAAAGTTAAATTTTTGAGTTTGAGTTATTTTCATCCATTTTTTTTCCAAGCACAAGCTAACTTTACAAAACCTTCCATGTGTTATTTTTTTTATCAGCTACAGTTAACCTATCCCAAGATGTGAGTTTTCTAATGCTTGGTCATGCTTGTCTTATTGCAGCTGAACCAATTTGTGTGTCACCAAAGTCACATCATAGACTGATCACTTCCAGTCTCTATGACAGCCACATTGCACAAAAAGCATTAATGTAACACATTAAGGGAAAGAATTTGACCAATCTGTTCCTAAAGCTCTGCAGTAGTGGGTGGATATGTCACACCATTTCCTCACAATGTTTCTAATACTTCACATGCTTTACCTTTGTGCAGTTTAAGCCCATAAATTCTTTTTCTAAGAAATGTGAAAACAGAGAATATTTTAATTTTTTGCTTAGTTTCTGTTTTCTAATTTTTTATTCAGACTTTACTTATGGGGGCTGGAACAAGATACCCTTTAAGGTCCCTTCCAGCCCAGGCCATTCTGTGATTCTACAATTCTATGATCTGAGCTCATTCTGATGTCGTCAGATGTGATACTGACTTTTGAACAGTAATATGGTATTGTCCAGTCTTTTGATGTTAGTCTTGTTTTAATATTCCCTGCAGAACTGTTATCTTAATTGTTTTCAATTCCAATACATCCTTGGTTGATTATTTCTGCTCCACTTAGAACCTTACATTTTTTCTTACTGATCTCTTTTGTTTTTCACAGAAATAATTTCTTGCTTGCCAAAACCTGAATTCTAATTGTGTCCTGCAACAGCCTTGAAATCCTTCCACACTGTCAGTTGTCTACAGAATTAACATGCCCTCTATTTCATGTAAAATGTCATGAATAATTGCACTGATAGGGATAGACCCCTGCAGGACTGCTCATTTCATCCCTCTGTTGAATTCATATGTCCTGTTTCACCAAGTACTGTTGGCAACTCCTGTGAGTGTGGTTTTCTTAGACTATATTTTGAGTGACAGTTTATGAAATCCTACAAATCTCGAGCTATATGATATGTACTGATCTTCCCCAACATACAGAGCTTGCTATCTGGTGATGAATGATAATTATCGTGTTATGACAAGCTTTGTTCCTGACAAATCTTGGTAGACTGCTATTCATGTCTATATTTTCTTCTAGGTGCTTACAAGCAGAATGTCTGACTGTTTTCTTCAGGATAGTCCCTGCTGTAAAAAACTATAGATTTTTTTAATTTAAAAAAGGAGAATATGAAAGGGAATGGAAGTGCTGTAAAAGTAATTGAGAACCTTCCAGACAGAAGCAGAGGAAAAGATATTGGATTTGATAGGTTTAGGACATGAATATTTGGGTCAGAATGATGTCAAAGGCCTTCAGTGCTTTATTTCTCTCTCTCTCTTTTGTTTATTTCTTCTCCCTGTATCTCTGAAAGAACTCTGATCCAAAATACTGCCTGTACACAAACTGCTCATTTCCAATTAATGTTTTCCTGTGAGCATTATGAGTGAATGGATGTGCTGTTTCATCAGTCAATGACAGTAGCTTGAGCAAGGGTAGGAAATTCCTTAAAAGCAGACACTAAATAGAAGACTGCCAGGATTTTTAGAATTTGTTTTCAGCTGTGGAACTTACATTTGCTCTCTCCACATACAATTTTTAAACAGATAAAGGAGTGTTTCTAGTAGGAGTCCTGGGCATTGCTTACTGCTCATAATGAGGAGTGAGAAGCAAAAGTTGTTTTCACTCAAGGGTCAGTGAAAGAAGAAAAGTAAAATGGTTTGGAAAAAACATGAGAGCTGAGAATGAAGAAAGATCTTATTATGGAAAGGATTAAAGGGGAACTTGAATTATTTATTTCCATCATGATAAAGCTCATATATACCTCTCTCAGAGTTTGCATGATGAACAAAATCAATACTGAAATGTCCTGAATGTTCAAAGTAGATCTAGGGGAACCTTCCCATCTGAATTTTTTAAACAGATACATAGATAATTTTCCCAAACACAGACCGGTTCATAAAGACAAAATCATTTTAATTAACCTTAGGTCTGATACTCCATTTCCTGAGAAACTGTGTCTCTGGTCTGGTTAGTAAAATGTGGAAAAGCTCTTGCTTTTCCCTGTTCATTTTTCTTGTCCCAAAATGGTTCCAATAGTCAGCTAGAGAGGTGGGAAGAAATTGGCTTGCTTCGACAATGAGGTTTTCAGAGAAAAGTCAGAACAAAGGAGTTCTTAGAATCTAAGCAGGATCCTTTGTTTATCCCTGAGCTTCCTAGATCTAGAAACAAGAAAAGCTGTCCCACAGGCTACGGAATTATAAAGATCGTTTCTGAAAAGGAGCTTTTGCAGAAAAGACAATAACAGGTTGGTGGCCTCCCTTTGTATCAACAAACTGTTTATGAGATACAAGTGTCTCAGAGGGTCGGAATTAGCTAAACATCTTTGCAGCTGATTGCAATTATTTAACATTGCAAAGTAATTTGTGATATCTTCATGTCTGGGAAGGAAATTTAATGTTTGAGAAAATTAAAAGGGTTATACTCACAAAGTGTGAAACAGGCAAATTCGTGAAACACTTACAGAAAAATGTTTTCTCTATTTAAAAAGTATTAAGAGAAAGGAATACAAAAATTATGCAGAGACAAAGAAACCTGTATCTGCAGAGGATGCAGAGGAACTTCACAGTAAGCTGTTTCATAAGTAGATTATTCCCAGTATGTTATTCAGTGGTGTGTTATTTAGCAGCAGCTCTACATTTTGAACCATTCTGTAAATTTCCCATATTTCACTGATGCAAAACAGAACATTTTTTCTGAGGTATACAGAGGAAACCAAGGCTCACACAACTATGATAGGATATGCTCGGAATTAAAGATGTACTTGAGAGGCAAACGATTGAAAACTGATTTTTATTACAGGTTGACGATATTCTCAGCTGGATTCAATTCCTGAACAATAGACAAGTTAAGATCCTCCTTGCATACAAGAATCAGTTGAACAATCCTCCTGCTTATGAGGTTTTGGAAACATGTAAGTAAACAAGAGAAGATTGCTAGAAATAAAAGTATTCCCTTTGAATTCCCACTATGAAGATATCAAAGGAGAAATGGGAGAGACATGCATTAACATAACCTGCCCTACACAGTGAGAGACCGGGGCAGAAGGGTTATTCAGAGATATTTAAGTGTACACTGCTAGAAGGAAGCCTTTGAAACTGATGCCAAGGGGAATTGATTGGTTCAAACCCCTTAATACTCCTTGTTTCAACTTAGGCTTATCTTAGTATTGTATTCCTCTTGAATTCACCAGTTGATTGGATTTTGATCTGTACAGATCTTACACACATGGTGCATCCATGCATAAAGAGGTATTCTTAATGTGCTTTAGGATATGGAATTTTTTTATTTTTTTTTTCTTTGAGCGTATGTAAGTATATTCTTACTAAATTCAGGGCATGGTAGTAAGCAAAGACTTAATAAGCAAAGGTCTAAATGAGCAAGGAGCAGAGAAGAGAAATTTAATCTTATCAGCCAGATTGCTTGTACTTACAGTAAATGTCATAAAACAAGTTGGTAGCAAATAAAATGTTGGTAGACTTTTTTTTGCATTTTCTGCAAATATTCAGCTGTATCTCAGCAGTAGATAATATGAAATGTTACACTTTGAGGGTAGATACTTCAGGTTTCTTTTTTTTTTTTTTTTTTTCCCTGCCAGAAGGCCTCACACACTGTGACAAGCCTGCAAACTTAGATAATACTTTATTACCAATACTCTGTAGTGTTTTAGTAGCTAAGTTGAAAGGGGAACTAATTTTGCCTCCTGCCAATCTGGGGTGAAGATATGGAAGATATGGATCCTGGTACAGGCACAAAGTACAATTAAAACACTTCTGTCAGCACAGTATGTGACATACATATCCTCTATCCAGAAAACAGTCAGTAAATTGACAAGCTAAATTGGGAGCCTCCCAAGACAAGTAAGTCCCTGTTATCACATTAATGGGCTTTGTCAGTCAGTCCATTGTGACTTTTGAATTTGTTGGATTGCTCCAGCTGGGTGCTAACATGAAGGAATATTAGAAATACTAAATTCCTGCAAGTTTCCCAAAAGATATGGATGTTTGAGATCTGAAGAAAATTCTGGAGTGTGAGAGCAGCTATGTTACTAGACACCAGAGAATTAATAAAAAAACCAGGATATTATGAGTGTAGCCTCTTCAAAAGCTTTGATGAATGTTCATAACATCAAAAAAGAGGAAATTCAATCATGATGCATATAGGTAGGTGGAAATCAGATTTCATAAATTTCACTGCTCACAGAGAAATTTGACAAGAAATGTCCTGTGACACAAGGAAAGATAATGGTGGGGTGTGGAAGACCATATATGAACAAGCTTCTTGTCAGTGGTGTGTTTCTGGTTTATTTTTAATTTTCCTAGGGTTTTCCCATGGCTGAAGGCTTGAAAAGTCATTTGTTTTATAGATGATTATGTATGATTGCATGCTGGACTCTCAAAGACTAATGCTCACTTTGAAAAAGTCTGTCAAATTCTGCTCTAGCATTATTTAAGAAGTATCTCCACAGGCAAATCCAAGCTAACTGCATTTGAGCCCAGTGGCTCCTCATAGACAGAACTCTAAAATGGTGGCTCTTTGAAAATATTTTTCAGTGGACCACTGTTCAGCGTTGGATTGCCTGGAGGTTTGTGTCCATCAGAAACTGCTGTGCCTTGAGCTTATTTCAACAGTAGGTGGTCCTGTTCCTAAAATATTTCCTGGGTTTCTGCACTGGGCACTGTCAGAAAGAGGATATGTTGCAGAAGAATGTACAGGAGGGTATTTATCTTCAGATTTAAACACCTAATGATAGCTCTATATCAGAATTATGTTTTTAAGCTCCTATTATACCCAGGAAAATCTAGGGCTCCTCTCAGTTGCCCATAGGTTCTGTGACATAACTGCAAGGCCACAACAGATGACCCACAGATATTCTATGATGCTTCATATTTCACTTGCCCACTACACGTGAGCTGCTGAGCTGGACCCCTGGTTGATGTAGTGAGTGGAGTCCAGAGAAGTCTTTCTCTTAGCTTACAAGTAGACACTTGTATTTGGTCAGCAAATCCTCTGGCTCATCACTGACCTCACTGGGAGCTCAGCTATCTGGCTTATATGTGAGCAGTAAAACAGCATTTTACTGCTTAAGACACTCCAGAGAATGAGAGAGATCTACACAGACATGACATGAGACCTACTGGAGGGTCTCCCTCCTTTGCAGAGAGGCAGGGGACAGGGAGAACACATCTCTGCACACACTCTGAGCTCCACTGCTGCCTTACCTTCAGCTTCAGGCATCTGAATAGGGAGCTGATTTCCACCCCCTTACATACATGTATCTGTATACATATATTTGTATATAGCATATATTCATACAGAGCACAGATCTCAATCTGCCATATCAAGGGCCAAAACATTAACTGTTCCCTGAAAGGCTGCTCTAAGCAGAAAAGATACTGGTTTGTTTATATTGCTCCTTTAATGCTTATAAGTTTGTTAAATTCCTAAGTGAAATTGCATCGCCAAATGTACAAATAATTGGCAATGGGGATTTCTAGACCTTAGAAGACAAGACTACCTCAGTCAAAAAAGGTTCTGTTTGTTGAACCTCTCACTCCTGACAAATTTATACTACTGGCC
Source organism: Promerops cafer (assembly GCA_013398275.1). NCBI lineage: Eukaryota > Metazoa > Chordata > Aves > Passeriformes > Nectariniidae > Promerops > Promerops cafer. Next base: position 388,731 of record VZSE01001569.1, on the reverse strand, counting down.
TCAAAGCTGATTATTAACCTGTTTTCAGGCACGGGAAGACTATTAAAGTCTTTAGATGAAACTATCTTTGTAGTTGATGAGTTGTCAGGAAGTGAAGGCAGGTATATTTGGCAAAGAGGATGCCAGGCATGGAGGCTTGTGAAGATGACAGTACAGGACCACTGACCGTAAAAGGCAGAAATTTTGGACATCTTCTTCTTAATTTGTGTGCTGTCCCTATTCTGATTGTCAGTTTGGCTGAGTGCTGTAAAGAGCAAAACTATAAAAACATGAAAAGAAGGGAAAAGAAATCAGCACAAAATGCGGCTTCTTGAAGAGAAATCTGACTTTTACACAGACCTTATTTTTTTAATTAACTTTCTAAAGATTTGGAGGTTGGTTTTTTTCTTTTAAAGGGTTTGATTTATTCTAGACTTTCAAATATTTTTGATAATCTGCACTCATCTCCTCATGGTAAGAAAGTACTTTCACTTCTAGTATGAGCTTAAAACAAGAAACACAAAAATCTCAGCAAATAATGACAGAAAAGTACTTAATATTTCTGAATCTGTAACACTTTAAGTTTAGGTGGAAGTTTGGTTCACCAGCCGTCTTTAAAATAAATCTGTATTTTTCATCACCAAAATTTTCTGGATTTCTGCAAACTGCTAAACTAGAGGATTTGATTCATAGCTGGGAAAAGTCACCCTCAATAACACTACCTTCCAGGAATCTATCTGTAGGGATCCTGGATAATCAGAATTTTTCTTTATGCTGCCAATAAAAAAAAGGCTCATCATTTTTCACAGGTCAAGAAACTGTCATGTTCCCCATATTTTGGCATTCGTCTTTTGCTATTGCTTCAACTGTGGAATATGATGGTGTAGCATTTGTTACAAGGTAATAGGTGCATATTGTAGAACACATTGCCTACCTCAATATTGAAATTGCTAGCAGCTCTGTTGGACGGCACAGGCATGCCAGCTTCTGGAATATTTCTTTAGTAATTGTCACAGGTTTTTCTACTCATCCACCCACCTTAGCTCTGATGCATATAAACACAGACAGTTTGGGTTTACTGCCAAAACATAAAGGCACTTATGTGCAGCTTTTTTTTGAACTTGAATATAGCCAGCAACCTTCTTAAAACCCAAGAACAATACTTCTGTAAATTCTTGCCTCCATCTCATCTCCAATTAGTCAGCTCCACCTTTATAGTGCACCTGTGCTACATGTTGTTTTCATGTTCCCAAATGGTTATATGAAAGACTGAATATGTGGATAGGCTACTATATCAATTCCATGCATAAAGTGAAATATCCCCTACACAGCTTCTCCCATTCATCTGTCTATCAATATGTCAGAAAATTCTAACTAATCAGACGCCACTGGGAAAAAAATACTCAGCTACCCACTCAGGCAGCTAGCAGTGGAAAGAAACAACTTTTTGCCCTCACGTTCCACTTCAAGAATGTGTACTTCAAACCCGACAAAGAATCTCTGCAACGCCTCCTCCATATTCATTACTAGCTAGACTGTCATTAATCACAACATTCAAAAAAGACATTTAGTTCATAAACTTCTGTGGGAGACATTCTCAAAACAAAAATGATGCTTGAATCTCAACAGACAAAGAATATCCCACAAGAGGTTGTGACTGGTATTTTGAAAAGTTACTGGAGAAAGAGGCTTAGATTAGCAAACTACCAGGCATCATGCAGTGCTCATAAAATCTTTCTTTCTGCCTCCTCTTGATCAATATAATTCCCAGTTCAGTTACTAAGGGAAAATTTGAAAGATCATTAAAAAATATCAGGTCTAACATTTATGTGAAGTCCATTGCGGGCATGCTGGGCCTACAGTCTGTATACATTGCCTGGTGTTCTCCATCAGGGCCCACTGTAACCAGGAGGAAGCACAACCCTGACACAGGAGCTTTCCCACATACACCATTGGGCTGTGTGGCAATGCAGGACTGGGAAAACGATATCCCATGAGGCTTGGAAAGAAAATAATGGGCTAAAGCTGCCTAAATGCTCTGCACATATTAAGGGAGACCGAGACTGAAGCTGGGTTACAAGTGCAGCTCCAAAGAAGAGCATTGGCTTCATCTCAGGACCCTGGGACTCCTCAAAGGGCAATTTCTAGAAGTCCAAAGATACTGTGAGACATTAAAAGAACAGAGCGGGTGATGTGGCCGCATGTAGGGAATCCCCTAGGAGACAGGAGCTCTGTCAGGCCTGATAGGAGCTCTGTCAGAAGAGCAGCATCTATGCTGCCAGTATTTCAGGAATGGAAAATGACTCTTCAGGCTCTGTGCTACTTTCACGCTGCTTCCTGACTTTTCCCTTTTAGACTTGTTCTCTGTTTCTGGGAATGCTGTCAGACTGAAGGCACTTTGCCTGCAAAGCTGTCTAGCCTTGTTGTCCGCATCCCTTCCCAGGAAGCTTAGGTGAGTGCCTGAACATCCACAGAGAAGTCTGTTCCACTGGCCTGGAAACTATACTGCACAACATTCTTGACGCTTCCTCACAGGACCATTCCCTCATCCTGGTCTTGCAGTGCGCCTCATGTATACCAGGGGTTTTCACGTTGGAAGCAGTGTGAGGCTCTGCTCTTTGTGTTCCCAATAAGGCAAAAAGCCAAAACGTTTTCTCCCTATTTAGCTGTGTGCCAGCATGAAGACACCTCATAGGGTCTGCTGAACTGACCTGCTGCAACCTTACTGGGCAGAGTGCCAAGAATCCCACCTCAGTTTACACAAAAGAGACTGAACAAAGAGCCTCGTGGCATTTTTGGGGTGTTCTAGCAGGAGCACAGACTCTGAACTCCTGGCATTGGATTTTCTCTGTAAGAGTTTGTTATTTTTGTCTTTATTAAAACTTTCTTTGTTTCAGACTCTCCCTTTGATGCCATCCTGCTAATTTTAAGCCACTGGAGATTGCTGGACAAACCCAGATGTGATGAACATGCTGAGAGCTTAATCGACCTGGCTCGCAGCGACCTTCATCATCCTGGCTGTTCTCTTACAATCTTTCATTCTCTCCAGGACTGCTTAGCAACACTGATTTAAAAAAAAAAAAAAAAAAAAAAAATCAGATGTTGAGACACATTTTGGCATAAGATCAGGAACTCTTTTTTTTTCTGATGAGAATTGTAGCAGCAGATTCAAGTGAAAGTCAACTTGTATTGTTGTCCTCTTCTTTTCTACTTTCCCACACTCCAAATAATTATAAATCAGATACATGCATCAAGATTTAAAAAACATAACTGCAGCCTTTGACAGTAAAATGATGTCATTTCTCTCCCTACCTCCCAAAAAGTCCCACAATAGCAAGCTATCCTATCAATCACCTCATAACTCTTCCTGTCCAAGAGTTCACAATGGCTGCCAGCACACTGAATAGTGCATAAATACCACAGCACTTCTGAATTCACACCTGGTTTGTGAGACATCAGAGCTGCTATCTTACACATGAATTCTCACCTCACCCATCTTTTCCAGATGCCATTACTTATAACAGCACAAAACCACAGTTTGCTGTGGTTACCCCTGCCACAAAACATTCATTTCCTTCCTTTCAGTTCTTTCCCTACAGATAAAGGCTAGAATATACCATACCTGAAGCCTACCATGACCAGAGAGAATACTAAAGAGGCCTCTATATACTGATGAGGAAGGGTTGCTCACAGTCTGTCTGAAGAGAAAATAATAACCTAAATGCTGAATCTTTCAGTCCTTCAGAAATTTCTCTATATTTAAAGTTTCAGAGGTTTGGGTTTTTATCTCTTCTAATAAATATTTTTTCCCAAATATTTAGACAACAGATTGAACTCTTTCTTGGGCCTTTGAGAAATTGCGAGGAAAATCCATGAAACCCAACAAAAAAAAGTTGTATATGCCATGGACTTGCATTTTTAGAGGCTGACACATTGACAAGCTGAAGCCTGGCTTCCTGGCTTGACTTTGGCAGAGTAAGTAGAGGCAGGGCTTTTGCCTAACGTAGTTTATGATGTGACTTCACTGCTTGTCCTGGGAGAGCAACAGGTTTCTGAGTGTTGCAGGATGTGGATATAGTTTATTTTCAGCTTCCTACTTCCAGCACTATGCCAGTGATTTCTGCTTTTCTCTTCATGTGAGCCAGGCACATATCACAGTGATCAAATCCCTCCTTGTCCCAAAGTTCTCCTTCCTCTAGTAATTCCCCTGTATTTGCAAATGCCAGTCTGGCATTAGCTCAGTATTTTTTTCACACATCTGCACATCTATCCCTTGAGTGTCCACCCATTAAAAATACCCTCAAGTATCACAAGACTGACATATAACAGTGAACAGAAGGCATAAAAGCACTGTCATGTGCTTTTTTCTGCTAGTCAGACAATGCTGTAAGCACTGCAGTCAGGTTTCCAAGCCCTAAAGCAAGTCTGTCAGCTAATACAATGCTACATGGATTCAAGTCTAGTAAGTGAGATTTCAGCTTCACTTATGTGATTTGCAGCATCCTTAGAAGGCAGCCACAACTCTGCTTCAGTCTTCTCTGAATATACACAAACATCTAGATGGTCAACCCCCCAGCTAATGATCAATGCCTAGCTTCCTTAAGCAGAAGAGCACACTATGATTTAGATAAAGGTATTCATTTTTTATGCTGCCTAACCCCCAGCCCATCTGTGGATGCTGCATGCAATTTAACAAGACAAAAACGTTTTCTGCAGATACTAAATTTAAAAGAACAACTTTTTTTTCCCCCTCTTAATTTGGCATTCAGCTATCCTTCAGGGTAAGCAACAAGTGACTTGGCAGATAATTCAGGACATATGGCTTTGAAGAACGGTAATTTAAAAGTACTTGGACAAGTTTCCTCAACTCATTCACATTAATTTGTGCTATTCTCTTTTACTTGTGCTCTAGCAGCTGGTACAACTAAAAAAGTATAGAAAAGATAATGAATATAATGCAAATGACAAAAAAAACCCTTTTCCCGAGTTGGATTAATGTATAGTGCAAAAACTTCACTCAAAAACTGAGAAAGGGAAGGAGTTCAAAGACAATTCAGAACGGTTAAACCTACGTGCCTCATCTGTAGGCGCCAGGTGGCACCAGATGTATCCATACATTGGTAATTAGGTTAAAACCATTGTAACCTATGTGCTCTTTGAAATGCTGAGCACATCACGTACAGTTATTAGGCAGAGCCCTGCAGCTGAATGATCAATAGACTAGAGAGTTTAGATCTAACTTCAACAAGATCTGAACATTGTCTTATAGTTTGTGGGTTTGGCGGGGCGGGAGTGGGGTTTGTTGGTTTGTTTTATTGGGGTTTTTTAGGGTTTTTTGTTATTGGAGTGTTTTTTTTGTTTGTTTTGGTGCGTTTTTTTTCTTTGGTTTTTCTTTCATGTTTCTTTTGTTTCTTTTAGGAGAAAGTGTAAATTAAGATCAGTGGCATTTCCTAATTTGGAGATGTTGGTTACAAATTTTTTCCAAAAAAACAGATTACCTATATGCATTGATTCTTGGTCAGAATTAGCATATTGTTAAATTTTTCCCCTTGTCTTTTGTGACACTTAAAATGTTTAAAGCATTAAATTTTGGAGGATAACCAGTTCTTTTAAAAGATACATTTCAGCAGTCCTGAAGAATTGTAGCTTTCTGTTGATCCAAGAGGACATTTTCTTCTAGCTTTATGGCATTGACAATGAGAACTTGAATTATATAAGAAATTCTATGGTTAAAAATTATTTCATTTTACAAATTATAGCTACATTACTGTATGAGGTGAAGCTGAAATTAGCTATGCATCATACATAGAATATTATCTCATGAATGTAAAATAATAGAGCTAATTCATTTACTTGTGAACCATATCAGTTTTTTTCCAGAATTTCAATGTTCATAGCTTTTATCACTAATTAAATATTTGGGAGACTGTTTCTTGTGCTTGGAAGTATTTAGCAAGGTGTTTTTCTTTCTATTATTATCTGTCTTCTGTAGAAATAAAACTTTTTATCAGGGACCAAAAAAAAAAAAACCAGCAAAAAAGGGTTGACCTCACTGAATCGATGGCAAAACTCCCACTGACTTCAAGGGGCCAGAATTTTGCCACACATGACCAGATTTATTCAAAGAAGGAAAACCAAACAGCCACAGATATCATGTTACTAAAAGCACAGAGTCTAAATATGAATCATTGTCTAAACAATATGTCAAATATTTACAAATACCAGTAATCAAAAAGTAGAGTTGTACTTTGAAATAGTTTCAAAAGAAACTTGAAGGGGAAAAAAAAACTTGAAGGAAGAAAAAAGTATATAATAAAAGTATATAAAAGTATATAATTCTGAGTATTCAGATTTTATGTCTTTAGCCTATTGGAATGATTTTTCAGCCAGAAGGTGCTTTTTTATTATATTACATTCACTGTGGCATTACTGCAAAAATGCCATTGGCATTTACATTCTCTTCAGCATGCAATGTTCCTAAAAATGGACCACTGGCTTGGAAGCAGTGCTTGCAGTGGCAATGGGCAAACCTAGCCTTGTACAGACACAAAAGGAGGTGTCTCTGGTCAAATGATTCGTGGTTATTCTTCACACTTTACAGTAAGACCCCCAGCAAGTGCAACCAGGGAAACCAAGAAAGCGTAGGAGGAGCAGCACTCTTCACACCAGCCAGCAGTGGACTCTGGCACTGAAACAACATGCTTAAGCTTCAGCACAGAGAAGGATCCTCTAGACTGGAGCAAAGCAATTTGTGGATAATTTAACATGGTAGTATTCACACAAAAAGTAAGCCTATCTTTTGTCTGCTATAGCATGAAGCTCACCTAATACAAGTTTTACTGTTTGCATTCAAGCATTTTCATTACAGCAGCTGGGGCACATATGAAAAAGTAGTGCTGGAAGTCTGAAGAACAGTCTGAAATTTAGGCAGCTATTGTAAGGTGAATCTGTAGACTCCCAAGGCCAAAAAATTATTTCTGCTGTCTTAAAACAAGTAACTGATATAGACAGCAGGAGGAGCTCTCCAGGGATCTCAATTTTTCTCCATTGTTAGGGGGAGCCCAGGGAGCCAGACCAGAGATGAGACCCACCCCTGGATGGTTACCATCAAAGGGCATGAACTCTGCCCTGCAAACAGCAACTTCCACTACAGAGGCTGCATAATGGAGACACAGGTGTTTTAACTGGTTTGGGATGGGGCTGTGCACTGATCCTTCAGGGTCCTGGTACACTGCATGGAGAAATTCCTATGCACTGTATTCTCATCTGCACTATCAGTTGAGGAATATTGAAATGAGACAAACATAATGTGAATATAGTTTTCTTCCCTTTCTCTGACATAAATCTGTTGCCATTTTACAGGAGCTCTGCTTTCACTATCTAGGAGAGAAGGCAGGCACACACATTTGCAGAAAGATCTAGTATATTTCTTTCTTTCTATAACAATGAAGCATAGAATTCATGTTATTTTATCAGCAAAAATTATACTTTTTACCTATTATCTGCAATTCTATCCATGGCAAGTACATTATACTGTAATTAAAGTATATTGTATGCATTATCTGTAAAAGGGCTGTAGTAATTTCAGCGTACTATGTATTTCATACACTGAAATACATTAATAGAGTACCTATAACACACAAAAGTTGAAATTGATGAAAATAGAATACAATAGTATTCTATTTAAGGTTTTTCTTCCTATCAGGGTCCTAGGAATATCAGAATTTATGGGCTAGGTTATCCTGTCTCCACCATTTTCTTAAAATGAGAAAGATTTGCAAGAGGCTAGATACTTCCCAGAGATGCTTCGAGGAAGTTCAAGAGAAAGCAGAGTAGGTATCAGATCATGCATGAGACTATATGTAATGATTTTTTCCTTTGAGAGAAGACAGGGAGAAAGGGAGGGGAGTTTGCACCTTTTTAGTTGTAATTCATAGGATACATGACTACTTGAGACAGGACTGAAAGTCTGATCAGCTGGGTCATGTCCACCAGTTTTGCCTTTCTGAGTTGGGATATGATGACCTCTACATGGATGGGTTAAAACATTCATCACTTTTATGGGAGTTTCATAATTAATTGAAATGGACTACATATTAACACTACTATTATCTTTTGGATTATTTGTTTTTTTGAATGATTAAAGATTTCCCAGCAATATCTGCAGGAATAATGTTATCATTATACAGAGGGGAGTTATGGGAAAGACAAAGAGAGACTTTTAACCAAGGCCTGTAGTGACAGGAAAAGAGGCAACAGTTTTAAACTGAAAGAGGGTAGGTTTAGAATGGACAGAAGGAAGACATTTTTTACAATTCAGGTGGTGAGACTCCAGATCAGGTTGCTCAGAGAAGTTCTGGGTGTCCTATCCCTGGAAGTGTTCAAAGTCAAGTTGGATGGGGCTTTGAGCAACCTTGTTTAAGGAAAGATATCTCTGCCCATGACAGCATGTCGGAACTAGACTTAAAGGTCCTTCTGACTCAAAACAATTTCTGACCCTATGATGTATAAACATAGATGAATACAGTGCACTCAGCATCAAAGTAATTGATTTTCTGATTTTAAGTACTGTGTGCAAGGATGATGGTTGGTTTTGGTTTTCTTTTTCTTACTCCTTTTGCACAATTCTTCCCTTTACATTAGACCAGACTACAATCTCAGAAAATCCCACACGTACCTGCTTCTCTCCACTGGGCTTCTTGTGATTTAACAGCAGCTCCACGGCCCCAACCACCTCCTTCCGTATGGCATGCAACAGAGCATCTCCCACATACACGTTAAAACTTAACAGCAGCTCAATGAGCTCAAGGTTCTCATTTTCAATTGCAATAAGGAGTGCAGTTCTTCCCAGGGGATCAATGCAGTTAATATTGATCTTGAAATAAATTTCTGCCTCCTCCAAGGCTTTCTTTACGCTGGCGTAATCTCCTTTCTCCACAGCATTCAGATAGGCTTTCTCTGAGTGAGACAGTTCAGATTCTGCCCGTACAATGCGAAGAGGGATACGATCTCTGTAGGGAGCATTGACGCTTCTTTTGTAGTAGAACTGGGCCATATTTTATGCCATTATAATACTTTGTCTCTGTAACATGAAAATAAAGATAAAATCAATAATTGAGGTTGGGGGTACGGTGCACAAAATTAATATTTGCAATATGTAAGTATTTAAAACTCATACTAGAAAGTGATGTTGAAAAATGCACAAAATATTGTTTATCAGCAGAACACGTAAGCAAAAGTGGAAGCCAAAACACTGCTTATTTGTAACTTACCAAGTAAAAGCATATCTGTCAGAACACCATTTGCTTATATGCTTTTTTTAAATCTGTGGCAAACAAGAAATTAAATGATACAACATAGTTTACCACCAAAAGTGTAGTTCCACTTCATCCTTAATTTCTTCATTCAGTTCTGCAAGGACCTAAAGAGCACAGTCACCTGTCTCAAACACTGTAAAATCCACAGAAAGATTCTGGCATGGGAAAAGCACAGAAGGGAGTAACAGGATGGCGACCACCCCAGGTCTGACAGAGGCAAGCTCTGGTTAGCACATCCTGGTACATGCATCCAGACAAAAAAATTCCCACTGCAGCAAACTGTGTAGAGAAGCAATTGCTCATACACGTATCACTGGTCAAACAAAGATCAAAGTTATGGGAAAGGCAGCATCTGTGACTGCCAACAACCACCAAAGCCTCCCTCTACCCCTCAGATATGCCTCTGTGGGTGACTTGAACGTGGACTGTAAGATAAACCACTACTGCAGGGACTTGAGATAAGTGCAAGCTGGTCCTATTTTCCAAGTGTTGTCTCAGACCTAGGGGGAGGTTAACAAAGCCTGGGGAGAAGAAAGGATCACTGACAATGGACATAAAGAATGTAGACTTTATGGGTCACAAGGAAGGGCAATTAAAAAACTGTGCTGAAATCAACTCCAACTGGGTAAAAGGTAATTCCGATGGAGAGACCTTCTCTGACATCCTACAACAAACTATGTGTTGCTTGAGGATTGTGTGTGGACAACTAAATACAGCTTTTACATCTTTCTAGTCCTTCTCAAACACCCTGAATTATCTGTGGCAGGCACAGACTGCACAGTTCAGTGGTGAGCTTCCGTACTAAGATCTCATATGCTCATATTCAATCTCATATTCTATTGGAAAAACTTGCACATAAAATGTTTTTTCCAACCAGAGCTTACTAATTTATAAATTAAAACTCAGAACCTAAAAGGAAAAAGAAATCCATAGGAAATAAATTCAAGGACAGGTAGATAATAGTCACAGTTTTGATTCTGAACTACTCAGTTCTAAACTAGAATTAATACTGAAATATAGCAGCTATAAAACAACTCTGAAGTCTTACATATAGTGAAGCATATAATGTCTGTGCTTTTATTCTGCATACTTTATTTAAGGACTTTGCAAAAAAAATTCCTTCTAACAAAATTATTTTCTCCTGGTCCTATCTTCCACCTGGGAAAAAAAAAAAAGGAGAAAAAAATAAAAAAGGAAAGAGGAAAGAAGGAAGAGAAAAAAGTTGACCTCAAAGAACAAGGTCCACAAAAAATATTTTCCTCTGCTGTTCAATTGGAGGTTGAACACCTTATTAGAGAAAGAACTGTAGCTTCTTGTCATTTTCTCAGCTGATAATGCAAGCTGCATTAACCCACTGCCTTTTCCTCTACTTTATTCAGTCATTAAAACAAAATCTCTGTTGAGATTCTATAGCAAGCTATAATATATATTTTTATTATTGTGAGGTTTTCATTCATCAGAAAAAAAGTCACTTAAAACTGTGAGGAACATAGTAATTAATCTTCTCCCACTTTTCTTAAGCAGTGAAATGAGAGATATGTAAAAAGGCTGTTACTGAGTTGTTTTCTTCATTTTCCAGAGCAGATCAGCATGGCTTGACATAGGCAGGAAAAGGTAAAGAAGACATATGAGAAAGAACTCTCCTCCACATCCATATACAGGAGCTGAGGAATCACAATCCTTTGCAAGATGCTTCCCAGTTCTCCCTGCAGGATGGTATCAATCTCCACTTTGGGCTAATAGAGGTTGCACAGTCTGTGGATTATGTTCTGTTAAACCCACTCTAAGTAAAATAAAGTTCATATCCATTGCACAGTTTTATACCCCTGGAACAGGTATCACGTTCTTAATGCACTGTATTTTATCACTTTGCTTTTCATTCTTTCATTTCAAAACTGCAAGTTCAATCCAAGGAGGTGAAGATTTTTATGCTCAGATCCAAATTAACAGACATAAATGTAGTTCACAAGGAGATATCTGCAAGAAAGGTGGATTGCCATATTCCACGGACAGCCACAGACACTTTGAGTTTCATACCCCTGTTCCCAAACTCAAGCAGATTGGGTGCTGGATGTGGAAGGGTGTCCTGCCTGACACCAGCTGCCACCTGACAAAGATTTAGGTCTCAACACAGGCTCTATTTCATATCTGTCAGGCAGATGTCAAGTTAACCCCCAGCAATGCACACACATTATTCAGTTTCTTACTATCTACAGTGTTCCCCAAGACCACTGAAGAAAACTGAGGGACTGCAACTGGGGGGGTTAATGCTAAAGGCTCCTCTCTTCTGAAAGCACATGAATAAACAGATCATTGTCTCCCCATTTATTGTGAGACAAACCATGAATTAACTTGTATCAATGAAACTGGGCATCAGAGATGTTTATTGTAGAAGAAGAGTACAGTGACCTACAGATGAGATCTATCATGATTTCATGAGGATGATTTGGGGGTTTCTTGTTTCTTTGTTTTTATGTTAAGTCTGATGAAGATCTTTTATTGTTTCTCTGTAAACCATAAGGAAAATACTTTTGTGTTTACCTTTTCATGATTCTTGAGAAGATGATCTAAGTTTAGTTTGTCTCTTTTGGAAGAGACATATTAAACACACACTTTCATTCTTCTAAATAGCTGTCCCCTGCTAATCTCTATTTCTTGTCTGCACAAGATAAAGTTCATTTAAATAATTAAATGAACTCCATAAATGAAGTTTTGTGATAAGTAAAAGCCTATGTTTACATGCAATTAGAAACTAGAGATTGATTGCTGATACAGTACAGTCCTGGAAGGTGATATAAACACCAAAGATAATGGTTCCATGAGTGTTTACAAAAATAAAACGTTTATCTACAGGTAGACAGTGCTGTGTAACAACTGTTACAGTGCTGTCACATGTAAATACATGCATATGACATTTACATGGAGCTGTAAGACCTAGAAACAGCCAGCAGCAGTACAAAAGTCTCCAATGGCTTCGAGTGTCTCTGCAGGGAAAAGTCTAAAGAAATAAGAGGTCAAATACACTGGGCCAGTGTGAGGAGAATGAGAGAAAAAAAAATATGGTACAAACTTATAAAAAGTGTAATTATAGTTTCTACAGAGTCCATATACTTGACATATAACAAAAAAACTTCAGAGAAGAAATAAAGACAAAATCACTCTATATGGTGCTTCCTGCCATGACATGGAAATAGCAGCAGCACCTGAGCAGGAGAAGTAGATAAAAAAGGAAATCATAATACTTTGACAGAAAGATGATTCTGATGAGGAAACATTTTTTTCATAACAGGCAGTTTTGTTTGCACCTGCTACAGACCACTATTTCAAATTATATAGGACTGTTTCTTTCATGTATTGTTTCTCAGGGAGGAATGGTAACATTCCACCTTCTTTGCGAACTTTTACCATTTCCACTCTATCATCATTTAATTCTTTCATATGTCTTAAGAAAAGCTGATATTATTAATTTTAATAATCCTAAATAAATAATTGGATTTTTTTTTCTGCTGCTGTATCATTGTGTGTATGTACATATACATCACAGGCACACAGATACTTCCCCATCAAAGCTCAAGAAAAACTGGAATCAGATTTCCTTGGCATTTATTCAACCATATTTGCTTCCTCTACATATATGATGATATCCTCCTTATTTTTCCAGGGAACCCTGACTTGAATTTCCTGTTTACTTGCTGCCCCCCCTACCCCAAAACAGTCATAGCCAGGTGCAAGAGGAAAATTGGAGTGAGTCACCAGCAGGCACCAAGGGGCTCTGTGACAAGCCACTTGTATTACTGCTCACAGACGTACTGCAAACCTTTCAGAGACAGAAAGAGACCCTGGTACCACACATCTCCTTCAGCAGATGGGCAGCAGGAGGAATACAGATATGCTTCTTAGTGTCCACATGTGCAGCTTCTGAGATCCTCACTGACACAACCTTCTAAAGATACTTTATTTCCAACACTGACCACTGTTAGACTCACTATAGCATTCCAGTATATATAGATAGATAAATATAGCATTATCCCATATAGCTTCTTCTATATCATCAAAAGTACACTTCTGATTTTGCTCATGAGTTTGTTTTTCAGACTATTTGTCTGAAAAAAAAAAAAAAGTGAAACTTCACAAGTAACTATGGCATCACCCTGTTCAGTACCAGAACATTTATGACAAGTGAATAACGTGCTGATTTCTCTGTGATCTTCTGAAACTATTTTATATGCACTTTTCATGGCAAAGGAAAGCTTCTGACATTTTCTAGGTTCATGAAAGTATGAAATTTTCTTTCTAAAATAGATCTGTGACATACCAGCTTTAATCTGACACAGAACCCTATATGATACACAGTAAAAATGATGTTCAAAGAGAACTTTGGAAATCAAGACTAGCTCTGATAAATCCCAGTCCAAATGAAGCATAAAGTTCCTTCTCTGTCAGTCACCAGAACTGACTGTTTCATTTCAACAAGAACAAAAGAAATGCAGATAAGCCTTTGATTTCTGATCCCAGCATTAGTCCAGATACTGCCTTATAACCAAATGTCTAGACAGCAACTTTAACATGCTTTAGCACTGGGGTCAACTGGATAGGCTGTGCCCATACTGTTAAAGATACTCCCAAAACAGGACAGCTGAATGAGAACTGTCTACTGGGAATAATTTGAGGCCCATGCTAACTCTTACCCTGTGTCTGTAAAGTGTGTAGGAAGATGTAATTGCATTGAGCCTGCAATTGGGTTGATTCCAGGGACTGCTCAAACAACTTCAGCTGCAGGTGATGGAATTGCATAGATCATGCCTGTCTTTTAGCACTGTTTATTTTACATTTGTTACAGCTGGCTATAGACTATGTGGGGTCCTCACCTGAAAGTAATTTTTCATTGTTAGAACTACAATCAGTTTCAGATTTGAAAGCTAACAATAGCAAAAGTAGAAATTTGGACTTTAACACTGATTCACACATGCAGGATGTAAACTAAATAACTCAGTATGGTGTACATTCCCTATAAGGCATTGGAATTATTTGGAAATTGGTTAATTTGGAAAAGAGCTAATAGTCTTAGTTTTGCTCTAGTTTAAAATGCCCTATAATCAAAGTTTTAGTAAAGCAAAGCACATGACCTAGTATACAGCTGTAGTGGATGATGGGAAGCAGGCTGTCATGTTATCTGCTTACATGTGTTCTGGCTTCACAATCAGGAAGGCAGGACATCACCTACAAAGAACAGCTTTTAAGGTCCAAGGTACAATGGTTATATGGTGGATTAAACTCCACCAGCATTTTATATCAGCATCTTAATAGATCAAGACCAAGGAAAGTCTGAGTCTGAGACACTGAATGTGGTAAACCTTTGGTGAGGTGACACAGATTGCTTACTTTGATTTTTTTTGTAAAAGACAGGATGCAATTTCATAGCATTTTTGTGGGGTTTAAAGCACAGTGCTTCATATATAGCATAATGATGGTCTGTAAGTTTACTTGATCCCAAATGGGAGGAAGCTTTTACCTTCCTAGGGCTGATGTTACACCAAATCTTAGTTGAGAATGACAGATTCTTATAACAGTGACCTTTAAAGTCTACAAGACTACTATCAGACTGAAGTTTGAAAAACATCAAAATAGAAATAAAAGACAATTGAGAGACATTAGAAATCATTAACTGATCTTAGAAGGGTAGGATGATTTGGGGTCAAGCATACAGTATTGTAAATCTGCATATTTTTTAAAATAAGAGATATTCAAGAACTCGGTTCTTCAAATACACCTAAAACTGAGCTTAATTTCATTTACCCTACAGGCAAAAATCTGATAGCTCGCCCACGAGACAAAGAAAAGAGCGTTACTACGTCACAGAAGTATCATTAGATGACAATAAAATTAGTTCATAATAAATTAGTTCATCTTCCCAGTTTATTTAAACTAGAGAAAAGCACTCTTCAGAAAAATACAAGAAGCATGGTTACCTGTTGCTGATGGGTAGCACTGTGCAAATGTCCTCAGGAATCTGTGGGAATGGCCTTGAAGCTTGAACTATTTGTTCTTGCTCAGAGGGAAATAGTGACGTGTTTGAAGCTGCTACCAGAGCAAAGGAGAGAAAGACTGCTTTCCACTGACTGACATGAATTTGTTCTTTGAAATGATGGAGTATGAATGATGCGAGTCCAGCCTACACACAGTAGGCAGCCAGTTTAGGGTGGGAAGGACAGGGAAGGCAATAACACAGATAATGATCTTAATGAGTGACTGCAACATCCAGCTGAGTCGACCTTCCTGTCTCCTTGGCTGGCGTTATTCTCCTGGGCAAATTCAAGGAGCTCTCCAAAATAGTTTTCAAGATAAAAGTACTTCAGTGTCATCTGGCTACACAGAAGGCTGCCTTCCAGCATTTCCAACAGTAGCACTGACCTAATGCTCTGTGGATGTGATCCTGCAGCAGCCACACAGCACGACATTTCTCAGGGGAGGTGGGGAGTGGGCTGTCCCTGCTCATGGAAAGGGTGGGTGGCCTTTCTCCAAATGAGTAGAGGATGGAAGAAGAAACCAGTACACAATCTATTGAGAAAAGTGTTGGGCAGAAAGGGTCTGACTGTGCAAGTTCACTTGAGGAGAAAAGGAGAGAAGATGCAGAATAGGTTGGGAAAGACAGGACAGGAACTTGTGGGAATTATGCTACAAGTAGCAGTGACTTTTCTAAGTTTTGGGGTATGTTTTCACACGGAACCACGTCTTCCCATGCTTCCTATGATGAAGTACAAGACAGCATGCAGTTTGGCCAGAAAAGGGAGAGTTTGGGCAGGCTGCCCAAATACTTTGAGTAAAGACTTGCTAATAAAAACACTCCACTGTGGGTCCATTTTCAGATGTACAAGCTGAGCCAGCCTGAGGATAAGTTAAACACTTTTCAAGTATTTAGGGCCAATAGAGAGCCAGCCGTGAAGAGATTTGTGTTCATACATATATCCTCACATAAGCATTTTAGTACTGGCTGCTGCCCTCAGACTGGTATGTGTATTTTGTGGGGAGCCTCAAAAGAGGCTGAACTTAAAAAAAATCCCAAAAGCTGCCAATAAATAAAGGCTAGTTAGGGAAAACTGTTCAAGAATTTATTGGCTTGTTTCCACCCACATCCTTAGTGGTTCTGTCCTCACACTGCTTAGAAACACTTGAGTTGGTGTATTTTAATAATTTTACTAAAAGACTTCATGAAAATAAAATCAGGAAAATTTATTACCTAAGCTCACCTACCTTAATAATCCAAAAACTCAAGTAAAAAGAATTACAATGATCAATCAAATTGAAATCAAACTGACATCAAAGCAAAACATTTAAACTCAATAGCAAAGAATGTTCCACAATTTAGTTAGATAACACAAAATGTAGTTATACAAGTCTATAAGAAGATGATCACCCAGTGGTAATAAACCCCAATGAAAGAATTTGATTGAAATCAGGCAAATGTATAATTTGGTTGATTAACTTGTCTAACAGTGAAACCTATTTACTATCTGGACCAAAGCCTGACAAAAATAATGGTATTTTTTTTCCTCAAAAAAATTGTACACTTATGTGATGACTAACCCCTTCCTGTCCTTGTAGCAATAAAGACTTCAAAGTGACAAGTCCTATTTGCCAGAAGTGATAAAATGACAGTTTCATGTCACTCAGGACCTTTAAATGTATAGCGCAGAACATGCCCTAATGAATAACTTGACAAGGTATTATATAAGGCTTCTAAAATCCAGAGTAACACTTCTTTCCAGAAATTTGCCTGCATGGCCAAATTGTCATTTATATATATGCCCAAATAACAATTCAGGATTAAAAGTCTCCTGCTAAATTACAACAGGAGTGAAAAATATAAATAGCAACAATATGAGAATTCTCATTGCTAGGGAGTGATGGCACCAGAAAGCTGTCAAGTGGATTCCCTGGCTGACAAAAGCAAGTCTATTACAGTGCTCTACAGATCTGTGACCCAGCAGCAATTATGTGAGATTGGTAATAGCTCAAATACTTTGAGCACCCTTCAGGAAGTTTGTATATTCTTGTGTGGGAGAATGTCAGAAGAGGGTACATCACTGCACTACAACACAAAACCTTTAAAAATAGATCACCTGAAAATCTGAACAACAAATCTATCTACTCAACACTTCCTTACGAACTGCTTTCTGAAGTATTATATAACATCTCTTGTCCTCAATAATGAATCTTCTCCCCGGCGTATAATTATTTCAGCATATTATTCACAGAAAAAATACATTTGACTGATAAGAAAATAGGAAATAATTGATACAGAAAACTTCCACTGTGAAAAATGTATCTTGTCAATATTTCCAACTGGCAGAAGATTAATTCTGCACTATTTTAGCCAAGGTTTTTATTCATCTACTTTAAAAAGTAATCATCCAGATTTATGTCTGGAAATAGCGAGTAAACAACTTCATTTTGAAGCACCTGTGTTATGCTTTCTTCATCTTAAGCCAGAGAGTACAAGTTCATCTAAACACAAGCCAGCCTAATTTGGATTCTCATTTTAGGAATACCTCCTTGGCAAGACAACCAAATAAAAGGTGAAGAGAACAGCGAGTAACATTAACATTTCAGAAAAATGGCAGTTGATTATCAGAAACCCTTTGAAACAATATTTTAACTATCAAGAAGCTCAGATGTTATGAGAGATTCACAAACTTAAGGATTACTATAAATACCTCACCTGAACTCTGACCTAAGGCAGGTTGAGAGAAATCAACGTGGCTTCCTGGTCCTGAAAAATCAGAACTGGAAAAGGCTCCCTGAGCCACCAAATCCAGCCTCTCACACAGGCAGTGTCTACCAACAGTCCAACTCTGTAAAGATCAGACTCCCTGTCAGAAGTAGCTGGGATCCCCCTGCTTGACCCACTGCTTCTGTGAGTGGTGGTGGACAGACTCATTCCTCCAGCACGACAATTTCCTCAGTCCTAAATAATGTTCGGCTGTTAAGGACTGCTGACAGGATTATCTTTCTTCCAGCATAGTTGGAGAAAAAGCTATCCCTCTTTAGACTTCATTTGGCCAGGCTGCACAAATATGCCTCCTTTATAACTCTAGCCTATTCCTTGCACATTGGTGCCACCTGAAACACCCCAGGATGCCCTATCTGTCCCCAGTTGCTCTCCTGAAAAGGCACAGGTCCCCTCTAGCTCTTATGTCACACCCCAAACCCCTGGTACCCTCAGGCATTCAGCTAGTAATAGATGTCTCCAAGTGGTCAGCTGAATTGAACCTTCAGACTCCTTTGCCACACCACTTTTCCTGAGTGACCAAGGTGTACTTGTTACTCCAAGACACACTTTCCTGCCTTATATGATTTCAATAGTTCTCTATCTCATGCTTGGATATTTTACTTGATTAAGTTCAAGACCTACAATCACCTTGTTCAAGACTGCATCATAATCATCAGCCTTTAATCTGCTGATTACCCACATTCTTTTCCTCCTCAGCTGTTTTCTGTCAAAAAAATTCTGGTAAAAGGAAAAAAAATCCTTTTTAAAATTATTCGGTAAATTCTCATGTAATTTGCACTTTTAGGTAGATTAGAGTAACCTTTTGTACTCTGCTTCCCGCAACAGTGGAATAACTGGTCTCAAGGGCAAAGCAAAAGAAAGCTCATAATCATGTACCTAATTCTGCAATGATGCATATATATAAAGAACTTCTTTTCTTCCAGTAATCATCTTCCTCCCCAGAGCTTGAGCTTTAGTCAGTTTTCTCTACTTAGATGTATCACACAGGTCTCTGCCTCTGTTTGTTAGCAGTCAGTAAGTCTTTCACTCCATGACCTCTTGTAGTTAAGAATGTCAAATGTTCCTTGTGAACATCATGAACTTTGTATCTGAAGACTTTGTTCTAAATATACCCACCACCATTTTAACTTTTTATTTTATTAAGATAGGTGGAATATAAATAGAATGTTCCACAATCCTTCCTTCCTGCCTTCCTTCCTTCCTTCTTGCTCATATTTGCCAATAAGGCAAAACAAAGGCAATTATCAAGTGGCTAAAAAGAGAAGTTTTTACTGTTCACTCTTTTTTCCAAGTGAGTTGAATGACACCCACCCCTGCTTCTTACTAGTGAATATAAGAGGTAAACATTTTTTATATTAACCTCATTCAGTAGTGCTGTACCTCGATGCAACCTACCTAAATTTAGACAGCCTACTAAGGTTTCTAAGTTGGAATGTATTTATCTTGGTCTCCTTCTAGAGCTAGCAGAAAAAGAGAAGGAAAATCCTGTTGCAAGCAATTGAATCAAATCTCCCTTTCTTTCTTTTGACTGGCACAGATGGGTATGAATCTAGGCCTGAGAATCTGCATTTGAATAATTCTCTGAACCAAAGATGTTCAGAAAGTTCATTTTGAAAAGAAAAAACCTGAAAATAAGAAATTTCATTTGGTCAAAACCAAATGAATACAAATATACTAAGGAAGACAGACCCTGACTTGATTAGAAATATCAGGAATATCTCCTGATATGCAGGTGCCTGTCACTATTGTTAAGCCAGATACAGCAATAATGCCAGTTATGCCTGCAATAATGCAGATTGTGAGTCAAATTTATTTTGAGAAGATTTCCCTTTGCAGGAAATTTATTTCTTATTCTAATACCCTTCTAAGTAAAAATACAAATACTGGCACATAAGGGAGTGCACATGAGTCATGGCACACGTTCCCTTTCAGATGCTGTGCTATAACAAAATATCAAACCATTGCTGGCCAGTAGAAATTTCACTAAATGTCCTGAGATATTAAAGAAGATCCCAGATATTCTAGGAGTATATACACACAACCCACTATACCTAGCAAGGGAAGTAATACCTGCTTTTCCTTGAAACTGGTTTTCTGAGAGATGAAACTGACCCCAAGCTACACAAAGAAGTTGAGCTTCAAATATAAAAAGTGGAAGATGTTAACATTATTCCTCATTGTGCAGGTGTATCCTACACTCTCTGTGATCCCCAGCATGCTGACACTGCAGTTACATACTGAGTGTAGGAATTTCTTTCAAACTCAGCTGCTCATGATGGAGCTTCCATTTGCAATTTTGTTTTTCCTTCCAAAGATGCCTTCCTTCCTGAAGATGCAACCCAAAGATAAAACCAGCTGTTCGTAACAAGGCCCTGTACTTCTATGAACCAATGTTGATGCTCTGCTTTGAAAGTAATTATTTTTTGGCTCCATGCATCTACTAAGGTATCATTGCAAAATACACTGTTTAAAATACTAATTTTCAGTCTAAAATTACTCATAGTTGATACTCTAGCAGATGCATGGAATCAAAAACAATGGTGAAAATCTAATGATGACTTTGTTAGAAATTCCATGCACAGGAGATGCATTAACTAAATAAGCAACAGGTTATTTTGGCCTGACAGTAACACCTCCCCTGAAAGCACAGCCTAGCACACGTTCTTAGAGCAACATCCCCTCCAGGCATTGCTTCCCTGCCACTGAAGTGGTGTCCTCAGCAGGGACCTCCACTGGTCCCTGTGGGCCATGCTGTCTCCCAGGGCTCACACTACCTGCCAGGCCACCCACAGCCAACTGTGCTGACACTGCTCACTGCTGAAGTGGGTTAGTGCCCTGATGTTCTGGGCACTACAAACACCAGCAGTTTCTATTCAAGGAAATCTAAAATGATGGCATTTTTCCATTGAGAGTTACAGCTTCAGACATGCAATAAACCTTAACAAATAATCAGGAACTGTTAACATAATACCATCCATCATAAAAAGAGTTGATACTACTTTACCAGTGCTCTAAGGAGAAAAATCAGACAAACAACTGAAAAGAATTCCATTTAAAATTATTTTTTGTGAATAGAAAGAAGAGTCCTTTTAGGAATGATTAAGAATCAAAATATTCAAAGTGATTTTTTTCTTACAGCAGCAGAAACTTCAGACTGTAAGATATCAGGGATAGAATGTTACTGAAACATGGATCCCTCAGTTCTCTACACTCACTGCTTGGAACAAAGGGGAAAATTAAATTGCCATTGGTACATACTGTGCTTGAGTGCTCACTTACTGCTTGTTGTGTAAGGAGATGCTGACGGAGGTTTTAATATTGTTCACAGTAACAATTCTCATGGTAAAACAAGCAATTTGTTTTCCAGAGGTAGAACTGTTTCTAGACTAATCACACTCATTTGCTTAAATAGTAAGACAAATGGGACTAATTCAAGGGTAGTATAATTTAGAGATTGCCTTTACAGAGTAGTTCCAAAGCTCATTGCACAGTGGCATGTCAGTGAGAACTTAATCAAGCTAATTGTCTCAAAACATAAGGTCAACCTCAAGGTAGAAATACCAGCTGTTAATAAAACTCTTCTTCTCAGAAAAAATTATTCAGTTTGACTGAACAAGAGTATCTGGATCCTGCATTTTACAGACACCAGTAAGAGTGAAAAATGTACACCATTTTTATCAGCGGCTTAACAACTGATGGGACCTGGCCAGAAAAGAAATTGTAACATAAAAACAACGAGAGATGGGCATTGGATCATGCAACAGAATGTGTCCATTGGAATATGGTAAATAACACAGAATTGAGAATCACATCCAGTAGCAGTACACCCTAAAAGTATACTCTCATTTATTTCTGAAAAGCAACTAACTGCTTGGATGAGAGCTGTGTCAAAGTGCTGTATATATTTGACAATCATTTACTGGCAAGTTTTTGGCAAGTTTTTGCTTCAGGCAATCTCATGTCCTTAGACTACTTCTTTTGGGAGAATAAAACTGTGGGTGGGATTCAGTTCAGGGTTAAGACACCTACGTTAAATGTCTAAATGTAGATATTGACATTTGAGATAAGTCCCCAAACTCCCTAAGTTGTCAGTGGATAACCAGGATGGGATTGATTAGTTTTCTAAACACAGAATGACCTTTAAGATATCTTACATGCCTGAGACATCCTTGGGAAATGCCAAATAGAAAACACCCTTCTTTGTCCACAGGTAGAATCCAAGAAGGATGCCATATCAGATATCACTAGACACATACCTTTTAATCAACTTTATCACAGCTTCAGTCAGTAAAAGTAGCAGCACTTGCAAAGTGATTCAACTCGCCTTAGGGATTGACATGCCAGTCAGCTCCAGCAGGTCATAGACTGTTTTCTCACCTTGCTCACTTATGGACACCTGCACGAATACCCTGTGTGGGCCTGGATGCAAATCCCCCACGGTAAGCAGAATTCAGTTGCCTGAATATTGTGTGTAGGGCCACAAGGTGATACATTGAGGTTACGGATATGATCTGGGTCAGGTGAAAGTCATGACAGGCAGGGAACGGGCTGCCTCTAGGGCAGGTGTCATCTGCCAGGTTACGCACTAGGAGAAGCCCAGGAGCACACTGAATGTAGATGTCTGCTGGGGAAGGAAGAATGCAGACCATCTGCTTTAAGGCAGCTGCAGCACTGGGGGGGTTGCTGTCAAACTGCTCCCTGGCTGTGCAGTCTATAGAGAAGCCATGCACAGGGGCAGAGAGACAGAAAGGAGCACATCTCTTCTCCGCGTGATGTCAGAGGGTCAGCAGAAACTGAGACTTCAAGGCTGCTGGCAACATCCAGCAATGGATGGGAGATGCCTGGGCAGCTTCACCTCATCGCACGGGTGGAGTTTGCCATGCACTTCTCGCTACCAATAGTAAAATCAAGAATGTCTCCCATTAAATCAATATCTGATGAGAAAATGAAGATATAATACAGTAGCAGCCATCATTTGGCACAGATGAGGCTGTTGCAGGCACTGCTCCATTTTTGGGACAATCAAAGTTTTGCCTTGACACAAAGTGCTAACAGGCAACCAGGTGTTATCATCCCACAGCTTGATACCCTGTTACTCCACATTTGAGCAAACGTCAGAGCCCTTCTGGGCTGCCATCTGCTTATTTCTAATCTATGATATTTGGCTCACTACTTGCCCCACTAGAGATATATATTGCTAGGGTTAAATCAGGGTTGCCAAGATTTCCCAATAATTTTCATAGATACATGATTATCATATCACATTAGAAAGGCAAAACAGCACAGAATATAAGTGATGGACACATATGCATGTATTTCAACACTATTGAGAGAATGTTTCACAGTCCAACACACTTCACTATTCAAAATGCTTTCCAGATATTTCGCTAGTATTTCACTTTGCTATCTCACACCCCATTACTTCTAATTATACTCAAGCCTGACCTATTTAAGCAAATTTTGCTAACAGCCTGCTTATTGACAACCACTCATCCAAGTTGCTTTAATCGATGACATCTATCAGCTAGAAAGATTTGGGATTAACTGGCTTTTTATTTGCCTTTTGATATGGGACAATGGGCAAAGCTTTCCACTGCAGTCACAACTTCTTGCTGTCACATTTTCAGGGGTGACAGCATCAGATGGCTTCAATATCATGTCTCATCCCTGAAGCAAGTTTTTATCCTTACCTTCTCCTTCACATTCTTCAATCAACTTATTTCATCCACACCTCTCCTCCAAAAAAATCCAAAAAACCTAACCCCCTTTTCACCCCAAAAAACCTGTCCAACCAAAACCTAACCAAACTAAACCAAAAACAGGAAGTATAAAGGAAATTAAGCCATATTTATTGAGAACACTGTTAGTAGGATATCTGCATAGCTTCAATTTGTGTCAGGTGAGAAGGTAGAAGTGAGGAATTGAGTTGGCTGGTGACCAGCTCTACTTCTGAAAGTCCAGTCTGATTTGATGAGAGCAGATGAGCGACTGCTAAAATAGCTAATCTCTGCCACATTGCTTTTAACTGTGCAAAGCAAGGCTGATCAAGAGCAACCACCACGAAGGAAGCAGGAGCAGGTGTACCTGTGCCTGTGTGACATGAGCCCTGCTGTCTCAGCTATATTCAGAAAACCACCTGCTATCACACAGATCTGCATGTGACAGAACCAAGGCATAAGGAAGGCACCAGTCTGCTTACTGAGACTTGCTCTGTGCTCCTCAAAAGCATGTGCAAAACTTGAGTGGGTCATGACAGTGCACTGGAGCTTGAGCATTATTTTTTCATGCTGTCATTCCTAGAGGAATAGAGACCCTAAGACTGCATCTGCCTCAGCAAATATCACAGTGCAGTAGGAGCAGAGCTCCTTGCTGAGAACCCTGTATTTCAGGTGATTTACCTCAGATGAGCTCTATCCTGGCCCTGCAAGCTGAGCATTAGCAGCTGGAGTGTGGCAGGAACACACCTGGAGTCAATGATCTGTCTTTGGATCCTGTAGAGGAATCTAGTCCACAGGCTCCAGGCCTCTCTGCAGCGCCAAACAAGGCTTGGTAGGACAGGGAAAAGTAGGAGGGAAAAATTACTTAAGAGGGTACTTTGATGTTATGATACTAGACTAGTGTAGATGCATCTACAATAATTCAATCTCTTGTTTTCAGTTTAGAAACTTTTGTGCTGACATAAATTGCTCTGATCATTAAATACCTAAGAAAGGTCCCCCTAGCCCATTGGTATTTGACAGTATTGCAGTTATTTCCAAGGGTCCTGCTGGCTGGTACATGAAGTTGATTTTTTTTAAGATGCACCTAACTTAATCAAGGGAAGGGTTCAGTCACCTATATGACAGCATGATCTTTAGTGCATGACTAAGATCTTACTCTCTGTGTTGAGTCCCTCCCAACCAAACTGTTCTATGATTCTACGATTTAAACTCCACTTCTTTGTGAAAAGACTGTTGCCCCCAGCCCAACACCCCACCCTTCTTCACAGACCTAGAGGAAATTGTTCTCCGTCAAGTAAGACACTCACTCTTTCTCTTGAAAGTAAAAATATTATAATCCATTTTTCAGGAGAATTACCATGGATCGCTGCTTTCAAACCAGAAAGACATGTTATTCTAGATGTTCATAAAATGGTTCAGTGTTCAGAGAACTTGGTCAAATCTTGAACAAAGCATTCTGAGATTGTTTATAGACATATATTTTAATCCCAATATTGTTCTGAAACATAATAGTTTTCAGTATTCCTTCTGAATTTTGCCATTGAAAAAGAAATTCAAAATTGACTACAACAGGGAGAAGGGACGTGGGGGTGATGCGAAAGACTAGTGCTTAGAGCACTTGCCTGGAAAAGACAGAGCTCAGCATTCAGCACTGGCTAGGAATAAAGGCACACAAGATAAAATATAAAATTTCTGGTAGGCCTTTTACCAAACACAAAGTCAGAATCATAACAGAGGACTGTAATGAGAGTATGCTCAAATTTATTACACGGTCTACAAATTGAGAATGTGAACTGAAAACTAAAATGTAATTTTTACCCTATAAACTTTTTAATTATCATTTGCCATAGCAAAATGTTGTTCTGACAGTGCGTAATGTTAATTTTGAACATGCATTGAAAAGAATTTAGACTTACGCTTTCTATGTATTCTATAATACAGATCAAGTAAGCAGAATATGATAATTAAAAAAAGAGAAGTAGTTTTATTTTTGATGCCACTACAGACATTAAAAATTATAGGTCTAAAACTCTGTCCATGATTTGCACTGACCTCAACAAATCAAGAATGATTTGTCTCCAGCTACTTCTTTTTTGTGGTTTGTTTTTTTTTTCCCTTCTTGATTGAAAACAAATCTCTGCGGCTGTTTTTCTAATTTTGTAACAGTTATATATATAAGTGTAGAATACTATGGGCTTTTTAACTATTCCTCAGAAATTCTGCAAGTCAATCTTGACAGTAAAATTTTGCTTCACATGACAGGACAAAAAATGATTTTATACTTATAAATATATGTGGAGAAGACTCCCAGTAACAATAATTGGGGGATTTCCAATTGATTATGTTCATCTGCAAGTCAGAACCTCCTCTGTCATCTAGGAAATTATGAGAGTTCCTGAATTAACTACCATGTGGCCTTTGTAGAAGCAAATCTGCTTAACCGTTACCACTAGGCTGAGTGTGAATAAAAATGCTTTGTATATTCTTTTTCTTAAGACAATGCTCTCCACACACCACCCACAAATGCCTAAATAGAGCTACACTGTATATTGATACTATTTCTGATTATTACTAAAAGAAATCTAAAAAAAGCTCCTCACATGAGAGAGAGCTTTGTTCTTCTCAAATCTTTGCTTCAGAAGACATGGCAATATTCTAAATTGTAAGGATCATTTGGACCAAACACATCTTCATCATGGATGTTTCCTCTGAAAATACATTCATAGGACTTGAATCTTCTACTTGCATATTTTACAAAAAGCAGGTGGAGGATAGAGACAAAGATGTCAGCTAAAGGGGATCTGAGATATTTTCTGCTGCTTAAACAACCTTCAAAGGGAATACAGTTATGACTTTTTAAATAATTGGACTTTTGCAGAATAATCAAACTCCAAGAACTATTTCATCACACTTTCAATATAGAGTTAAAGGGAATAGGCTGTCAAGTTGCATCAAGTTAATGTACTACAAATAATTATCACTCCTATAACATCATCACTCTCTGTCTCAAACCAATCAGTCACCAAGTGCAAAGTTCTAAGCTTTTGTCAGACAACTGGTAAATACTTCCAACTCCTCCACCCCAAGCTTGTAAATCAAGAAAAAATGTTGCTAAAATTAGATGTTCTGAATTACAATTTCCACCATGGTCTAGCCAACAAATAAAACATACCTCCTCTACTTATATAATTGATTTTGTTGGAATACCTAGAAGATAACACCTGAAAGACAAAGCAACCATGGTGGCTTTTGTACAAGATACTTTGTAATGTAATAGAAGATGTAAGGAAAAGCAAACGGAACTGCAAGTTCCCTGTATCACACTCTCTGCAAGAAACATACTTGGAAAAAAGCTGAGACTTTTTAATGTACTTTTCCTGCTCTCTGGACATTAATTTACACTCGAAGTGTACCCAGGGCCACCCAGTTTAAGAGCATAATCAACTTATGGCTTAAGGTATTTCAACCTGAGTGAGAGGACACAGGCAGAGAAAAAAATCTAATCATGAAAAGATGACAGTGCAATGAGTATCAGTAAGTTTGAAAGTGAAATGCATGAGGAACGTATTAAAGTGGCTAATGCCAGTAGCATCTCAAGACAGACACAAAATCAGGCAATTGTAAAAGCTTCCCATGTCCTGATACTATATCTTCACTCACACCGAGACAAACAGTCGGTTTTATCTTTGCCCACGACAGTGAGATCATCATTTCTAACTGGCATGTAAACTGTTGTGGAGGAATTCCTCCCACCTAAGTTTAGTTGTCTAAATTTAGTTGTCCACAGTAGTCTTAGTTAAATTTAGTTGATTAACTCAGGGGAGTCCTCCTTTACAGTCAGTGTGTAGTGAAACAGGCTGCTACAGATTCCTCACATATGTATCTTAGGTACTTTCTTTAGGATCAGATTAATTCCTCCTGGAGACCTTGTGGGCTACAAGGGAGGCTGATGCTGATTTGTTTGGATTTAGACATGTAAATGAATTAGAAAGAATTTTAGTATGTCATCCAGAAAATGGATTTAGTCTACAAATTCTTTCCATGTGGGACACATGAGTTATGAAAGGCAGCAGGAGACAGTTTAATCATGTATTAAACTGTGTTTGGATGGATGGTAATTTAGATCTGTAGTACTCATATTTATAGATTTAGAGTTGTTTTGCACAGTGGAATTAATATTAACCTTTATAAGAACTTCAACAATTATATTTGTAAAATACAAAGTGTGACATGCCCAGTTTTTACATTTGATAAATTATTTGTAACTTAAAACTTAATTAAAATAGGTCTTAGTTTAATTCATATTTTAAATTAGTTACGCTGAAGCTTGACATATTTTTACATTTTATCAATTTTGTGAGACTGTAACAGTTTCTTCAAGGAAACTTTCTTTTTATTTTCATCTATTATAAAATGAATTTATATTAACAACTTTGAGTGAAAACTCTGTAGCCATTTACATACTCTTTATACAAAAGGAATTATGACTCTGTAAAACTTATTTTTCCCTTTCTTGTTAGGTGAAGATAATGTCCTTGGTACAACATGTAACTTAAAATTACAGCATCACAATATGACAATCTCAGAGGCATTGGAGAACCCAGATCTAAAAAGGTACAACTCTTGGATTTTAAATCTTTCATTCATGCCACTGTGAAGGTCAGATGTTGATGTTTTGAGTTGGTTAAGGACCATGGAATGTTTTGCTTCTCAGCTTAGAATATTCTTCCCAAGCAGCCGCAGGGTTTGTTCCTGGGCCTAAATCAAGACTCAAAACATTCCATGACCCTTTGGATTGTAAACTGAAACATCAACGCCCGCCCCACATACCACCCCTCCAGAAAGAGGGCACATGGGATGAAACATCATCACAAGTATTCTTAAACATTATTTAGGAAGAGCCACCTTCAACAACCACAGGACTTGTAAATAATTAATTAGATTTTAAAACCCCATACTTTTATTAATAGGGTTTTCAGCTGGCATAGCTTAGAAAGAGAATTCCAGATGTCAGGTTCTGCAAATTTTGCTTTTATTTTTGCAAATAATTTGGCCATGAGAGCAGTCGGAAAGCAGGATTCTCCAGACTTTCTGCTGCAATGGAGTAGGCACTACATCTTTTAAAACCTGGTAGAGGGAAACTCTAATTTACAACCTTTAATTTCACATATTTCATAGAGTTTCTCCAGGACACTTATCTTACTGGAGAAAGAAGAAATAAGTTGTTACTAGAAACAAATACTTTACTAGTATTTCTACCACCACTTCCTATTTTTAACAATTGTATTTATCATTAGGCTTTGTACTCAGATCGTTGCTTACATTCAGAACTATTTCTTTTCTATTTTTGGATCTGATACTTCAGCACTAAACATTTCATTCCCACACAACTGCCTTAAAGAGACAGAAAGAACCCATAGGAAACTACAAAAAATAAATGTTTAGAGACAGCTAACCTTGCAGCATGTACACAAAGCGTAGCTGCCAGGTAACAGAACCTCAACACCTCTAATACATCACAGCTTCTTCCTTGTGGATCCAAAAAAAGATCATGGTCAACCACATGACATGTGTACCCTTGACAATAAGCTGTGAAAACATCTGCTTAGTACTTAGTCCACTGCATATTTCCTGTTTGGTTTTAAGCATAGAAACCTCATCCACAGACAGCCAATTCATTGTGAGAAGCATCTACCTCTATTAAACCAGGACACAAGAGCACCATTGATTTTATGATGAAATTCTACTGAACAGCTAGTTTAAATTACAAGATAGTCACTAATGGATTGAGATCATTGATCAACAATAAGGATGAGACCAGACTGAGACAAAGGAAATGTGCTCCTGTGGGAAGATGTCACTAATTCAGTGGCAAGTGCAAGGGGTTAGAGAGTGATCCAGACCTTCAGAGAGGGGAATCATGTGACCCACTACAATAGCTTGGGAAGTTCAGATGCCAGCATCCAGGAAAACCAGCTGCAGAAAGCTGGCAGAAAAAGGGTAAAATCCACTGCAGACTGGAGAAAGCGTGGAGAAAGAAAGCTTTTGCTACCAGGAAGGAAGAATACAATGGTTTAGGAGGAGAGCACCAGAACCATCACCAATTCCCTTCAGAAGATTGCACCCTGGACAAAATATGCTTCATAAAGAATGGGATGTGGGATAAGTATCATGTATCAGGGGACTCTCCAAAATAACTTCATTATCTCCCCACAATGATATAATTATCTATGCCAACAAAAGCACTTGTCTGTTGCCATAACATTTTTAAAAGTATACTGTGTTTACTGGTGAGTATGGCCTCTCTCATCCAGCTAAATGACCTATGCATTTAAGGAAAATATTTGAAAGACATCTCTCCAAGGCTAAGCAAGTAGTGTGTGGAATGACTGAAGGCTTCTATTTAATTATAGCTCTGGATCATGTCAAAATTCTTTACTTCTCATCTTTATTTGCGCTTGTTGTGGGGCTTTTTTAATGAATCAGTGACATTTACTCAAGGACTGCAAATTGTACATCATCTCCAAATGCTCCAGTTCTTATATACCACCTCTACTTCAACAGAAGAGCAGCAGAGATTGGTAAAGTTACTGGGAAAACAATTACCTGAAAGCTAGATGGTGTAGAAATACCTTATTGAGGTTGGAGCAATAATCTCTGCTTTGCTGATTTCTTTAAACGAAAGAAGAGAAACCCAGCAATTATGATCTAAAATAAATACCACCCCGTTTAGCCTTTCTGAATGAAGACACTGAAGTTGTGCTGGTGCACTAAGAGTGGATTCAGTCCTTCATCAACGTCAGGAAGCACCTATTGTCCTTGTGCTGGGTGGTGGGAATGCCAGCACACAGATGGACAGCTCTTTCCCAGGGATCCTACCAGTGCCTATGTAGTATATCTAGATGTCACATGAACAGTGTGTGGACACACACATCTTCTCTGTATTTTGGTCAGACCTATGTTTGCTGCTGGATTTATTTGCTGTTATTGAATCAAATGTGACCTCCAGCTTGTGATATGAATATGTAGCTCCTCACGGTGTGGCACAGGATCCAGCTGAGATTGAAAAGAAATCGTGGAAATAAAGGCTGGTTATCAACACAATTCCAGCTTGTAGAGACCACAGCTGGAACACAGTATTGTCAAATCTGCCAATAAAAATAAACTACTTTCTTGGTATTTTTTTTCTATCTTTTTCCTTCTTGGGCTTTGAAGATGATGACAGGTCCTGAGGGGAAGCTGAATGAGGAGTGGCTGAGGTCATTTGGTCTGTTTGGCCTGGAGGAGACTGAGGGGAACCCTCACTGCAGTTACAACTTCCACATCAGGGGAAGAGGAGGGGCAGGCACTTCTCTGTGGTGACAGAACTCAAGGGAATGGCCTGAAGTTGTGTCAAGAGAGGTTTAGTTTGGATATTAGAAAAAGGTTTTTCATCCAGAGAGTGGCTGGGCACTGGAACATCTCCCCAGGGAAGTGCTCACAGCACCAGCCTGACAGAGTTAAGAAGCATTTGGACAACGATCTTGGGCATATGAGGGCACAGGACTCTTGGGGATGGTCCTGTGCAGGGCCAGAATCTGGACTTTGATGATCCCAGTGGGACCCTTCCAACTCAGAATATTCTGTGATTCTATGATTCTTCATATTATTTCAAAGTTAAAGTTTCATTAGATAATTTGTTCTTACATTTCCCAGTGTAGCTACTTGTTCCACCTTGGTGTAGCTCCAGGCATGGAATATTGCTGCACACAGAGCTGCAGGAACTATTTAATTTAACCTCTCTAAGAGAAGAGAGAGTGTATGACAGATAAATAGCTAATCTCTGCTATCTTATCCAGCACAGAAACAACCCAAGGAAATGTTCAGGAAAATAAAGCTAATTTGAACAGACTGCTGTCTGGGTACTTTCTTTCTCTCCTCTCGTCGGTAAAACCTTCAACTCACAGGCACAGAGCCCTGGGTATTCCATTTCTTTGAAGAGTCATGCAAATTTAGAGCAATTTACATTCAGTTTGACTCTCACTACTCTGTTTATCTTTTCTATTATTTATCACAAAGTAATTTTGCAGGAAAATTTAATAACATGGAAAGACTGTGCCGGAGGTGGCAACTTCCCTCCAGCTGCCCAGAAAGCAAGCCTGAAATACGCAATACTTGTAATAGCTGGTTAGTCTGAGTGTATTACATGGCCCATCTCTTCTTTGCAGACTTCCATACTTAACATGTTTTATGTCAATATTTCATACCTCAAATTATATTAAAATCTGTCATCATATAAACAGTTCAAACAGCTAATGAATATGCTAATCATCTCTTACTAGATAAAGACTATTAAACAGTGTGCTGTCAAAAAAAAAAAAGGATGAAATCTTCATGCTGAAATACTAACAAAGTTTCTTAATTTGGGGTCATTATTTAATGAGAGACCGAGGCTTTGCAAAGGATCAAAATGCCATTTTACAATGGATTTCAAAATTGAACTGTGTTCCAAATGAGACTATTTCAATATTATTCAAGAAGATAAAATGCTGAGAGATGGAAGTGTGGGAAGAGAATACATTGATGAATCAAAAATTTTAAAAAAAGAGTTACAATTTTGATATTAATAATGCATTTAAATAATTTTCAAATGAAGCAAAAATCTAATAACTAAAACTTTCTGAGACATTGTTCTAAAGATACCTAAATTATTATTTCAGCATTCTGGAATAATAATCTCGCCCTGAAGATTTCATCTAAAATAAAATTCTGATACAATCTTTTCTGCTAAATGCTGGATGCAATTTTAATTTGTCTTATTTTTACTATCGCTTGGTTTTACTGAATTTTATTTACACTGAATGAAAACTCAAGCATCTCATTAGCAGAATTAATTATGTTCACTATTGTTTTACTTCAGATTTCAGATGCAGCAAGGTAAACTTTTTTGACTATTCAGTTCTAAGCACACAATATCAAAGCTGTGGACACAGAACAAACTAATATGAACTACCTGAAAAAATGTGATCACTGAAGATGCTCCTACTATGTAACAGATCTGCATTCCTTCTGGAGTATTTTAACTTTTTTATATTTATATTTGAATACTTACCAATATATTTTTATATGTATTATGCAAAGTAATGACATTTCTGTTATGGATTACATTTTTAAAGACAAAAATCAATTTTAATTATGTTATAAAAGATT
This sequence comes from Promerops cafer, assembly GCA_013398275.1. Taxonomy (NCBI): domain Eukaryota; kingdom Metazoa; phylum Chordata; class Aves; order Passeriformes; family Nectariniidae; genus Promerops; species Promerops cafer. The sequence goes on along the minus strand of VZSE01001569.1, from coordinate 355,735 downwards.
GGAATAGAGACACTAAACAGATTTTTGGATCAGAACGTAAAGTTACAAATACAGTGTATGTGATCTCATTAAGAGCACTCATATAGTCAATAAGTCCCATAGATATCAAATTATATTAAAAGAAATTTATGTCCCTCATATTTCCGCACTAGCTCTTGCAAGGAAAAACTTCATATTTTTTTTGATAGAGTCAGAGAAATGCCACATAGAGATTCAGGGTCTTTTATATGAAATATGCAAATGGCAGCTATAAGAGATTCAGGTGATCTGCATAAAGCACCCTCAGGCAAGGTTCATTACACCTTAATGGAACCAGGAATGTTTTTTTAATAAGTCCCACGTGCCCACATTTAACTGCCTGAAGTAGACCAAGAGCCAAACCATGCAACACTGATTCATTTCCTCAGTAGCTGTTTTGCTCATGTAAAGACCCTCACACAGAAGACAGAATTAGCAAGAACCCAGATGCACTGCAAAAGACACCACAGCAGCCTCGCTAAATGACCTCCATAGCACAAGAAATGTTGCTTCAGGCCTTATTTAGGAGTTTACTGATTCTTACTATGCCCTCAATCTCCAGGTCTGCCACCACCCTTGCTGCTTGTGAACACCTGCCAACCATCCTGTGCTGCTCACTGCAAGATGCTTTCACAGGTGATGCTGCACCCTCTTACGGGAGGTGAGGGCCTCCGACCCACTGAGGCCAGAGGATGCCCTCATGCTTTGACAGAATTTAGCCAGGGCTGGGCTGTCCCACTCACACATGCTGAGAGGCTGAGTGAAACCATTTGCAACCTCCTCCCGAGTCCTGGGCTCCAGGCACAGAAACAAAGAAAGAACTGGGGACCAGTTCTGCCCAGGTTTGGCCAGATACGGCTTGTGTCCAACTGCATTTCTGCTTGCCCAGTAATTCTATACAGAGGAATTGGATGACTTGTCCTCCCTGGGTATCTTGACCTCTACAATACAAACGAGGCTTTGATCTTCCTTGGTGTCCTCTTTCTTGTCTACAGAGGTGGGTAAAAAAATATGCTTCAGCTTCATTCAACCTTGTACTAAGACAGCTGTAATTTATGTATTATTTTCTCTGTCTTTGCGTTTGGGCAAAGAGACACAACCACTGGGAATAGAATAGAATAGGAATATTTCAGTAGAAAGGGATCTACAACAATCATCTAGTCCAACTATCTGAACACTCCAGGGCCGACCAAACACTAAACTATGTTATTAAGGACATTGCAAATACCTCTAAACATTCCCCACCAGCAGGAATGCACACCAAAAATTGCCAAGCATATTGAACTGCGAACAACGTTTTCACACAGATTTTTGCTGACAGCTTGGTGTGAAGATTACTTTTTGTTTGGTTGTGTGGTTTTGGTTTGCTCAGTAAAAATTTACCTCAGTTGTACTTTGGTTTTCATTGCCTGAAGGATAGATGAGGCTGCAGGACAATGCGAATTGCAAATTGGCTAAATGAAAGCAGGAATAATAAACAGTCTCAGTAAATTCAAAAGTCTTTTCACAGAAAATGTCAGCAAAAGACAGAAATTTTCTCTCACAGGTATTGTGAAGAATGTAACAGTTAAACATTATCTGACTGTAAAAGTTAATTAGGAATGACACATTTTTATATTACATATTGAGTATTAATCACAGAGAAGAGAGAGAAGAGCAAATCAAGAAATATTGAATAAAACTTGCTACATTTTCCTTATTTTTCCTAATTTACTCCAATATTGCAGCTCAAATAGAGGTAAGATTCTAATATTTTTAATTGCATGATACACTTATTGGAACACTTTGCTCTATTAGTGACAGAAGAGACACAAGCTAGATGCTTGAAAGGGGAAAACCTGGAGCATTTGTTTTAATTTCATTTCTATTCTTTTGATTAACAGGAAATTACTTTCCTGTTTGTGATATATGTCAGTGACACTCATATGCACACTGAAGTAATGTGAGAGTGATGATTTCAAAGTACAGTCATTGCAAGATATACATTCAGGGAGGTTCTGCAGTCTGCTGTTACTACCCATGAAAACATGCTAAATAATGAAAGAATTATAGTATTTTGTTTTCTGGCAAGTACAGTTCTGGACTTCACAGCCCCTGTGAGAAATCCTAGAAAGGAGCTGTAAATAGAAACAACAAACGTGCTTAATTTCAGGTCTATCTTCAAGTGTATGGCACTGTGCCACTGCAACAGCAGTGCCAGTGGGACATCACACCCTCCCCAGAGAGGCATAGTGCTGACAGCAAACCTCACCTGAAATTGTTCTCTGAATGAGAGATTATCTCTCTTCTACAGATGAAGTCTGAGGCTGAATTTTTATTCACTTGCACGGTGGCACCAAAGCAGCTGGTGGTTCAGGAAGTGGGACTGAAGTCCTGTCTCTGCTGTCTTAGTGCAAATGTGAAAGGGAAGATTAGCTTTTATTTGGCTGAAAGTGTTGGTCGCCATTCAGATGAAGAGTCACTCATGGATTTTCTATATGGAGAAGAGGAGGACAAGGAAAGCTGTCAGAGTCATGGAGCTGCCCATCAATAGCACTGAGACCCCATGCTTCTTGTTACACCATGAAAGGGACCATGTCCTTGTCTTCTCTTCCTCCCTCACCCCTGTGGAATCTCACAAATCACATCTCCACAAGGAATTACGGCCATTTCAGCTCTCTTCACCCTCAAAGCCTACAAGATACTGATGAGGCTATTTTGCTGTATTTGGTTGCACTTAAGATCTACAGACACCTTTGGGCATGCAGTGACAGGAAAAACAATTTAGTAGTAGCAGCAACAGCAAAGGAAAGTAACTATTACCTGGGAAGATCTGTTTCTCCAATTGTAAAGACCAAATTATATTTTATTACAAGACTGCACCAGCTACACTAGATGAAATTTGCCAAACACATCATCATCTTACAAGAGGCAGCAATTCTACAGCTATCACTAAACAAGGTTATGTAGTCCAGACAGTGCTAAAGCAGCTTCAGAAAGAAAACAAAAAAGCAGAATTCTCCAGACTTACCAGTTGTGGAAGAATTTTAAATTGCGTATTTAAGACCTGTGCTTAGAATAAATATCCACCTCTCTGGGATTTTAGATGGAACATGATTTTATGAATTTTCATTTTGTCTGTGCTGACGTGTCAGAATGAACTTGGGAACCAAGCTGGCTCGGAGGGGACACACTAACTGTGGCGGACAGAGGGAAATGGTTCTCACAGCTGTGTGTCCTGCACAGAGGAGCAGATGTGCTTGGGAGACAATGTCAGTGTGGAACACCCAGCATGATGGACCAGCACATATTTTTTTTCCTGATAAAGGAACATGGAGGACTACCAACTACCAACTCAGATGCTAAAAGCTTTTACTCATCATACTCAGCCAGGCTCGCATCTCTTCAAGTCTCCATGACCACAGTGCCCATGATAATTTAGCAAACAGCCACAGCACTGTCCAGAGACAAATTCTGCAAATGATCTGTAGTGAAGGAGCTGGGTTTTAGACAGCTGGACCATGATGCAGGGAACCAGTGAAAGACTGAACAAGTCGTGAAAAGCTCTCCAACCATGGACTTCCTTAGGACTCCTCAAAAGTAATTATGCTGCTATGCCAACAGCATTGGATCCTACCCTAACTAGAATTTCATCCATAAAAGCCAAATGGCACCCCAGGAGACTGTCCTACCCAACATGATTTCCTCAGCTACTAAGAACACTGACTGGAGAAAGCAACAAAAGGAAATCCCCTCCCAGCAGGGAAACATTCCTTCCTCCACTTCTCCCAAAAAGGAAAGAAAAAAAACCCTACATCTTTTTTCAGGCCAGTAAGCCTAATGTTTGCCTGAGTGTTTCTGTGTTTCCTATTTTATCTAAACTATGTCTGTCAAAGTGAAGGACAGGTTTTGAACAGGAGCATGGCACGAAGAGCCAGAGCCTTCTAGTGCCTGTATCCTTGAGGTAAGGATGGCACACAGATGCCAGTTGCCTTTCTGGGATTCACACATAAACAGGAGATCTTTGGCCTGAGTGAGTTACCTCAGTGCAACCTGCAACCTTGTGGGGCAGTGTACGAGACTTTGGGGTGAAATGCTGAGGGACAGTGGAACTGAAGTCTTGCTGGGGACACTGTAGAAAACATACACTCTTTGCTCTTCTCTGCCATCTCTTCATTTGCTCGCACATGGCTGCTAGGAGTAGGGCCAGTGATTTTTTTTGTCTAAAATGGCACCTGTGATGAATTAAATTTAGAAGAGGGACATAAGAATGACTCTAAATAGTAAGTGTGTTTTCACAAAAACAGTCCTACAGATATCTTTGATTCGGAAAGCACTCCAGCACTTACTTAAGTCTCAGTGAGGTTTAATGGGGTTTAAGAGTACTCTGAAGACTGCCCTACAGAGCATTCTAATTGATATTGTGAATGCACAGGGCATATAAAAGATTGAATGTATTTGGCTTATGAAAGGCTTATCATCTTTTCTGGAGTTGTACCATTTTACATGAAGCAAACTTCCAAGGAGACCATTATTTCAGGTCATTTTGTTGGCTACATATACTTACAAACTTTCTGTTTCACTTCTACATCACACCCTGCCCTACACAAGGATCTCAGTTAGACTGAATAGTATGTTCCAGAATTTAGGTACAAAATTATGTATAAGATGTCAAGAAATGTGCCACATTTTCAGATCCTTGAATGCTAAGTGACATAAAGTATTCAGCAGAGAATTTCTTCCTGTGGATGTATTTTTATACACCACCCTATAAAAGCAATTTATAATATAAATAAAAGCTAATTTTACCTGAAATGCAAGCAGTGAGTACAATTAAAAGGAAATAAATGTGTAGTCAGTGAATCTAACTTTGGTCTCTCTAAAAAAATTTTGTGGAATTGTTGAACTTACAGATCACATTACAACATCTTATTTTTTTCCTCCTCCTTAAGACATTCATCCTGAACCATTAAAAGTAAAGGAAACTCTGAGATCACTGTGTACATAAAATAACTCCCCTTCACCTCCATTCAAAGGGCCAAAATGCCATAGATACTGCTAAACTGAGTAAGAGAGCTCCTGCAAGCAGCTCCATATCACAGAACTATATATACACTCATATATAGCCACAGCTGCTCTTGTGCTGGTGACAACATGCTTATATAACATGCTTGGGAGAGACTCTTAGGAAGGGGAACAAAAGATTTCACAATAGGTGTACTTCTGTTCAGTTACCTGGTGAGAAAAGCATCGGGCTGGAACTCAAGATACCATTGGGTGACACCTGGTGAGTCACGTTGCCCAGTGACTCACAGAATTAGGATTGTGAAACTGATTTTACTTGGGACAAGAGCTGCATACAGAAGAGACATTACTCTTTCCAGCTGGTGGAAAATATGCCAATATTGCCCTTGCTGAACTTTAGGAAGAAGCTGCAGACTGACCTGATTCAAAACTCAAATGGAAGTCAATATTCACAAATTAGAAAGCTTTTAGGATGAAGCCATTGGACCTACTCATATATACATCCAAAATGCACACAAACATACTGGTCTGGATCAAAAATACTTGTGCTACCTATTTAAAAAAAAAAGAAAACAACAGGTGAGCTCTAAAATCGTATCTACTGTTATTTATCAAAGTTTGAAGCTTCTGTTCAACTATGAATGTTTGTGGTCATATGAGACCACCCACTGTGGCCACTTTATAAGGCAGTATTTTGCTTCGAAACACTGCATACATTGTGTGGTATTTACATACGCCTCACTATTTTGGGATAATCCTGGACTTTATCAAAAGAGGCATGACTAGCAGGATGAGGAAGGTGGTTCTGCCCCTTCACTCTGCTCTCCTGAAACCCCACCCTGAGTGCTGCATCCAACTCTGGGGTCCCTGGCACGGGAAAGGCATGGATCTGCTAGAGCAGGTCTGGAGCAGGGCTATCAAGATGATCAGAGGGGTGGAGCACTCTTCTATGAAGACAGGCTGAGAGAGTCGGGGTTGTTCAGCCTGGAGAAGAGGACACTTAGGGTTGACCTTTTTGCAGCCTTCCAGTACTTAAAGGGAGATTACAAAAAAGCTGGAGAGTAATTTTTTACATGGGCAGATAGCCAGAGGACAAGAAGTAAAGGCTTTGAACTGCAGGAGGGTAGGTTTAGATTGGGTATCAGGAAGAAATTCTCCACTATGAGGTTGTGAGGCACTGGAATAAGTTGCTCAGAGAAGCTATGGATGCCCCCTGGACGTCTTAAAGGCCAGGCTTAGATGAACCTGGACTAATGGAAGCTGTCCTGCCCCACGGCAGTGGAGTTGGAACTAGGTGATCTTTAAGGTTCCTTCCAAAGCAAACTATTCTGTGATTCTATTATTCTATGAATTAAACAAAAAACACACAGAGATTTTCAAAATTACAGACCAGATGCTCTTATGAAATGTTTGAAACAATTTTGAATATTAAGTGAAAACACTCAGAGACAAACAGATATTGGGAGGTAACTCTATGCAAGAAACATGCTGGCCTTCTGTAACAATTGTTAATGAAAAGAAGCACTATACAAAATAGTCTTCTCCCAGACTACTTGGATAGTATCAATTTCACAAGCCAGCACTTCCCTTAGCAAAAGAATTTCAATTAAAAAATAATTACTTTTTTTTTTTTTTAGGAAAAATCAGGAGGTGTGTTCTGGTACTTAGTATCATCTGTGTGAACAGCACAGATGTGATTATTTTCGATAATAAGCTGTGTAAATTTTTAAACTTCTTCTCATTGCAAACAATCTTTTTCCTGCATATTTAAATATGTCTTGGGCTAAAAGATCTAGAAATTTTGTCCATAAAAAGTAATTGTTTAATGTTAGATTCTTTAGCTCTAAACAACAAGCAATGTAGTACAATTTCTAAAAGTTTGCTTCTTCGTTACACTATGACAACTATTTTGCAATTTTAAGTATTCTTTCTTAAGCAAAAGTGAATAGTATTTACTGCCTATAAATGGCAGAAGTAGCACCACCCACATACTACAGTGCTTGTTATACAGTTCACTGGTGTAAGTCTGCTACAGTCTCTGTTTTGGAAATAAATCCTGGCAGTATTTTTTATATATATGGTCTTTCAGTTCTTAACTTTTCTGACCACATACCAAAAGCACTACAAAAATCAAAAATTACAGACTCATGGAAGATGAGATCACTGAGTCCCACCATTAACTCAGCATGGGTTATGACTACTCCTTTTGGTATTTTCTCTTGTTACTGCCAGCTACATGAAATGTGCAGTCCAGCCTTACTCATCTGCAGTTTTTATGTCCCTCTTTAAAGTATGATAAGTTTTTCCAAGGCAGCAGTTATTATTTACACCTTGCAAAAGCACAGTCTGATAATGAGAATGAGATACAGGCTCATCTCCAGTAACATAAGCAGTCCATTTCAGGAAGAATGACTTACTCCACGTTCTGACATTGTTATGAGTCCTGATGGTTTTCCTGCCCTCTTTTTCCCTCTTCTCTTCCAGTCATAGCATTAACATTTATGATGAGTATAAACAGACCATACTTGGCAATTGCAAGATCTAGATGCCTTGCTTGGGAATATATTTCCAATGTCTGCCTTTGTGCTTTGTTTCTTCATTAGATACACTTCTAGCAGTACTAATGAAGCAGAGAGGTCTATTTAATCTGGCTGATAGGAATTCTCTATTCCCCTGTTTCTTTATGACTCACTCTTGATTCTCATGCACAAGCTAATAATTTCTATTGATAATCCAAAATATATGTGTAAATACTTTTTCATCCCAAGCAGCCTTAAAATGAAAAAACGATTACTTTTAATTTTACACCTATGAATAACTAAAATTTTGGACATCTATTTCTTTATTCATGTTGGTAAAACTAGATAAGATGTGACTAATCACTAATTGATCCTTCTGTTACAATGTGCTTTTATTAATAATAACAATGCCATTAGAAAATGTGATTCTTCAGGGTAAACAACTTCTGCTTTGGGCCATTGCATGTAAGCACAATGACATCAAGGAGAAAAGGAAGGAACTGGTTAATCAGAACTGAGACCTTTTAATTGGAGAGCCATTAAGATGCAATGTAAGAAATGCTGGTTTTGAACTAGCATAATGAGTTTAGGGGAGCTAAGCCTTGGGCTGTAGTGCATTTGCATGACAAGATTTTCATGGAGGTGGGGGGAAATAGCTGGAGTTGTTTCTGTAAGAAGCTGCCAGAAGCTCCCCTCATGCCCAACAGAGCCAGTCCCAAGACAGGCCCACTGCTGGCCAAGGCCAAGCCCATCAGTGACAGCGGTAACATCTCTGTGAGAATTTATTTAGGAAGGGGAAGAATGGCTGCACCACAGCAGCTGGACAGAGGAGTGAGAGGCACAGCCCTGCAGACACCAAGGTCACTGAAGAGGAGGGGAAGGAGGTTCTCCAGGTGCCAGATCACAGATGCCCCTGCAGCCAGTGGTGCAGACCATGGTGAAGCAGCTGTGATCCACAGCCCTGGGCGGTCCACCAAGAGACCCACCTGCAGTCCATGGAACAGACCCACTCTGGGGCAGGTGGATGTGCCCAAAGGAGATTGTGACCCTGAGGGAAACCTGCACTGGAGCAGGCTCCTGGCAGGACCTGTGGTCCCATGAAGAGGTGAGCCCACAATGGAGCAGGTTTCATGGCAGGACTTGTGACCCTGTGAGGGACCCACACTGGAGCAGCCTTTTCCTGTAGGACTGGACCCCATGGAAGGGACCCAAGCTGGGGTAGTACATGAAGGACTGAGCCCGGGTAAGGACCCAAATGAACCAATGCAGGATGAGTCTTTTTCTTTCTGAAAGAGTAATGCAGATGTGTGACATCCCAAGGATTTGCAAAGTTCTAAAAGGGTGTGATCTATGTCAGTAAGATCAAGATGCTGAGCACTGCTGCAATCAAGTGAATATTTCAATCCCATATCAAAACCTATCAAGAGCAAAATAAGCTTTGCAGAGCAGTTGCTGAGCAAAGAACCCAGCAACATGGCAAAATGAAAAACACAAAGTGGTGCTCTATTCAGATTATATAGTGACATGAGATACAGACTTTGTGGCATTTCTGAACTACGAGATTGTCATCTCTAATGCTGTCACAGAGAAGCACGACAGAATCCAACTATTTTTGTATTGCTAGTTATTAAAAATACATTATAATACAGTGAAACACCTTCAAGTGTAATAGTTCCTCAAAGTTTGTAAACGTATTGACCATGGGCTTTCTGCCTACTCAGGCTTCCCTCTACTTTGGCTGTTCATATACAATAACAAAGATAACACCTTTCAGTGCTAAGGAATTGACATCATCACTCTTTGGCATGTGTGGAGCTTTCAAACATTACTCTGGTGAAAATCAGAATTGTTCGAGCCCATGGCTGGGTTATGTTTCTGGCACTATCAGCTGAGGGGAACTTGATTATAAATGCATCTCAACAGTCCTATAATATAAATTGTAAATTTTTCAGATAGATGTGAGAGAAATGAGACTAAATGATGACTCCTTTTCCCAACAGAAAAACTGGAAAAACAACTGAACAGTTAACCTTTTGCTAAAGGATCTCTGATTTATTTTCTTTGAATGTCTTGAAGAGAAACACGTACACTTAAACTATAAACTTCAAGCCTGAAGAAAAAGAGGGATTTTTACTTTGTGATATGTGTAATTAGAGTGTGAAAGACAGAAAAGAACAGTGGATTTTGCATGGCTCAGTGAGTAGTCTCCCAACTCTTATTTTCAGTATTATATGACTCAGTAAATTCCTATTCTCTTAAATTCTACAGTTCCATAGCCTGAGATACATTTTTAACAAACTCAGAACAAAAAGTTCGTCTGGGCAGAGACTGTGAAAATTCAAGTGAATAACAAAAGTTCTTCTACAATTTCCATTAGATCCATATGCTACAGTGAGTAATAAGCAGAATTTTAACACATGTACAGGAACTAAAGGACTGATTACTAGCATTAGCAAGCATTTCTACAAGATAATGATTCAGGCTTTGCAGCACTGTTTGATCTTTATTTCAATTAGCAGAATAAAAGTTATGCTCCCAGCATTGAAATAGACTGACATAAACAAAGCACAAGACATTTTATAAATCTTCCTTTCTTGTCTATGCATAAATGAGTTATGAACAGTTACATGCCTCAGCTACCTTTGCCAAGTTGGCTTCAGGAAAAGAAGTACTCTGTAACTTTTCTTTTATAAAAAGAGACATGGCAAACACTTTGGAGTCATGGTTCCCAAAAGCTAAGATGAATTTTCTCTAATTACCATGCCCATTTCCTGTCAAAGAGAATTTGCTTCACTCATACTAACGCAAATGTGTGTGTGTCTGTAGTTTCAGACTGGCATGCAGGATTGAACATGCACTACTAGGCTCCTTATCTCAAAAAATGGAGGCAGTACTACTGGAAAACCTTCAGACAAGAGCAGCAGAATGATTAAATCTTCACAAGCCCTTCCAGAAGCAGACTGACTAAATAAGGTACAAATCTTCACCCAGTGAAAGGACAACAGATAATGCAGATCTGTGTAATTATGGGTGTCAAGACAAGGACAGACATGGATTATTTGTTCATTGGCTTTTCAGGTATGAGATCCAGAGGCAATCGGGCAGTAAGAGTCAGGTTCAAGAAAAAGAAAGAGTTGGTAAGTCTTCAAGCAATTATTTGAGGAATTCATTGCTGAAGGATTGTGAAGATGCTAAAATTTTCTGTGGGCTACATAGAAGATTGGATGACTTGATGAAACAGAAACCCACGGAGGATTGCAAAACACAGAGAAACTGTATCTTGCAAAGAAAGACCCTGCTGAGTACTACAGCAAGTGAAGGTACTCTGTTACTGTACTCTCATCTATAGATACACTTTTTTTGCCACTGCTCAAAACATGCTACTAGGCTTCAAAAATCTACATGCAGGTAGTAAGACTGTGACTTTTCAAATCAGTTTAAAAATTTCCAATAATATCAATACAGCTTATTTTCTTCATTTAAGTTATTATCTGCCAGATTGTAATCCACTACAGTTTACAAGTTTATTGTGTTACTTCACACAAGTAATGAGATTTACATAGCTAATACTCAGGAAATCAACACCTTTTTCTAGAGGAAGTACCAACACAATTTTTACAGAAAAAGACACATTATCAAGATCACTTGACACTTCAAATGGTAGTCTTTCACTTTCAATTGATTTTATCTGAAAAAAAGAAAAGTTTGTTTTCATTGCCTAGCTTCATCTATCTGTTCCAGTACAGTATATTCATTTTCAGGGATCTGTTCCAGCTCTTTCTTTGTTTGGAGTCTCTCCTACTTGACTGCCAAGACACCGTGTAGCTCTTGGTCTGTGTTGCTTCTTATTCAAGAGCTAGAGAAAATTAAATACGCTTAAGAATCTTATACCACCCAAATACATGACTCATTTGATTCTCAAAAGCTGCCAGGACTGCTACAGTTCAGCAATTACATCCACAATACTACATAGCTGACTTTTGGTGTCACTCAGATAGTGTTATTTAAGGCTCCAGTGGTATTATCATATTTTGCTTTCTCTGTGCTTTCCCAGGAAATTTTAAGCACTTTCTCATGTCCCCTTTGATTTCCTTCATGTGAAGTCTCCAAAATGGTATATGGTAAAATGTTCCATCCTCTACTGCCAACACCCCAGCAAGCCAGTTTGTCCCACCACTCAGAGTGTCTCTCAATCTTGACTGCTGCTAAAATATCAAAGGCATTACAACTACTCAGTAGTTTAAGTAATATCACAGCTGAAGTCAGTGGCAAAGCAAATTTGACTTAGCTAGGTAGGCTGGGGTTAAAGAAATGATAAATTAAATAAATTACTATAGGATTTCTGTTTAAATGTGCCAGACACTACAGGTCAGAAAGCAATGAAGAGTTAACATGTAAGTACCACAGTACTGCTACATTACAGGTGCAGCTCAATAGTTTTACTTATTGTATAGCCTAAAAACTACTGTTTCTCAAATTACTAGTACCTCTTTCAGTAATTGGCACTAGGAATGACAGAGAAAGTGATTTTTGTACCTTTTTGAATCACTTTGATATAGCTTTACTGTACTATTCAATCTTAAATCTTCTACTTGTAGTGATCCCTTTCCCCTTTAGCAAACCATGGTTTTATCTGCTCCTAAAACCTCTTGGAAATCTTTCCAGTATTTGTCTATTCCCCGGTGTGCTTCCTCCTACTCTGGGTGTTTTACTTGAACAGTTTCTTAATCTTCTGGAATTAAACAGCTGTTCAACCTTCTTTCAAACAGGTGTTAATCACTATTAGATGCTTTCTGATTGCATCTCTAATCCAGTCCTGTAGCAACTTCTTTCCTTTTTAAAATATTTTAAAAAGTAAAACTTGAAATAGATATTTTGGATATGTCCTCTCCTTGGTTTTAGCATTGTAGCAAAATTTCAGACACGTTTCTGACCACTGCTGAAATCCCATAAGGCAGCAGAGGAAAAATGGGAAAGATGAGGGTTTCAGTTGCTACGTTTTTTGAAACTTCAGCCCTCTGATTAGGAACAGATCCCACTGTCAGCAGTACAGAGGCAATAAAGTATGACGAATTAGGATTTTTTGCTCAATAAAGGATTTTCAGAGGTTGTTATAGCCTCTTATATACTTGAATAAAGTTATTTACCTGAAGAGGACTATTCAGTTTATTTGTATTGGCATTCAAGGCTTAGACATCTGGAGAAGGAACCCCAATACCCTCAGGTTTGTCTGTCATCCAGCACTAGGACAGACCTTGCATAGTTTGGGGGTTTTGTACAACACAGCAAATAGTTATGATTATTAAAAAATTAATATATTATTATAAAACAACAAGGAGATAAGCACCAGGCTGTTAAAGGAAAGAACTCTAACACTCAAGCAATGAAGAAATGAGCTGCTTTATGGACCTCAGCAAACATGAGTGTGGACTTTATCTGTTCTTCAGAACAGCTGCTACTGGCTTCACTTAAGCTGGCAAATCTATTTTGTGTGAAGCTTTTGGCCATCTTTATTTCTGACCTGGCAGCCGAAGTCAAATCCTTGCATTTCATTAATTTTGTCTTGGTAGGACTTAGCACTTATCCTTGTTTGATCGACGAATTTACCAGTTCCACTGCATAAGTTACCAGCTAGCACTGACAGGAACTGGAAAAATTATCTGCAGATGACAGATACTAATAATCAATGACTCAGAAGAAATTTAACTTTTTTGTGTGACAATTCTGAAAACTTTAAAATATTCTTTTAAACACATGAAATCAAGAACTGAAAAGTAGTTTCTGTGGACCGGTTTCTGACTAACTCAAAACATGGTTACCTAGAGAAGTTGAATGGATTGGCTGGCTTTGATCCCTCCAGTTCTTTTACACTCAGCCACCCTGTGCAGATACTTCATAGGTCAAGGCAAAAAAAAGGGGGCAACTTAGTGTTTTGTAGACAGGTGAGTGCAGAGATGATCAGGAGGTTTAAGACAAGAAGATGGATCTTGGTTATGTGTTTCCTGTTTTTACCAACAAAGGAAATTCATCAGGGATTTCAAGTCACTGTTTTTCTGAATCAATCAACAAGGACCATATCCAGGTGTACATCCCAGGACAACTGAAACTGTCAGGCCAGGATGACATTTTCTACATTGGTGTAGATGATATACGTTGCTTACTCTGAAACCCCCTTTTTCACTGTGACAGTATCCTCCTCCTCTATTCTCACAATTCAGGAGATCACAAAACACAATCAGGTCCCAGCTTTCTGCCACTGCACTGACTCCTTGTGAAACCTCCAGCAGGATCCTGAGGGATCACATCACAGAATCATAAAAAGGTTTGGGTTGGAAGGGACATCAAAGATTACCTAGTTCCAACCCCTCTGCCATGGACAGAGGATGACACTCACTAGATCAGGTTGCTCAAAGCCACATCAAACCTGAACACTTCCAGGGCTTGGGCATACACAGCTTTTCTGGGCTACATTTTATTTTCATATTAAGTACACTTTGGTCTTTACACTCTAAAGCAGGCTTCTGAGGAGGTTTTGAAACCGTGTAGCACAAGAGTATCCTGCCTCCTTTCAGGTGCTTTCCCTGACAGCTGCCATGTGCAGTTCACCTAAGGATCAGTTAAAAATGTTATTGCTAGACTTACATGAATCTGACTAACAGACTGCTGAGCTTTTAATTGCATGAGTTATAACTTCTACATAAAAGTCCACCAAAAAAAGTTCCTTCTGGATAATAAACAAAATAAAAGATAATAGATTAGTCCTAGTCAAGCTGTGTTTGCTATTAGACTTGAGAAAAAAAAATTCCTTTATAGGAGCTGTGTCTAAGTTTGCACAGTGTCAGAGCTGTCAGCTCCACAGACAGAAGTTGCTGACTTTTAAGAAGCCTCTACCTCCTGGGAGTCTCTATATTCACAAGAAAAGTAACTGCCTCTAAATTTTCCATGTCCTGGTAGGTTGCCATTAAGTTAATTTCGCAGCTCTTCTCTGTTTGGGGTGGCAAAGAAACCATACTTGGCCAAGAGCTGGACTCAGTCACTTAGTTTTTAAATCTTATGAAAAAGTGCAGAGAGATAAATATTCCCAGGCAATGAGATACTGATATAACTCTGTGTGTGCTCACACAAGATAGACATTCAATAGGCTGTATTCCTGAACTCTGGGTAGCTCTTCTCTTTCACTCGCCAGAGCAAATATTAACTTTTCACGTGTGTCAGTTACACAGTGCACATAAATATTTCTCTCCACATGTAATTATACATATGTTCTTCTCTTATGTGTGTGTATAAAACTCTATATGCATATACACGCAAAACTGCAAGGATCTATAAATGTGAATATTTTGGCACAGAACACAGTTGGAGCATCCATAAACCTGGAAATCATTCCATCATAATACAAAGTCTGGTTTCACAGTTGACATAAGTAGATAAAATGTTAAACCCGTGTTACCTTACGTTCAGTCAAATTTATGGGATTTACTAGAAGTATGAATAACAGCTTAAACATACTGAATATGTAATAGTACACTAGAGTTCTGCTTATAGTAGAGAATTCCAAGACTGAATTTTTTTATTTGATGTACTTTAACCTTGAAATGGAAATCAGTTTTTGGCAATTCTATAAAATCCTGTTCATATTGGCTCCTGTATGTTTTACAGACTATTAAAAAAGAAGTTTGGCTTAAAAACTGTACATGTCATCCCTACTTGATTTTCATTCTTAAAGTCAATCTCCAGGCAACAGAAAGATGCAGGAATTCTTATAATCAAACACAGTGAGATTTTAGACCTTGTCAACTATAGCAGTATATTTCAAACAAAGATTCACTGCTTCCCTCCATGAATATTCCATATATATGAGTCTGTAAACTGCAACAGAAAAAGGTATTTAGACAGAGAATGGAAAAAATGCTATACTACACAGCACCGATGCTGGCTGCAACCATGGCAATAATCACAAACAGATGAATGTTTCAGGACTGCATATTTTTCTAAAATACTCAACAATGAAAAGATTTTGGATTAGATTCTCCACGACTCATAATTGCGTTGCCTGCATCAGAGTGGAAAACGAAACACAATATATTTTTCATAAACTGCTTAATTATTGAGAAGAAACAAGAAGCTGCCAGCGCACTATAATTCTCTTGAAACGAAGGGGACAAATTTTCTGAAATTACATCATCTTTACATATGTAGGATTGAGGAGAAGGCATAATTGTTTTATTTTGTATTTTGTAAAATTTCACATGAGTGGTGTAATTTCAAATTACTTTGACCATGATCACCATTTTAAATTCACTTGTGATCTTAATATTTCCCTAAGACCAAAAAGCACACATAGTTGCAATGTCCGACAAATAAATGCACAAAAAAATGAAAAAGCAGAATGCTTTTGGGATTTTAGGAACATTTATGATATGCAAAAGTGGCTGAAAGAGTTTTTGAACATGGCATTTTTGGCTACAAAATGGCCTTCTTAAATGACAGCTACTTATATAACAAAAGTTTGTCATAAAAGGAATTTTCTCAGAGTTGTAGTAAAGAAATGGGAGAAATTTTGAACAATAAGTTGAACATCTGAACCAAAGTCATAGTTCCAGGGGAGAATGCAAACATGCAAAGCACAAACATCTTTAATATATTTCTAACATCTGAGAAATTGCTAAAGAGATGTTGGTTTGTGCATTACTGATATATTTCTTTGTTGTCATATATAAAATGTTCTTGAACTTTTAAATTATACTCCTTAAACCTGGATTAAGGAAAATGTGAAAATATCTCATACTGAGAAGAGGAATGAAGCCAATGATTAACAGGAAGCACCTTCTGAAGCTGCTTTCAGTAGAACACCAGAACTCCTTTATACTTGAATACTTTCTTGTATTAAGGATAAATTAGAAGGAAGCATCTTATTTCTGAAAATGAATTCCATCATGTGCTGGCCATAAAACTTTGCTTTTGTAAGTGGTGGATTGGTTTAGGTAATTTTTATTGTAGGCTTTGTTTTTCAGCAATGGGTTTAAGTAAAGAGTGTTAAAGTAACAGAAAGGAGGCAATTCAGCAAGAAAACACTAATGGAGTAAGATGACTAAAGTCAACCTGCCCGTTATGTTTCCAAAAGAAAATCAAGCCCTTAAAGATGTCGATTATCTAACTGTCACTGGGAGTATCATGGGGAAGATGAGAATGACCTGACCTACTTGAGTGTGCTAATGTCTCTCAAGAGTCATGGTCTTCATTGTCCTTTATTTCCTTGATTGCTCTGAAATGACAACACTTACCATTTTGTCCACTTTTGTTTTGAAATGTCAGCTTATTTCTATCCTCCTCAAAGTCCCACTCTTGCCCTTGCTAATTTGCCCAAATTCAGCAAACCTTGGTTTTAACAGAAGCCTGGCTGTAGATTATCACTGAGAAGAATCACTAATCACAACGATTCCTTCTGAAAATAAGGACCCTGACATGTGGAGTTTGGGTAGTGCAGATACTATGTCCTAAATTACTTATTTCTTGGGTGTTAGTAGCAATGCCCTGAAGAACTTCAAATGCTCTGAGGACTAACAAGAAAATGAGTTCCTTGACCATATCTCATCACACAGACCTACAGACCCCCACACAGGCACTGCTGGCCCAAACCTCTCCTCAGGGACAGCTGATTGCTTCTTTCCCACAGACCTTGTTGCAACTAAAGCCAAATGAAATCCTCTTCAGTCTCTACAAGAGCTCACCTACGACTTCTGGACTTAATGTACTGAGCAAATGAGTGGGAAATCCAAAGTTAATAAGGGACATGGGTGAATGCACAGGAGCACTTCAGTTAAGGAGACATTGGTAAAACACCTCACTAAGGGTGCTAAGCAGGGAAACACCCTGCTATGAGAGTAATGTTTCTTTACTAAAATAAAATAACAGAATAGATGGATGACATACATCCAGATCCTATGCACTGGAGAATCTTTTTAATTTTAAAAAATTATAAAGCTAAATCCTGTCTGCACTTAATCCAAACAAATTCTCCAGATGGAAAAAAGTCCCAATTTGGCTAAAAGCCAGTACAAGCAGCAGCAAAAGGAGGGTGGTTTCTAGATAGTGAGTGCACAGGAAGCAGAGTGGGGATGAATGAGAAATCCTTTTTTGATCCTAACCCATCCTTATAAAATCCAGTTTGTGAAGTCAAGCTAGTTCAGTCAGTCAGTGCACCTCTGAGGATGGACTAGTGGCCAAGAACTGAAATGCAACCCTGAGCTCACTGAGCATCCCCTACTTCCCTCCTCTGTGGGCAAAATCACACTGAAAAGAAAGGACTTTCAAACCTCTGTTCAGTCTGCTTGGTTTAAGTATTTTGAAAAAAGCAAATTTTAAATTACAACAAAAAAAGAAAAACAAAAAGAGTTATGTGGAAGTTTAGTTCTTCATAAAGACACTGCAGCAAAATAAATGTAATCATCTCAAATCGCATCAGTATTTGGTACAACTGGCCTCAGTGCATAAACAAATATGCTCAAAGTTAATATCACTAAGTTAAACAATCATGACTAAAATATTTTTATGTAAGTGGACAGACCAAATATTATTTTGCAATTGCTCTGTATGAAGCATGATGCCTTTTATGAGAAAATACAAGAGTAGTTACAGACTAGGAGTTAGTGCAAATACCTGCCTACGTCATCAAGTTGAAATATGTGATCCCTGTGCTGTAGGTACCAGGTTCCTTAACAGATTAAAAAAAAATTAGTGCAACACATTCTTCATATTAGACTTAGGAAACTTTATTAATCATTATGTGACACAATAAAGCACTTAAATTTAAAACATGCGAAAAATAAAGCCAAGACACATATTCATTAAGCCAGGAATCCAAAACACTGACATCCAAGGCTGGTTTGTCATCCCAATTTTCCTTCATTGCAAATGGGAAGAAATGCACTCCCTGCAGAGGGCAATTAATTTCCTTCAAGATATGTCATGTGAATCACTCTATGAAGTTACCAAGTTCTTTCTAAAGGCTATACAGACTCAGAGGTCTGATGCTACGCTGTCTAGATGAATTCAAAGACAAACAGTTAGTTACTGCCTTTGGAATGACATTTTTGTAGCTAAGAGGCTTAAGGCAAATTAGACAACTGTTCCGTAGGCAACTTGGATTTGGTTTTATTCATGGCCAAAATTCCTGCTCTAGGGTTTCTGCTAGCTAGTTAAAGACACTACAGGTGTCTGTAGTGCAACTACACAACATGTGGTGTTGCAGGTATAAATGTACTACGGAACACACCAAATTTGAAAAACAAACTCACTGTGCCAGCATAAACAAGTCCAAGGGATTGACTGCAGCTCTCATAACTTTAAATCATTACCATCAGAAATGAATGGCCAGTACCTCTCCCAACCTAAAAAATAAAAAGTTGTCAGTATAAACAAAACACAAATGGGATATTTTAGCTATTTTTCAGTGGAAGACAGGCAGGATCCATTCAACAATCAGTGCTGAAGAGCAGCAGAAGGATTGTTTTTGAAGTGTTTAATATTAATGAGAATTTCCACATGAACATCAGTTAAAACTATTTCATTAGTGAGAGATAATTTCTGTATCCAGTGGACTAAGGTACACTGAGGCACTGGCAATGCTGAGACCATTTGAAGAGAGAATCTGTGCTTGCTTTTCCTTGCTCCATGGATACAATGTGTTCTCTATGGAAAAGAGACACCTTGCTCTTGGAAGAGGCAGGATGTGAGCACTCAGAACTGTGTGTTCTTCTTTTGCAGGAGTCCAGCTGACACTCCCATTTCCCTTGGCACGACTAGAAGCTGTATTTCAGCTACCCAACCCATTCATAAACTCCTAAAAATGTTGAGAACAGACAACACGATATTTAAATTATGTTGAAGACATCTGTTATTGTTACGATGTCTGCATCAATATCAGGAAAGTCAACAGGATCTTAAGACACCTTAGAAGAAAATCAATGTCTATTTATTGTCTCCTCTGAAACTGTTTGTTTTGTTTGTTTGGGTTTTTTGACACCACTAGGGTAAGCTTCATCTTGCCTTACTTCAGCTGTGTGAAATCAGACAACAATCAACAACAATAAATACCTGATTTCTTTCCACTCTATGTCAAGTATAAATTGGATGGATTAGTTTGTTAACGGGAGGTTTCTGTCTCTCTCCAGTGACTATACAAAGAATGTAGGTGGTTGGTATTTACAACTACAATCAAATTTGTGGGACCTAGGTGAAAAAAACCGACTGGCCTTCACTGCAAAAATCCCTTTTTAGAACTTTTCAAGATTTGCCATTAAAATATATAGAAATTTACTAGGGGTGATATTAAATCAGAAACAAACCATCTTCTCCTATAATCCTATTGTTCATTCCTTTACTCAAAGGAAGTAAATTGGTCTGGCTTACTTTTTATAATGGAAATGAAAGTAGCAAATCAATGCACAGAATGCAATATTTATTGGCAAAGATAAATTTAAAGTATATGAATTTTTAGAAGAAAAAATATAGAAGAAAATATCATTTTGACTGAACATAAATTTGGTGCTCTATCTTCTTAATCCAATACTCTCTGGACTGACATCAAACTGCTAATCTGTTAAAAACTTCTGTATGCTAGGGAATAGTACAGATTTCATCTTCAAATCTTTGATATTCTTCCCCTGATTTAGGGCACTACAGAAGGATCACTGGTGAAAGTTTATCCATTAATTTAACAAACACAGGACAGCATTGATTCTACTAGAACTGCTAACCTAGTACCCTGATGTGAGTGGGTACTTGAATTAAATGATGGTTAGAAGAAGAAATTTGAATTCTCAATGAATGTCACAGAGAGTCTACTGCAGCAAGGTCCTCAGTGGCAGAATGCCTACATCTCTCTAGGATATGTGAGATGTAAGGAGTAGTGAGCCTCTCAGGCCAGGCCAACTTCTCACCATACATTTTGGGCGGGATACAGAGCTGAATTAATGCTCCTCTCATGCTTTATGACCTGGGTTAATAATCACCCCCACTACTTAACCATCACCAAGAGAGTTTCTGGGTTCTCTGGCAGCAGCTGCCTCTCTCTGACAGACATGACAACCAGACACCTGAGCCGAAAAGTGACAAAAATTTAAGTGGTTACTGAGAGTTTGCATAAGACTCTATGTTTTGAAGAATTCTGTGAAAGGAAACTGGATTGCAGAGGTGGCAGCTGGCAAATTCCCAGAAGTTCTGAGTTCATGCTATTTACAGATTTTTTAAAAGTTAGCACAGCAGCTTGGAGCACGTGCATGTGTATGCATGGGTTTTTTTTTATCTTTAATGTACATTTTAGGCTGATTATAGCAACCATTTATCCTGTATCTACTGACCTCTGTGCTTATTTGGCCTTCATGATGTACTACCACAGCCCGCTCTGCACAGCTGGGATGCAGCAAATCTATCTTAAGAAGGAAGGTTCCTTGTCTTGGTGTTTGCTGCATGGCTAATGAAGAGAGACAGTCACCTGCGGAGGATGCTTGTTCTGTTATGAAAGAGATGATAAAATACAGAGGATGGTTTACTCTCTGCTTCAGCTCTTCTCTTTCCAGAAAGGAAGAGGGACACTCCAGGTTCACCCTGACAGCTGGCAAACAGGTCTTTCGTGTCAGTTCAGGGTGATCAAATGTAGCCACAAAAGGTTAGCCTGCATGCTACAAGATCTACAGGAGGCTGGAGGCCTCTTAGATGCCAGCTCTCAGTCAAGTGATCTGTGCTTTGCCTGACTAGCTGGCACAAGGACATGAGGAGTCCAGGACTTCTTTTGCCAGTAGGGTCTTGGGTGTGAAGGCAGGTAGCATTAGCTTTCTGATTCTCTGAGCCAAGGAAGGATGCACTTGTGGTCCTTAACAGTGGTACCTTAACAGAACTGCTCTAAGAAAACAAAAAGATCTTGTTTATCCTGGAAAACCAGCATATGCTGTGCTAGGGCTGGAAGAGCTTAAGGGCACCACCACATGGCTTGACTGCTCAGGGGCTGTCCATGCACCAGTGATGGAATGGGGGCCTTTGCCTCCTGAGGAAAGGCTGCTTTGATCCTCAGAAGTTTTCAATGCCGTGTGGAAAGCATCTCCAAAAAAATTCCATAACCTCTTTCCCCAAAAAGCCCAGTGAAAAATCTTTCTCCATTTACTGTTCCCCTTTCTACCCACTGCATAATATACCAGATAATATGATTGTAACATTCAAATGGCTCATCTGACATGCACAAGTATGTCAGAAGCTTTTGAGATGAGTGTATCAAGCACAGATTCAGTGACCAAGAAATTGCAGAAACTGTCAAGGACTTCAGAGATTAGATTTGACTGGTTAATAATCTTAGAAAAATGCACAATTCACTCAAATTTAAGGAAGTTTTCCTGTAAAAAATACCTTAGCTGTAAAAAAAGTAATTTTTATCCAAGATTCTTTTCATTTTTGTCTCACATCAGTCAATATCTAAACTAGAAATGCAGTTGTAAAAGAGTGGAAGAAGTAATTTGAGAATTTAACAGACTTTTAAAGGGAGAAGAAAAACCTCAAATGAAACCAAAACAGCCCACAACTCCACAAAGAACATGATACAATCGCAAAATCATTTATTTGTTACTTTAGTCTTTGGCACACTAAAAACTCTTTAATTCCTTTGAAAACTTCACTGTACAAAGAAACTGTGTTATTTTTAGTTATTTCTCTTTTGACAGTCTCAAATTCTATTTGACTGAAAGGTCGTGCCCCTTTGAAGGACTTCTGCATGCATATCTGTTACAGAAAGATTTAATTTGCTCAGCTGTCTCCTGTATTCACTTAACAAAGCTATACTAATTAGTGTGTATTTAGTTATAAGATTTTTCTTCCAGTAACAAATCAGAGCGGACATGAGGATCCTGGCACCATTGTTACTGGTGTTACACTAACACTATGCTAAACTACTTAAAGTGGTGTCAGTGTAATAAAGCAAGGGCAAGTTTGGCTTATCTTTCTCAAAGATTCAGGACTTCTAAAACAGATGGTTCCTGGAATTTTGTTTTGTCACATGGTGATGGAAGATTGATTTACACACAAAGTTTTACCTTCAACCTTCCTTCAGTAACTAAGAACATTGTATTTGAGAAGGTTCCAAGAACATAACCCAACACAACTTAAAACTGAATAGAAAAACTAATGATAAATCTGACACTCATAAAGCCATTAAATGTCTGAATAGAACAATGCTCCATCTATTTTTATCTGCTTTTTCTTTAAACAGGTTATAACAGAGTCTTTTCTTCCTGCTTCTATTCTGCCTTTCCGTAAGATAAGGTGACTCAGTCATCTTTTTCAAAATTAATTCAGTCCCTTGCAACACTGACTACCAGCACCATCAGAGGCAAGAAGAGATGCCACACAGGATTTTCCTTGTTGGTTTTGCCACCTCACTCCAGTGAATCAAATCCCAGAAAAAGCTGACAGATTAAACATTGTACTGGTATGGAGACAGGTCTCAGGTCTTGGGAGGAGCAGTCATACACATTTTTCCTGGTCATTTAAGTCAGGCAATAAACACACACACACAAAAGCAAAAGCTAATCCCTTAACTGTTTTTTCTACATGTGTCCTTCCATATATACTTGGTAGTCTCTCCACACTGAAGAAATGCAAGCCCACTGTCACCAAGAGCAGAGCCACACTGGTCAGGACCCAACATTTTCAGTAGATAAGCAAAGATAGCTCAAAAAGATAATCAAAATCATACCAGATCAGTAGTGACCTCAATTTCACTTAAATTTCAGCTAGCAGTATTTGGCTCTAAATAGCATGAGATAAGAAGAAATGGAATTTTTTTCTGGAGCTATTTTAAGGGCAATGACTGCTATACATAGAGTCAGAGTAAGTGGCTGAAGTTAAATTTAAAAGACAGACATATTTTTGTTTTCCTGTTTCCAAATAGAGTCTCATCTGTTCCTAAGTCTGAATAACAGAAGAAAAAAAAAAAAAAAAAAAAAAAAAAAAACAACACAGTAAAGAATGCCATCCTCCTGCAAACGAAACCAAGGCCTTTCAGTGTAGAAGGCAACACCAAAGGAAAACCACGTTTGGCTTCAGCTATTTTGATATTGAAGGATAAATCTTATTTCTGAGTCTTGTCTAAAAAATGGGTGTAAATTCAGGTCTTCCAGAATTTCTGCTATTCTAGAACAGGTCTAAAGCACTCTCACTGGTGCCTGGCTTCTCTAACTGTACACAAAACTATTGCTTAAGTGAGTGAGGTTAATTTATGGAAAATTCAGTATGCTTGCACAGAAAACCTTGCTAAACTATCCAGGTGTGGGCTTTCAAGCAAATAACATAAACACTGAAATGTTCCATGTCACTGCAATACAATTAAGTTTGAAATTTCAAGTAAAATGGACTTAAAGCTACTGTAATGTTGATATTTAATGTGTAGAACTTAAACTATTTCCCATTCTGTCTATTCTGCATTCTATAGAAAATCTCTATGTGCACTGTTTTTTAGAAATGCTCATTTCTGAGATGAAACCAACATGCATCGCTGTTACCTATTTTTTTTTTCTTTTTTTTTTGTTTGTAGAGTACCCATTCTCTGTAACAAAAACACATAATAGAAGGTGGTTTTATTTACTTCCACCTGAGAGGTGTTGTAATGTTGGAAGAGCCATCTCACAAGTCATGCGTAGAGAAATCTAAAATTTGGTTGCCATGCTAACAGGAAGTCACTCAACTAAGTCCAGTAAAACAAAAGTGCATAAATGGTGCTTTCTGGTAAAAACAGAGAAATATTAGATTAACAAGTCTGTAGGTTTTGACAACTGTAGCCACAACTACAATTGTGTGGCTCAGTAGAGTGCTGAATTTCTGTCGGCATTTAAACCTCCAGAGCATCAGCTGCTTCTTCCCAACAGGACCATAGCTTCTCTCCCATCAGCTCAGGCGTCAGGGCCTTGCCCATGTAAACCCCACATGGGGATGACGTCCCACAGCCCACTTCACCCTGCTCTGCTCCTGCCGCCTGCTTCTCGCCGTCCTCCAGGTCCCTCCTGGGGGCTTCCTGACAGGACCCCCGCCTTCCCTGGAGGGTTCCTGCGGACTGCGCCGGCGGCGAGCGAGGTCCCCTCGGGGAGAGACGGCTGCGGGGACACCGCAGCTGCGGCCGCCACTACCGTGGGGACCCGGCGCGGTCCGCGGCGCGGCTCCCGCACCCACCCGTGTGCGTGACATGTGAACTCCCGTCGGGCGCTGCCGGGGCCGCGGTGCTCTCAGCGCCGGCAGGGCCGGCAGCAGCCGCGGGGGCGAGAGCAGGCCGGCGGGGCTCCCACTTGCGCGGGTGGCGGACGCGGAGCCTCCCCCTGCCCCGCGGAGCGGCCCCCTGGGCGCTCCGCTGCGCTGCAGGTGTCACCCAGCGACCGAAGGATGCCGCTTCCCACGGCAGCGGCTGCCAGGGAAAAATGCGTTTATTACATTACAAGAGGAAGGAAGAGACCCTAATAGTCCTCTGGACTATCACTAAGGGCCAAGGGCGTGCACGATGCCGTTTTTTGCTGCTTGCGTCGGCGCAAAAAGTTACCTTAGACAGTCACAGGCACTTCTTTTTTCCCTTTTCTTTTTTTTTTTTTTTTTTTCCCCAGAGGGTCAAAAAGGTAATCAAAGGCTCAGAAAGAGGATAGATCAAAGTTGATGAGAACTTACTTGGTTTAGGTGCTTGCGTTGACAGCCGGCATCTTCCGACAGCAGTTTTAACAGGTCACATTTTCCCATGGAAGTTGTACCCTTTTCAACCCCGTTTGTAAATTAAATCCCTTCAGAACGTGTTTGTTTTATTTCACTGGCTGCCGTCCATCTCAGGCACTATCCACATTTTTTACTTTATTTTCTCCATGTTTGCCACACATGCAGGCACTCTCGGACGCACGCCACGAGTCAGCGGGTGCCCATCACCTCCGCCCGGGGGGACCGCGCCTGCCGCCGGGTTCCGCTGCAACAGATGAGAGGCAGGTTCTTTCCCGGTTGCTTAGTGCGGCGTCTCCTTGTTCCCTCGGGAAGCCTCATGCCGGCTGCAAAAAGTAACAGCTCCTCCCGACGCGGCGGTCCCCTCCGGAGCGCGGGCTGCGCGGCGCGGAGAGGGAGGAAAGACACCCCAATACCGGCAGAAGGAGCGCGGAGGGGCACACGCCGGGTTTCTCCGTCCTCGCCGCTGCGCTGTCTCCTGAGCCGGCCGCAGGCTNCGGGCTCCGCGGGGCTCCGCGCAGAGGCCGCCCCGGGCGCTCCGCGGTGCTCACCGGCTGCCGCCCCGGGCACGGGGAGGAGCGAGAAGGCGCCCGCCGAGCGCTGGAGCGGGGCTCGTCGGCGAGCCGAGAACGCGCACCACTCGGGACCGCTCGGAGGCAGACGCACCAAGGAACAGCCTCGACTGCGCAGAAAGTTCGCTGTTACATCGCTCCGCATTTGGGAAAGCCCTGACCCGCTCCATGCAGCCGCGGCGGGGCTCTGTGAGTCCGCCTCCGCGGGGGCCTCGCCCGGCGCGCTTCGAGCCCGAAGCCGAGGTTTGCTCCAGGTAGCTCTCCCGACGCTCCTTCCCGAGGCGCAGCAAAGGCTCTGCTCTGGTTGCGCCACTCGGCGCAGCCTCCAGCCGGGTGGTCCCTGCCCCTGCGCCGCCCCAGCCTCGCCCGGTGCCCCTGGGTCACCCCGGCTTGGACGTTAACGGGACCGAGCCGCAGCCGAGATTGGTAATAGAGGAGCAGAGGGAATGAGGCTGCTCAACACCCAATTCCTCACTTACTTTTCCTTTCCCTAAAAAACTTAAATGACAGAACTTAAATGCACGAGCTTAGAAATGGTAGGAAGAAGATACAACGTGCAGAGACAGAGATGCATAACAGAACATCCGTATCTTTGCTGAGTTTTGTTTGTTTTTTTGTGGGTAACAATGATAAACAATATCAATAATTAATAATTATTATGAATAATAATGATTTGAGGTCTGCTTGGACTCAGCCCCGCGTTGGGGTCTGGACACGATGCGCGCAGGGGGCTACCTGCCACCATGTGCAGAGCGTGCCGTGCCTGGGAGAACATCCCTCAACTCCGGCCCGGTCCTGCCCCGCCGGGAGGCTGGCCGCCGCCCAGCACCGCCGGGCAGCATGCCGCTTGTTTCGCACTTGGTCCGTCTCTTTGGATGAATAGCTTCCACCTGGGGGCTTCGAGAGAGAAGCGGGGTGAAATAAGCCCGGGGCAGCACCGGGCAGGGCCGAGTCTCAGCGGGACGTGCAGTGTCGCGCAGGCACTTTGCTTCCTGCACCGCCGGGACGGGAGTGTCCCTTGAGCTGGCTTTCACCTGCCCCGCTGAAGCACATCGAGGAGTGAAGCGCTTGCCAAAGCAGGCGAGCCTGAAAATGTCACTACGGCAAATGTGAAGGAACCGGCAGCCACAGCACACTGGAAGGCAACTGTGAGAACAGGCACCAGACCACCAGACCTCCACGGGCAGCAGAGGTGATGTAATTAATCTGCATTAAGCTGTGCAGTGAAAATGCCAGATGGATTCTGCTCTGGGACTTCCACAGTTGCAGCATCAAGTCTCTGCGTCAGGCTGCTGTGTGAACCACTGGCATACGTATTTTAGGTGTGCCCCAAGTCAGGCACTGCTGAGATTTCAGCAGAAACGTACTGCCTTTGGGGACCTGCTCAGAAAGCAGGCTCATCCCACTGAGCAGTGTGCAGTACAGGCAGTCTGTAACAAGTCTCTGTGGGTCTCTTCCTAAGAGATGTCAATGGAACATGTGAGATCAACTTGTGTCAGTTCAAATACAGATCAAATTCCAAAAGCAGCTGCTGGGAAAGCTGAGCCAGTCATTCTAGTAAGCACACATACATGTATGCAAATGTTTGTGTAGACCCATACATGTATATCCACACAAAGGCAAAGAGAGAGAGCTGGGTAAATAGAGGCACACTAGAGGGCCAGAGAGCCTGCAATGGCTGCTCCATCAGATTTCATCGGAATTGGCAATGTGAGCACATCAAAATATTATTGGAGCATTTGTACCTCTCGTGCAAGCTACCAACAGCACTGGTATTGCTCTGTGTTGCTACAGATTGGAAGTGTAATCACAGTTTACTTTCAGAGCAGAGTGCTTTTTTTCCCCCATATATTTCGTTATTAGATCATGAGAAGCCAACTTCTGTTTTGAGTGTAATATTTAATTTTTCACAAGCAAATACCTCTATAATTAACAGTATTTCCTATGCCTTTTTATGCATATTGTGACATTTCTACTCTGCAGGGGTGAGCGCAACATGGCACTATCAATGTGTTTTACGTTTTCTGGCATTTTGCATATCGTAACCCATTAGCAGCCTCCCGTGGGTCTTCCCAAGCTTATAATTCCTTATTAAACTAATGTTCAGATAAAATCTCTGTGGTATTACTCAGATGAGAGTTAAGTAAACAGAATTTTACCTCTGTTTCAGGACAGTGGATTCGGGATCCTTGCAACATTTTGAGTGTATGTTAGTACGTTTTATTCCTAAGATGTAGCTAGCTAACAGATGTTTCTCAGCAGTAAATACTGTGGCCAGGAGAGAGAAGTAAAGGGGAAAAATTAAACATTCTGTGAAACCTGTATCACATATTGAGGTTTTAGGGGTGATAAACAGCATGATAGGGCCTTCCTTTAATCTGCTCATAGTGTCACATCAAAATAAGTTCTGCTTAGGACCTTCTCCATTTCCACCTCCCATTTTACATCCTCCTTCTCAGAACACCTACTGACTACCAGGTGCTGACCATTTTCAATTCAGCCAAATCTTAGATACCCAAAAAACCAAGCAGACTGTGATTTTTTCTTCTCTCTGCAGTTTGTGCAAATATCACTAGGATATATCTCTTGGTTTTATTCCATGAACAGAAAAACACAAGATTAAAGACAACTTGAAAAATAAGATAGAGTTGGAGCATTTAGGAAATACTAATTGATTTCACCTTCTAATATTAGTGAGTACAAGTGAGAACAACTGCAGCAGCTGTGATTCAGTATAACTTTACCCAAATCAGGTAAGCTGACTTGGCTCATTATCTTTAAAGAAGAAAGGAAAAAGCAATGCAGAAATTTTAACCATATTTGCTCACTCAGTACCAGGTAAAAGGTGCCATAATATTTTTTTATGTCTCAGCTCCTTTTCTTTATATGCTAATGAAAACTTTTCTTACTAGCATGGACATTTAGGAGATTATGAAATTTTCTCCAAGATGGAGATTTATATGCGTAAGAAAGAAACTTATACTAATTATTTTAAATAATTTTACTTAATTTATCAAAAAATATTTGTGGTTTTTTTTTATTGATTTGGAATAATGGAGGAAGATTTTTTCAGACTTCTTATTATTCTCATTTGATTTTAAATATGCTTCTACCAATCTACTGCTCATTAGCAATGATGTAAAATCACACAGTACAATAGTACCTCTTGTTGCAGTTTAGATTTTTTCCTGTGTTTGTTTTGGAGACTACCCTTGTACACAGAATAAGGCTTATAATTTTTTTTCTCTGTATTAATCTAATTCATGAAATCTGTAACAAGTTAATTTCATCAATTCTATTGTTACAGACCCTGCAGTCCTCCCAGACAGAACTCTGCAAGCAGCAAATTGTTGCCAGCCCACACCATGCATTCCATACTATTAAGTCTTTCCTTCCACATAACTCAGTGTATTACCGTTTATGTACTTAAATACCATTAGACAAAACTCAAGTTTCTGAGACTCGAGAGAAAGATCCTATTTATTGACTGATAGAAGAATGTGGATTCTGTGAAAGAAGATGGGGAATCCCAGTCAAAATCTTTCATTTTCTATGCAACGTTTTTTGGCAGAGATATCATTCTTGTGAAGGTTTAGTGGGGCAAAAGGGTTGTGAGTGAAGAGAGAGACAGGAACATGGAAGGGAAAGGAGAAGTAGAGGAAAAGATTGATCCAGGGATGTGAATAAGTAGTAAAACTTTCTTTTAAACAAGCAACTACTGACCTTAGCTGTAGGACTCTTTCACTCAGGTTGTTCTTGTATGCCAGACTAGAATATTGAAGAATATTTCTTTTGTGTTTGTCTTTGGTTGGTTTCTTGGTTTTTGGTTCTTTTTGGGCACGGTGTTTTTTTGTTTGTTTCTTTGTTTTTTATTAAAAGGTAAAAAGAGAAAAACAGAACAGGTCAAACACAAGTGAACTAATAGAAAAAATTTACAATACCGATATTTGGTATTTCCTCAACCCTAATTTCAGGTCATGACAAGCAGGTTCTTGTCTGACTTTTTCTCAAGACTTCCAAGTTATTAATGTAAGAAGATATTTGGGATTTGTATTTTAATACAGGGAAAAAAGTTGCTTAAGTTTATTGACAGTTAAATTGCTATTTAATTTTATTATTGCAGTTTACATTGGAAGTATGCAGAATTCTATGTAGATTCCCATTTTATTACTACTTAAATCTCAACAATTCATATTTTTGGTGGAAAGCAAGCAATTAAACTTCTTTTATCTGCCTACCTTTGTCAGTTTCACAGAATTCACATCTGTTATTTTTACTAACATGCTACAAGCTCTTTCTTCTCCTTTCTTCTCCTAACCAGAGTTTTTGAATGATTTAAGCTTGTTTTTCTTACATCAGAGAGTGGAACGTGGTGCAATAAGGTTCACTGCTTTCTTTTGCAATTTTTTAATGCATAGTAGAACAACATCACTGAAGTTTTTGGTGTTTTTCAAAGTAATTTAATTTTTGTCCTCTGTGGTTATTTTCATGTCTGTGCTTCCCAATAAGCACTTACTTTCTGTCAGAACACTCAGCTGTTACATTTTGAGGTTTTCCTGGCACAGTCTTTGAGTGTCAGGGTTTTAGGAAGGAAAGGTCTATCAAACCCTGTGCTGGAGTGGGATGTGGCTCCAGACTAGAGACATCTAAATTTGGGTGTCACACATTTGAACTCCTAATCATCCTAAGCTCCCTGTAGAGCCAATGGAAATTTATTCAATATAGTGATGGGATTGCAAAGTTCAGTTTTGAATGTGCATTTTGACTTCTGGGTGAGCTACATCCTGTCTAAGCATTCTACTGAAGGGACAAAGCCCAAAACAGAGGCGCCTTGTGCTGTTTGAGATTCCTAAGACTATCCAAGATAGTCTTGGATAGTCTTAGGAATAGTCTGCAAAAGGTGAACAGATGGTTTTTGACCTGCCTTGCATTGCCTTGCCAAGGAAATCACCCTATATCTGATCTCTATGTTTCTATATGTTAGACCAAATATTCTGTGAAATTTTACAAGCTTTGGACACCTATGCACAGCCACCTGAATCCACACGACATCCCTTTTGGCTCTAATAGGACATCAAATCTCACATATAAACATCGGCATGACAGACACACAGAATCAGATGTTTGAATCTTCATCCTTAGAATAACACAGCAAAAGCCTTAAGACAGCAAAGTTTGTTGAAAAAGAGTAGGAAGTAAACCTAAGGAATGATCCCTTTCTCATTTTTCTGAAAGAGCTGAAAACTTTACCTGTGTTTATAGGGGTGGTATCCTGGTAAAGGACCTGAAATCTTGGAAACAAGTGGCATATTTGAATCAGGAGATAAAAGAAAACAAGAGGCAGGATTCCAGGGCAACTAGCCAGACATTTTAGGCATCTTTAAGTGTGTGGAATAAACAGAAAGAACAAAATGTCTTGCTACACAAACAAAGCTATAACTTAATCAGCAAGACAGAGACTTTTTAGGATAAATCAAAGGATTGGAGTGTTTGATAGAGAGCGGTACAGAGTGTTCAAGAAAGAAAGGCTGGGAAAAGGGGAAGGCAACATTGTGTTACCAAGAATGTGTTTATGATTAGTTAAAAGAGAAGGCAGATACATCAAACATCTCTAAGGGAACCAAAAACAAGGTTTCAAAGGATTGGTCTACCTCAAATCAATGTGGAGAAGAGATGACTGAACATCTTAGACACACACAAAAAGAAGACATTTCTTGGAGTTGTGGAGCTGTTGTTTTACATCCTCAAGTGGTAG
Organism: Promerops cafer; assembly: GCA_013398275.1. Taxonomy (NCBI): domain Eukaryota; kingdom Metazoa; phylum Chordata; class Aves; order Passeriformes; family Nectariniidae; genus Promerops; species Promerops cafer. Next base: position 324,134 of record VZSE01001569.1, on the reverse strand, counting down.
AGTTTATACCTAGATTTTATTCGCTCTTAATGGTGTGAAACAGCTGAGAAATATAAGATGAAAGCCTCTAAATCTGGTAAAAGTGAGTTTGAAATAACGGAATAGAGAACAGCAGAGAACAGCACTTCAAAAAAAGAAGGTGGTGACACACTTAGATGACTGGTAGGAAAAGTCTGAAGATTTTGATGGAACATAGTCTGAGAGAGCATCAGCCATGAGAAGCTAAGTTGTTACCAAAAAAAAAAAAAAAAAAAAAAAAAGTAATATTGGCAAGAAAGCTAGTAGACATTCAGAATGTATTACCAGGACTGTAACATGTGAGAAACTGTTGTTTTGCTCTAGGTGAGCAGAAGTTTACATCAACTTCAAACCTCATGCTTAACAGAGATGTAAAAAGAACCTCCTGCAGGCAGCATCACGGATAATGAGGTAATGTGATCTTTCAGGAATATTTCAGCTGGGCTTGTTCTGCCTAAGAAAATATACCTTTAAGTTATGTCATATAGTTTGTAGTTGTGAAAAAGAGAGTACTAAAGAGACAGCTAACATATTCATCAGAAGTAGTAATCAATTTTTCATCTTAGCAAGGAATACCTAAACTACACATAAGTAGGATGTTCCTAACTATAAAAAGAGTTAAATACTGGGAGATTTCACATCTCCCAGTTGTGGAAAGTTGTGGAATCCATATCTTTGAAACATATGAACCGTTTTCTAAGAGTAGGGGTTTTTCCTACTTTAGGATTCTCTAAGTGTCTGTAATGAGGTTTTTTTTTTCTCCAAAACTTAGTGTAACCCTTTTTATCAATGATATTTTGGGAAACTGAGTTTTCATGCTGTTAAGAAAGACATGCAGCCAATCTGTTTGCACTCTCAGATGCCATTTGAACAGCGTGATTCAACTTTGAAAGCATATGTAGCTTAAGAGACCACAGTTTCTGTCCTGGCCTTTACATCTGAAAAGGGTGAATTTTTGCCTTTGGACAGAGTTCTATTAAAGCCAGGAGGGTACTAGTGCATTCAAGTGCAGGAATTTGGCTTGTGTCCATTGTGGTTTAAAACAATGGACTTTAAATGAGGAATGCCTGACCATAGACAGTCTTTTAGATTTCTTAGGATACCCCAAAGGTCTAAGTAGGTGTAACCCCAGCCTAACAGCAGGTCTACACCCACCTAAAGAGCTGGAGAGATATTCCACTGTCCAGGAACTTCATGGAGCCTAAAATGGCACCAGGAAAGCGACTCCTGTCCTGAAGGTGCTTTTTGGTAGTTTTATCACTTCCATATTTTCTTTCAGCTAGCATTGTGATAAAGCATACCTACTTTTTCCTTAACCTCTACTTGGAACTCTGTTTTAAAATCACAGATTACCCAAGCTTTCAAAAAAACGTAATTAGTCTTCTCTCTCCACCAGACAAATACATCAGTAATGCTTTTAACATCTGAGAAAGGGAGAAGTTTTTTAAATTGTGTGGCTTTTACAGTATATTAGTGATCTGGCTCATAAAATGGCAGAATGACAACAGTTCAGCTTGGTGGTGGGTTGTGTTGAAAGTGTGTAGAACCTGAGAGCATATAAAATTCACTCATTTTGCAGACAGGCTCTAGAACAAGTAGGGGATGGCAGATAGTCAGGCTTGAGTCATCACTTCTCTTCCTGCCTTGAAAATTCTTCTTTTGTGCTGTTACTGAGACTCAGTTTTCTTACTTATGGTATGGCAACCCTCCTTCTTTATCACTCCATTATGACTGTGCACTCAGGATCCAGAAAGAAATCATGAATACCTGTAAAACTATTAAAGACCCTGTAAGTAAGAACAACAGTTACCATAAGAGGTTTGCTTAGAATGGATGCTGCACTGATTCTGCATTTTGCAAAAAAAAAATAGTTAATATCTTTTTAAAAAATTGTTTTCATTAACGTAAAGTGCTGGAAGTAGATTATTTATATATATATAAAGATTGCTTGTAATAAGACTTGCTGTGCATAATGAGACACTAATAAGAATAATGGTTATGTGTATTTGTTATGGCGTGCTGATGACATTGAGAGATGCAAAGGGTATCAAGGATGTTGATGCTATCAAAGGATGTTTCAAGATTGAAGCTGCTTTCCTTTAACAGTTGAAAACAATTTCTTTTGCCATACCTTTTATGCTTTTATATAGCTAAGCAAAAATAAGGAGAATTGACTCATGTTTTTATTGTTACCATTTTTAAGTGCTCTTGTAGCTTTCTGATTTTTTTTTTCTTTTGTCTGTGTGACAGCACAGTATGAAATTGGCTTCCTGGATTTCAAAGTTCTTAATACAGTCTTTAGCTACATTTTTGTTATTACATTCTCCAAGTGATGTTAAACTATGACAGAAACTTACTTCACTTTTATGTGTAACAGAAATGCAATATAATTTGTTGCGTAGATTTCCAGAACATTGCTTAATGATTTATTCTGAGAGACTGAGTTTCTAAAAAATAGACAGATACCATTTATTCAAAATAAATAGATACCATTATATTCCCCTGTTATTCCAGAGTCTTGTGCCCATAGTTGTTAGCTGAAGAGAAGTGGCAGAAACTGGGCAGGGCAGAGGGAAGAGCAAGCACACTGAGGATATGGCTAAGTTGCTGTACATTTCAGCCCTGAGGTGTGCAGTTTTGGGGTGCAGGTTTTCTGTGGTGTTTTCCAGCCAAGAAAAAGCCACTGGATGGTGCTGTGGAGACAATTTCCAGTCATGGCATAGACCTGCAAGGTGCACAGCCTCGTAGGCTTCTGTGCGAGGCATGAGAGAGGCTCACACAATGAATTAAGCTTACCCTTCCCTTTCTTTCATTTCTTTTCTCACACGCTTTAAAGAATTCCACGGTAAATTCTAAGTCAACGAATAACAGTCAGCTGCAATCTTATACAAAGCATGCATCCTATTCTTGTATGTGTGTGTATGATCTTTTTATTGAAGGAGACAGGTCAAGATTTTGTCGTTTCAGTATCTTTTTCTGGAACTGCACTCACAATAATATAGCCATAAAGCTGTTTGATTTATTTGGTGGAAGTTTAGTAGAGCATGTAATCTCTCTGGGCATTTTGTGCTTGTATGTATTTGTGCAGAGAGCTTTAGCCTCTTATCACTTGATGACTGACTCCATGGGAGAGGGGGGGAACAGCTTTGCTCTGTCTGTGCCCTGCCTCTGGTCACTGCTGCCCTTGCTGTGGGCAGAGTGATTGATCTACACAAGAAGAATTCCCTTTCCATCAGTGCTCTGGTGGGACCACTATGGGGGATCAAGAAAGTAGAGATCTATTCCAGTCAGACTCCAAAGCCTCAGGATAATTCAGCACTTGGTGCTCAGATCCTGCTTTCACCAGTGCCTTCTGTGCAGGTTCTAAGAACTCCAGCGAGATCCACCTCAGCAGGTGTTAAACACTACAGTGCAAGTGCCTGTATGAGATACTTTCTTACATATTGCCTCACTGCAGCATGTAGACAAAATGCCTAGGCAAAGTCTGTTCACTAGTGGGATTCATCTCACCGTAGGAATGCCATTTTCTCCTCAGTCACTACCAAGACTGAACACAGCACTTTACCTTCTGTAAATGTCTGCAGAGAATCTCATCCTCATAGCCCACAGAGACACAACTGGCCATGGACTTCAGGGAAAGGACATGTAAGCAATATTGCAATTTGGAAGGAGGAATTTACAAACATTATGTCCATGAGTGTATGAAACAGAGTTATATCATCTCAGCTGCATCCTTGAATTCAAGTTGGCTTGATAAACTGATTTCTTTCATTTTCTAAGTGTCACAATCACTATTGCTCTGATATCAGAGGGAGAACTGAGAAAAATATTGAAATAGTGATTTCATTTCTTTGAAATTAATTGTTTGTTCCAGACAAGCTCCTTGATGTTCTCTGCCATAACTCCAGTTCCTTCCAGATCACTCGAGTATTTAGATTTTGCAAATACTCTGTTGCATTCTATTAAATTCACCAAATCTCTGAAAATGTATGACTATGAATACAATAAGTAGAATGATCATGTAGATAAACACACAGCAGGATAATACATTTTTAATATCAGAAGAGAGATGAGGATATATTTCTAATAGTCATTCAATTTTACTCATGATGTTTCTCTAGAGGACAGAATATTTGGAACAGCTGGTCAGATAACATAAGGTAGAGCTTAAAGGTTATTAGCAATGCTACTGAAGTTATACATGGTTTTGGTGTAAAAGAATGGTAATAAATAAGTGCATTTAGTGATATTAGGATATTTAGTGCAATAGAATAGTGTGTGTTTGTGTAAATAAGCACAAAACTCTTGGCAATAACGACTTATAAAATCTAACAATGATTTTACCCAGTAGGACTCAATGGAAAAGAACTTACAGACATGGGAAAATATGAATATGAAAATCTGAAAGCTTTATAAATAATTGCCTTCTGGAATTTGGTCGACAATGTATTCATTTTAAAATACAATCTAATGCTGGCATTTTCACTGAGATTATACACTTTTCACCACTGCTACCCAATGACTTTGCCTAAAAACAAAATGCAGTATTTAGTGACTTGCTAGAAATCTTTTTTCCCCCACCCTCTTAGATAATTTTGTGGGTGGAAATACTTCTCTGTGTAATTGTATTATTTGTGCAAGTGACTGTCAAGATTTTCCAGAATTTTTAGGTTTATTATACATGTTAAAATTTATGAATAGGTTTTCAAAACTAATGAGATTGCTTGAAAAAAATCATATTTTCTAATCACTGAGATCCTGTGACTGTTAGATCATTTTCTTCCATGTAATAATTCTATGTCTATAGAGACCTTTCTCTCTGCTAAAATATTTGTATTTGTCATAATTTAATTTTAATGTCAAATTGCTTTATAATTTAAGGACCATTTCATCTGTCACTCATATGCTTTCTTATTTCACACATGAATAAAGTACATTTCTCATGCTTTGTCTCCTAAACAATGGTTGCCAAACCAATCAATATCAACAATCTAAAATGTTAAATTTGAAAGTAATTTTTTAAAAGTAATTATAATGATGATTTAACATCTTGTTTCTATCTGGAAAAAAATGGGGAGGTCTGATGGCTCATGAAATTAATATATTTAATTTAGAGGAAGTAAATCTTTAAAAAGTAGCCTGCTGCATGATTAGTCTTAATAAATTACTGTGAAAGAAATAACTTGCGTAGAGTAAAAGGAAAACACAACACCATTATCTTTAAATAAACAGATGTAGTAAAGAATATATGGTTAGATTATTTTTGGCTTTCGGAGAAATCCTACAGAAGGGGAATGGTGTAGCAATTCTCTTCATGGAGCACAGCCGTACATCTCCCACTTATACTTCCCACTTCCTCTGCCCCATGAGAAGACGGCGCTGGTGCCAGGTAGCACTGATTTTGATCTGTGATATTAGACAGGAAACAAGACCACACTGATGGTGAGAAAGTGTCTGTAATTATTTTCCTGCTGTGGCAGACATCACTGGCTTCATTACTGTTTTTCAGCCACGAGCAAGGGCTGCTGGAGCCAGGAGGTGTGAGACAGCCCCGAGCGACACGGACATAAATATTCTTCATTGTTATCTGACCAAGTTGTACACTTCCATTAATAAGGGCCAGTTCAAGTATTGCTTGTATCTTCATAAGGGTGGGGATTTTTGGGTAACAAATGTCTCTTGCATTGATACGCAGGCAGCCCGAGATATTCAAGATAGTCTTTGTCTCCTTTTTATCTCATGTTCAGACAGACCTTATATCAGCTTAATGGCACAGATAGTTGTAGCTCTGCTCCCTTGAAGCATGCTAAACCACTGCCAGTCATCATCCAAGCACCAGGAAGTGACAGTCAAACATCTGAATGCATCTGAAATGTTTTCTGGAACCCTTAGGATTCCTGTATGGCAGCGCACACCCACAGAGGCCGTGCCAGCTCAGCAGGGTAGGCTTCTCCATCCACAACCCCCAGCCTAGCTGGCAGCAGGTTCCTGTCACTTCGGGGACCCTGAGGCCCTCCCACCAACTATAGCAGAGAAAATATCTTCTATGTATAGAATTCATCCAAATTTCCCTCTATTTCTCTCTTCTAATTCTAGAAAAACCCTCATGCACTGTGGGCAGTGTATGCCATACTGTAGTTGTTTTTCCACCAAGAGATGATAGAAAGAAACTCTTTTAGAAGCCAAAAATGTTTTATTAATAACCCTGTTAAGAGTACTAAATCATGTGGCATGCTTGAACTTCCCTGGATTTTTAATTCTGGATTTAAACATTATATGGAAAGCTATTTTTTTAAAGGAATTATTAATTTTTTCTTTGCAGTCATATCCTCTCTCACAATTTTTCTGGCTTGTATTAAAAGTTTAAAAGCTGTTTAGATGAAGAAATTTTTCACCAGAAGCAGAACCAGTAATTCTAAAAGTCAAGCTCTGCCAACCTTCCTAGGTGTGCTGCAAAAATGCTCTTTAATTTTGCTTTGTTTGACATGTTGCTTTGAAGCATTTTTTCAGTTATATTTTCAGAAATGTTGATCAAAGCTACTGACGCTCAAATGAAGGTTTGGAGGAAGTTAGCTTAATACTGAATTGCCTCCCATAGGATGTTAACCCTATATTGTGCAAGGATTTTAAAAATTTTTTATTTCTTGGCAAAAAATGGTCTCAGTCGCCATCTGCTGCACCTTGCCAGATTCATATGAGAAATAAATCTTCTGTGATAACAGGACATGATTGGCAATTTTCTGTCTATTGCCTGTAAAATCATGTGGCTAATAAAATAGAAATCCATCTCAGAAAATGACAGAAGCTGAAGAAAAAATAGATAGTCTTCCTTCCTGTGATTAATGACTCAACATAATAATGAGACAGTGTTTCAATTGTAGCATTTTCTCTAATGTCTTGGTGTCTCATATGAAATATTCCAGTTAAAAGCAGTAAATGAATATGCTTTTTTTTCCCCTACTTTTTTTTTCTCATTAATCTTCATTAGGGAACCTCCAACCCATTATTTAGAAAGACCCAGACACTAAAAAATGTGTTTCCCAGACTAGCACCCAATCTGCTTGAACACATGGGTGACATTAAGCTATTTATAACTGTCTTGCTCACAAATAGCCTTGTTTTTACAATGCAGTTTGGTAAGGTTTCACCTTATGTCAATAAGGATACACAGAGTGCATCTGCATTTTAAAATGGAGGACACAATCACAGAATCTGTGTGTATACTGGAAAACCTAAACTACGGTAACTGGGTTTTTACTTGTTTGGGGTTTGGTTTAGTTCTAAGGTTTTGGATATTTTTTTTCCTTATTTGTCATCCTCCCCCTCCGTCTTCCATACAAAGCATCCAAAACATTCAGAGGGTTATGCCACAGCACTATTTTTTTATGGCAAGAAACAGAGGTGTAAGATGAATACCCAGAGGTGTGACATGAAGTCGTGGGTGGGTGTTTGCAGACCAGTCCCCCAGACCTTCCTGGGACAGTGTCATTGAGGGGGCAAGGGAGCCAGCACAGGTGTCACCACACCTGCCCTGCCGTGCTGAGTTCTGTTGTGGGAGGAACATGCAGAAAAGAAACTCCAACATGAAATAACTTCAATGCTATACGTAAAATATGTGGAGAAAGACCCAGAAGTGCAATAAAGGGCTAAAATTTTTGGCTGTGCAAAAATAGCCAGAGCTTCACAGCTGCTATGTAAAAGCTGCTATGTCTCTTCCTCTTATTGTTTTTAAAGCCATATAGCCATCGTGCAATTTATACTAAATTAAGAAAGTAACGAAATGAGCTTGAACACTAGACATCAAGTGTTCACACATTTTAGGGCTTTTTTTCCAGACCCCTCTAGTTAGATATGAAACAAACAACACCAAGTGCCAGGAGTGTTTACTGACCCTCTCACTTGCACATTTAATTTTGTATTCTTTGCAGGGAAGTGCCTATTGTAAGAAATCTATATATGTGTTGATCTATTACATCAATATGAGATGAATAAATGAATTTTCTTGGTGTGAATGAGCATAGTTTGGCTATAATAATGATGTTTATGTGCTCTACAGTGTATATTTACTGATATTAATTTTCTTACAATCATTTGCTCTTGTTCTTTTTTGGACTTGATTATTGCTAAAATTTCTTGATTCAGAGTATACTTTAGTTGTCTATTGTGCTCATTTATTGAAATTCAGAACAACTATATTGGTTGTTTATTACTTAATAATTTTTTTTTTTTTTTTCCGAATGGATAATTCTACTAGTCCCTTGACAAATATGCTCAAAAATAAAGTCATGGAAATACCTCATTTTCTTGAAGCTAGATGTTATTATATTTTAGAGAGCCAACAGTAAATGTCAGTTATTTCATGTTGGAGTCAACAATATCCACTGCAAGATATTTGTATAGATCTATTTTTGCATAAGTAATCTTTATCCGCATGGAAGTAATTACAAACATTTTAAAGCACATTTTGGTCTATGATTAACTGTTCTTTTATATCCTACCTTGTGTAGCTTAATGTTTGAATTTTATACATTTAAAATATTTGATTTATTTTTTAACTATTTTAAGATTAAAGTAATTCAGATCAGACTTTATGTATCATGTACACAGAATTGTGTTAAATTATTAATTATTTATAAAGTTACCTACAATATTCATTATAGCTTTGTAAGAAAGGCCTATGACCACCGCAGAAGCCCTATGCACTCCTGCAGACCCTCTGGTCTCATTGTCTGTGAATTTGGGGAGTAGTGCCAGTTTAAAGATACCAATGAAAGACAGGAAGATAAATTAAACTGGGGAAGCTGTGCAGCAGTCAGCATGTCAGCAGCTGGGTGAAATTAGAGCCTTACTGAGGACAGTGAGAAGGTTGATGCAATATCTCCTTACTACAAATACCATTATTTGCTCTACGCAGAGGAAAGTGAGGCCTTTCACTCAAATGTGGTAGAGAGCATAATCCAGTTGCTCTTAATAATTTATTTAGCTCAGCACAATCAAAGAACAAACATTATGACAGAAACTTGGAAAGAATAAGTGATCATCATCTAGCCCCAGGCAAATTGTATAGAACACAACAGGGCTGTCTGGCAGACAATATCAGCCCCAAGGCTGTTTCAGGGAAACAGTGAAAACTACAGTAAATAATATATTGAAAAAGAGAAAAAGAAAAGAAGACACCAGTGATACCATACAAAACCAAGAATGGATAAAAGCTTTAGTGTTTCTGGTCAATGTTTTATTGAACAGAACTACATACCATAATAAGGAAGATTTTAAAGGTATTTCTTAAGTGATGAAGATTTCTAATGAAATAGAAGTAAGTTTTCTCTCAGATGGACTGACAGGCATCTTACTCAAGGATGAAACGGGACTCTAAATGAGGAAGACTCTAAATGTTATAGCTGAGATGCTCTCAGGAATAATATTTATTTTGTTTTCTAGTCAATTTTTTGATGTGAAATAATCTGTAGTTTTGTTGAATTGCAGAGTTGAGTTTTATTTCCTCCTAACACTGAGCTTTTCAAAAATTTCTAGAGATGAAAATTTGGAGCACTGATAGCAGTAATAAGAGAGGCCTTGCCTCCATTTCTGAAAGACTGTTAACTACAGGGGCTGAGGTAAGATCTGGGTGGTGTTTTTTAAGAAACAGAAAGGAATCCTCTTGTTCAAAGCTTTTTACATACAAATGGTCATCACCCATAAACTTAAGCCTGCATGCAGTTGTGAGACAGCATCTCGATACATATTTAGAATGAAATTTTTGAAGGCAATCAACCAAACTTGAAGGGGACATCACAGAGAACATGGTTTCTCTCTAGGTAACTTATGCCCCCAGTTTAGTGTTCTCCCCAATCCCTTATGCAATACCAGACACATGGGAATGGCCTGCCCATCGTGGCACTGGCCTGCCCTTTGTGGATCAGGTTGTTTCCTAATGAATGTATTTTTGCCATTGACCCAAGCATGAGTTACACCAGCACGTTAACTCTGTTTCTAGTCTGCTGACTGGTGAAGCACAGTCCTTTTCATTCTGGTACAGGCAGGGTGCTGCAATGAAATACAGCCCTGAAGACTGCTGGTGAAGATCATATCCAAATAATCTCCATGGCCATTTTACTAAAGATTTCTGGAAATGCATTTTATCTTTCAAAATATTGAGGCTACATGTTTTGCTATTGCCATGGGCAAGGATCTCTGCAGAAACTAATTTCTGGTTCAGTACCTCTTTGATGGAAAAAAATGAAAGATCTTATTAACACATCTATGACTGTAGCTGGTTTTTTGGCCTTCTGCCCCTTTAGTCTAAAAGAAACATGGAAATAATGAATTAAGGACAATACATTCATTTATTAAGCATGATTTCCATCCTTCCTTTTGAAAGCATTTGCTTATCACCTCTCTGTTTATTTAAAGTAGACATTACTGAACAGTTTTTTTTAAGAATTACTTTTATTTTATATTTGGTGAAAAATTCCAGAACTAAATATAAAAATGTTAGTTGAAGAATAAGAAATCCTTCATTTACAAGGGGAGGGGGAAAAAGCAAAACAAAGTAACACAATATTTTATCTTTCATAAAAAATTTACTGCTTTCACATATTAATGAAATTCATACTTCTGGACAAGAATTTACTGAGAAAAAAAGTTTCTTACCAATAAAATAGAAACATATGCATTAAAAACAGGAGCTAAACATTCATTAAACAGAGCATAACAGTAACTTGCAACTGAGTAAAGTGAGAAGAATCTCACACTCAACTGAATCTCAAAGATATTTGCAGTATGCAGAATGCAATTATCCGACACAATTTCCCACCGAGAATCAGGTCTATCATCCCACTGCTATGAACAGTTCCACTGATGGGAGTTTTTACAACAGTGCATCCTACATCTGGTTGTTTTTCAAACAATGCTGCTTTCTCCCCATAAACCAGCAGGAATCGATCTTCACATTTGCGTGATGTGAGGGTCCTTTTCCCATCTCTGATACTCCAAAGTATTCTATGAGCTGTGGAGGGGCCTGTTGCAAGATGAAATAAATTGCGCAGCTGTGGTAGAAAAACCGAAATCTCTTCTTGTGAAGGTAATTATGGGTCATCCAAAAAAAAATTGCAACGTTCGGGGATTCACTGATGGTGCTCCTCATCCAAGAGAATGGTGAAGGCAAAGGCTGCTTTATTCACCCCACCTGAAAGTTTTCCTAAATTGCAGCAGTGTTACACATTTCCCAAAGATAAAGAGAATTCATGTGGTGGTTAGAAATTAGGGTATTCAAATTTTCACAAAATGGGTTCTTTGCTAGTGACAAAAGACACAGAAGCCAATGAATTATAATTTACTCGCAACAAAAATCACCTTCAAATTTGCTCATCTGAGTTTCTGAAGGAAGAGTAGGACCATATCCAAGGGAAAAAAGACAGATCACACATGCAGCATCAAAATACTGGAATAACTGGAATTCCACCCTCCTCTTTCCAGCACTAATGATATCAATGGAAAATACATGTGAACTGGTGGAAATTGGTTCCCATCCAAGGTCTTGAAAACTTCAGTAGTCATTAACAGAGTTGTGTGACAATCATCAAGTGGCTTCCCAAACTTCATGTAAGATTTTTCTTTTGCTCCTCAGACTCACTCTGGGATTTTTTGCTTCATAAAACTCTTCACACTCAAAGGAAAGCATAGGGTAATATTTTATGTTCCCATATAAAACTAAAGAGCTTTGTAAGGTTTCCAGTGGAAACCACAATGCCTCCCCAGCATATCCTCCCCTGGTAGCAGCAGGTGTCATGTTTTGTGGATTACTTAAATCGCATTGGAAGGTTATAGTTAGGAGCCAGCATGAGCACAGGGAAAAGGAACAAAAGAGTTTCAATAACTTATCAAAACTGCTGTTTCAACTTACACACTGAAAAGAAAAAAAACCTCCCAAAGTCTCTTAGTAACTACTGGCAAGTCAATGCACTTTGAGATCAACAAAGCACACCTTGTTATATCTTACTGACAGAGAAGTTCTTACTATGCTGGTAATTTTTATTATGACTTCATCTTACTGACTGTGGTGGATAACATTAAATATTCTATTCCTAAATTTACAGTCAAATGACAGGAGCACATATTTGAATTGGTGATAAAAGTATATCACAATATCACAGATAGTGACTTAGAAATCTAATTCTTTGCTAAGAGTCATTATTAAAAAACACAAAAACAAAACAATCACTCAGAACTTCTCTGTCATTTGGTCTTGATTTTCTCTGGTCTGTGAAAGGCTGAAGTGTCAGATTCTTCCCTGCTCCTGTGTTCCCCTCTGCTATTGACAAAACATCAGGGGAGGAAAAGATTACTGAAAGAACAAATCCTAAATCATTGCAATTGTTATTTTATTTCTTCTTATGAAATTAGGTGTGGTCCTCATTTCATTCTGAGTACTGCGAATAAAAAATACAAAAGTTCCTCAGATCTCCAAGATGAATGTTTACCTACTAGGAGACAGGCAGAATAAATAATCATAATACTGGGAAGTGTATATATTTTGCATTTAATTAGTATCAAACTCAAAGTCAAAATTATGTTCTTTTTCCTGCCCATTATCAGGAACAACACCAGTTATCTAGCTGATTACATTAGCATGAATCAACGTAAGTAATTTGACATTTAGGTCATTGTTTCATAGCTGGGAAAAACAGTTTGAAGCTTAATATATATATATAGCAATAAAAATGGAGGATTAGGGAGATCTGCAAGAGGTACTGCAATTCATCTTAGATTGTAAGAGAGAATTAAGTATATACTACAATGATGTCCTTCAAAATATTTGTTTAATTAGTTCTTGAAAACCCAGTTTTATTTGAATTTTCTGACCGTGTGATGCAGTTTGCTTAAGTGGTTTAGCTAGCCTCAAATCAGAAAGATTTTTACTAATATTAGCAATATTTCTTCTAAATCAGATTTTCTGCAAAGTAAGTTGGTACAGCTCATCCTGACCATAAGGAACACAACAGATGGAATAACCTATCATCATTTTCCCTTCAAAGTCATATACATGTCTTCTGGTTGTTTTTCCAAGTCGCACAAAATCACAACCCATCCATGTTTTGTTCAGGTACCTTGCTTTCTTACCTGTTATACTTTTCTCTTCCTGTCTCTTGTTTGTCTTCCTTATCAAGAGAACTATGCCTTTCCTAATGAATTTTTGATCACCTTTTAATTTTATATGATTCTTTGTATATTTCATTATGTACTTCATTTTTCCTTGATTTTCTCACAACAGGTTTTTCTGTGCAGCCTTAGGACTCTTTCAATAGACTGATACCAAACTTGACAAAACTGATAATACATCAACAAAGGGTGGGGATGCTGCTGGTGCGTGACCCTGAAGAGATTTAGTCAAACCACCCTGGGATTCACTGGGCTGTTCAGTGGGGTCCCCATAACAGGACACTGGTTGGGTGTAAGGGTCTTGGCTTCCGTGAGGGCACCAACAGATTGATCAAATATCAAATACAAAGAGTTCAAGGAACACCCCCCCTTTCACATGACACTTCCCTTCAAAATCTGCATGCTCACCTGACCCGTGTTTTCCTTTGGAACACCATCTCAGGAGCTCTCACCATTTTCTTGAACTTTTGGAAAATTGCTGTTCTGGGGTTTCTTCCTCCTTGTTTACAATCACAAACAGTTCTTTTGGAACTTCTTTCATGTGAATTGTTTTCCGTCTTCATATTCTTAATCACTTCATCAGAATCAGATCTAAACCAGCAAAAGCCTGATCTGTTTTTCCAGCTTCTGTATGAAGTGTCTTCGAGAAGGTTTTGGCTCCTTCTGTTGCAAGTGTTGACGGTCATGAGTATTTTAGCCCCCTCATGTTCAGATACAATCAACTACCATCCTATCCTGAAATAAAAATAGTGTATTTGCAAAGGTGTTGACTACAAGAGTTTTATTAATACAAGCTTTTTTTTCCCCTATTACTTTTGTGCTAAGAAAATCTACAATACCGCACTTTCTGTAGAGTCTGATACAAAGACCACAGAGATTAACAGACTTTTTTACTGACACAAACATTCTTGAAGTAGATCCAGGACCACACTACAGACAAGCTTTTGCACTATTCTGTAAAAATGCTTATGCTCCACTAGCTAATAGAAAAATCAGTGTTCTAACCGACAGAGGAATAAGCCACAGTGGTAAGAGCTGCAGTTAGAAAAGCAGGAGAATAATACCTTTTGTGAACTCATCACTCAAATAAGTGTGAATTCCATCATATTGGCCTATAAGTAGCAATCTAATATTTTCAAATTAATGACAACACAGTGTGAAAATGTCTTCCTAATTGTTTCCTTGAATCAATAAAAAATGATAAATAAAACAATGAAAATCATACCGTTCGAGTCTAAAAATACCTTCCTTAAATTAAATTGATTCAAAGTTCATTTTATAATGTGGTGTGGGGGTTTGGGGTGGGTTTTGGGGGTTTTTTTTGTTTGTTTTTTTGTTTGTTTGGTTGGTTGGTTTTTTGTTTTGTTTTGTTTTGGTGTTTTTATTTTTGTTTGTGTTTTTGTTTGTTTATCTGTTTGTTTGTTTGTGAAGTAGAAAGCATTGACATGGAACATCTCTTGCAGTTATTTTGAAATAAGTATTGGGGTTTTTTTAAATTCCAATTACTTGAAAGTTATGACCATAAAAACCTGCAAAGTCCTATCTCTCTTAGAATAGTGGAGAAGCTAAAGAAGGGATTTCATGCCCTGTAGGATTTGTGGAAGCACAGCTGAGGATGTAGAATGTATTGGAAATAAGTTGCCATGGAAAGGGGATGCAGGTAAGTGTGAAAAAGAATGGTTTATGCTTGTTCTTCCTCTGCAAAAATACTCTGTAGGGTTCAGCAGATTTCAAAGCAATTCTGCCCTGTTTTCTCCTTGAATTCTACATCTACATTTTATAGTTGAAAAACAAACCTGAGCAACCAAACCCTACATCTTCCTAGTGGAAACTGAGTTTTGATTAAGTGTATTTTTCTTAAAACCAGACACGCTTCCATGAAAAGTTTTAATTAAAAACTGGAGTGTGACACATAGGAATCTCATGTAAACTCACTGAAAACATATATTTCCATTTAGAAATGCTTCTGTCCTAGAAGTTATAGTGTGATTTCCTGCTATCACTACTTTCTTCTCCTGGTTGCATTCCCCAGTCAGGCTCAGTCTTCAATGATTCACTAAAGATGGAAGTCCCAGGAGCAGGAGGCAATAGTGCATTACAGAAAAATTTATTCTAGCCAGGGAATCTGTCATATGGAGGATGGCAATAACAGAAAGCATTTGAACTGCTTTTACTATCAGTCTGGGGTAAAAGCTGTCACAGTCTTTCTGTATGAAAAAGTCTGTTTTCAAATTTTTAAGTATTTTCATCACTTGATTTTCCAACTAAATGTAAACAGTTGTTATGAGGGGGAAAAACAGCTGTCATCAATATCTGCTGAAACAAAATACATTTGGATGTTTTATCCATACAAGAATGAGTGAATCCCAAATATATAGCAGCTATAGTAAGCCAGCTCTAATTATACTTTTTAGAAGGCATGAGAGTATATTTTGATAGCATGTCATTGTCATCTAAGTTGAAATCCAGGCATTATAAAGTAGAATGTCGAAGCAGATATTTTTGTAGGTAGCTGAGAGGTGATTTTTCCATTTGAATTAGTTCTTCACATTGATAGCCATGAGATTTAGAAGTCAGGAGGAGAAGTATAATATTTAACTTTCCAAACTGTGCAACAGCTCCCATAAACCAAAATTACAGCCAAAGAGCCAATGCTGAGAGCTTTTTAATGACCCTATGAAGCCAGTAGGTTTGCCTATTTATAATAACATTGTGAAATATGAACCTAAAATATGTCTGATTAAATTGGGTTGGAAACACGGTAAAAGTTCATTAGAGGGGATCTGTGAATATACACTAACTGAGGAGCTTTGTCTAAGCTTGACTTTAG
Organism: Promerops cafer; assembly: GCA_013398275.1. NCBI lineage: Eukaryota > Metazoa > Chordata > Aves > Passeriformes > Nectariniidae > Promerops > Promerops cafer. The sequence goes on along the minus strand of VZSE01001569.1, from coordinate 308,125 downwards.
AAACCTTATAAGAAACAGGCCATAGGAAAATTATTGGTGGAAAACGATTGGTGGAAAAAGATAGCCAAGATAAAAAGTCCCTCTTGGACTTAGAATGTGAAATAGGAGTGTCATGGTCTGGCTTTCCCTGCTTTGATGGGTAACACTCTTTAAGTTTCTAGTACATTAAGTATCACTTCAGCACTTCAGTTATAAACCAAATATCTGTTTTATTTGTCAACCTCCACAAAACAGAGTAATAATGATGAAGAACAGCTCCCAACAAAGAGCGAGCCTTATAATTTAAAATTGGTGGCACAGGATCATTAACTACATGTCTGCAAAGTATAAGGAGCAAGGAAGCAGAAGAAGGACTGATATGTCTATGTCTGCTTTGCTTTTTTAGGTCTGCAAATTGTGTCATTTGCATGTTGTCAAGACCATTGTTAGAATAGCAGTAAAACAAATAATGTGTTTTATTTCCAATACTGCTTAGACAGATGCCATCCAGAAACTTCCCTGTCAGAGACAACTCCAGGGGTGTTTGAAACTGCTGTCAGGAGACTATAATAAAATGAAAAGCTCTGTTGATAATTTCCCTCCAGTCTGACAGTACTGCCCTGCTGCCCTTGGAGTGGATTCACATTGTTACCTTTCTTGATTCCTTGTTAAATTGTGCGTTTGAGATTTTAAACATCTTCATGTACTTCTTAGTAGCAGCAGTGACACTCGTCGTAGTATTGTGATTCCTGGAGGTCAAAACTAGATTCTCTGCTGATGTCTAAGGAATTGATTACCTCTGTCTCGAAGACTAACTCAGAGATTTTATTCACAGTGAAGCAAAGCACACAATTATGTTTCATTTTGTCATAATAATGTCCGCCTCAATACAACTAGCACTCAAAACAATAGCAAGAACGATGTTCACTATTGATTTCAGCATACACTAGCAGTGTAGGCATGTATCCAGGATTCTTGCTATACTTCTAGAGATTTCACTGATGTCTGTGCCATCATGCCTGTTTTAAAGTTGACTGGAGTACGGCTTCCTGAACACAGGTAGATAAATCAAATTCATATGGACAATACAATAATGAATAAACATTAACTCATCAGCATGATGAAAGCGATTATAGAAAACCTGTTAAATAGATTTTCTCATTTTGGCAGACATATTGGCAGAGAGTATTTCGGGGAGGGATCTAGGAATGATAATAAAGCAGTGTGATTGCATGCAGCTGGATTTGATATTCAGACTGTCTTTTTTTGGACTGTGACACTCTGTAGGAGCCCAGTGTACAACAATATGTAACAAAAAAAACAAAACTGCAGAAAAGCTTAAATAATTGAGTATAGAAAAATAATTTCTTTAACAGTGACTTTTCAAGTTATATCTAAAGCAAAATATATTTTTTTGACTGTTATTGACACGAGGAGTCAGTCCTCTCAGTTAGACATTCATTCTTGCAAGGAGAAAAACAGGAAAACAAATACAATGCTTTAAAATCTTATTCTGGGTATACAATAGATGTAAATGTACATTTCATCAGCAGAAGACAAATGTAATGATTCATTATCCCTTGCTGTTTCTTAGAAGTACAAATAAAAGTCTGATCTCACCAGCTATGCCTCTGAATCAAACATATTGCTATAGCCTCTTGATTTTTCTTTCTCTGCATTCAGTTTCTTCTGAAGCAGATTTATGCTCTTTATTTCTACAATTTACTCAGGCTGTGTAGAAAGAAATTCCTTCTCAAAATGCTTACAAATTTAGACTGACCTTCAGCAATAATCTATTGAAAGAATTACTCTTTCCATATCATAATACTGTGTTCTCCTAATATTGTTGCTTATCTGTGTTTTCCCCTTGAAACTGTCGAGCAGCCTATTGGAGATTTATCACATCTCCCATATGCAGTAAAAAATAAATTTGGAGCATGAAGTTGAGCCTCTCTTTTATTTGTAGCAGGTGTTGGCTCACTAGCACTTTTAAATTTAGTCCATCCTCACTATGAGAACAAAATGTTTCAAATTGGCCTGGTTCTGATTTTAAAAGCACTGTTTAAATCTGAGTTGGGAGATAAAACCCCTTGGGTTTTACAACTTTAAAATTAAAGGAATGGCCTTAAAAGGTTTCAGGAAGATATCTTCTAAGGCAATACTCATATATCAATGGCCCCGTGCTAGGCAAATTATTGAACACAGACGGTTGTAATTCTCAGCCCATTAAAACTATCAAGACTTCAAAAACATTCCCATTTCTCATTAAAAAAAAANAAAAAAAAAAAAGAAAAAAAAGATTTTTATCTCCAACTTTTCCACAAAGAAGTAGATACGAACTGAGTCCTAAGTGGTCAAACCTCTGTGGTTGTGGAATTCTGCATCCCACACAATTGTCTTTACCATTAGATTAGTTGTTTTCCTTCCTGCCTTTCTTCTGTCTCTTCCTCCCCTACAGCTTTAAACTGTCATGCCAAACCTGACGGATACAGTTTTTGTTCAATCACTGTTTTATGACCAGAAATCTTAGAACAGAAAACACTGAGATTCCTGAGTGTATGTACATCATAAAGCAAGCAGGGCCAGAGTGTGGGTTTGCACGTTGTCTGTAGGTCACCTTACTGGGGCAGGAGTCAGCCTGCTCCCTGCTTTGACAGCATCCTGTATCAGCTGGCACTGTCTCAGTCTCAACTAATTTTTCCTGGCAACCCTGGACAACAAAGATTTAGTCAGGGCAGTCTCCTGCTGTCAGGGTTCACATAGCACCTAGCCAATCATTAAAGCTGCAAGTCCTAGCAAAGCAGGTTGGAGGGAAATGTCGTAAGGAAACGTCATGTAAAAGCAGGACAGCTGCTCCACATGGATGCGCTTGAACATCAACAGAGATTAAGTTAGGTCACGCAGCCTGCCATCATTTTTTCACAACATACAGGGTCATCTTTTTCAGTGTCAGTCCAGTTAAAAATGCAACCAAACATGTCCCATTAAGTTCAGTTTCCTGGTTGCCTACCTATCTGTCAGCAGTTGGGGAAGGAAGGGCAAGGAAGATTTAGTGATACATTTACCCAGCACACATATATTGGTGCCCACCTGTTTCAAGGAGAAGACTTTGAGAGAAATTCCTCTCAGAGGAGGGGGCTGAGAGCATAGTAGTAAAGTGATGTCGCATTTCATCTTCTGGCTGGTAAACTTCCAAAGAAAGTTGACTTAATGAAGAAAATCTGTTGAAAGAAGCACTTGGAGGATGAAATGGGTGCAGTACCAGGCACAACCACCACTAACAGTTAACAGGAATGGGTCGAATTTAGGCCTTCCTCTCTCTGCCTCAGGACATCCCCACTTCTTATTTCTGCCACCATCTGGTAAAGAAGGGCAGCCACTCTCCTACAAATGAGGAGAAATGTTTTACTTAGATCTCAGAAGGGCAAAAGCTCAACAGCTGTTGTGTAGGCTGGAATGGTGCTTGTAAGAGACAAGCTGTGATGTGGGCAAAACAGTTCTTGTCTTCATTCTTTAGACTTTTTTTTCAGAGCTTTAAAGAAATTTATAGCTTTGTTTCGATCTATTCTCCAAATAGTGTGCCGTGTTGTCACAGTGCAATATACTATTACTATAATGCTTTTCTATACTATGAGCTATGGTATATAGCATGATAGCTCTGAATTCTGTGTATTCAGTAGTCTTAATTCTGAATTTCACTGATTCATATGCTTTCCTATCTGTGGGAAGTTGATGTCATCTAGATCCAATGCTGAATTTCTCTTGAAAGCTGGTTTTATGTTGGAACATTAAGTTCTGCCACAAGGAAATTGAGTATCTCCTGCTAGTCACATAGATTGCTCTTTGTACTTACTGACTGATGGATATGGCAACATACCCTGGAATTGTGGTCGGTGACTACAGTAAATAATGGGATGGAGAGCCTCAGAGACTGAGATCTGAGATGTTATCAGAGCATGCACATTGAAACTAGGAAAGGCTCTCACTTCTATTACACAGCCATGATTTAAAAACCCCCAGTATTTGCAATCTCTTGCATAGCTTAACATAGCTTCTAGCTGGATTTATCTGTGTTTCCATTTGCACTTAATTTACTTTTCAGATAGCCATAATACTCTTTCTTTAAATGTTAATACAAGGCATCGAAATGATGAGTAAAAATATGATATAGAGTACAAAATGTCAAAAACAAATATATGAATGGGAAAATGCATTGTTTTCATGTTAAGGAGCAATACAGACAAATATAAAATTAGATAATAATGCTCTGCAAAATGTAAACTAATTTTTTCAGCCAGGCTGAAGGGTTCAGTCTTGGAAGAGTCCCTTTTAATGAATAGATTACCATTAGGAAGGTTAGCAGAATGGAGCCCTTAATCAAATTAAACAACACTAGACATAAAAATGTTTAAAAAACCTTCTGAACACATATGCTTTCTTCTCCTTTATAGACATTTGAAGGAAGTCAGTATTTTAACTCTATAATTACAGCATGTAACTATTTTCCAGTTTTTAACCCTAAAACTCATTTCCATGCATCCATAACATCATGCAATCTGATTTCAGAGGTTGGCCTATTTTTTTTACCACAGTTATATTTAAGTTTAGTTAAAACATGATGACTTCTTACATTTTACAATATAGTAACTTTAGAAGTACTTTTCATCTCAAAATGAGTCTTGTCAATAAATTTTCAGTGCTGATTTTAATGGCAAACTCCTATGTTGTGGAATAAAAATGATCCATGCTTCTAAAAGGAATATAAATATTTCCTTTTCACTGTGCAAATAAATCAATTGCTCTAAGTTTAATAGTTTTTAAACATGCCAATAATTCAAATCATTCACAGTTAGATCAGATTTATTTTCTCACTTCCTGGCAGAACAGACGAAGAAGCAGAACAGTTATTTATCATTGTGAATAAATTTACCATCAGAAGATTATTTATCAGATTTTTTGATCTTCAATTATACATGAAGGATTAAAAAAGACTGATTCAGAATACAGTTTATTCTTAGTGTAAAATCAAAGATTGTTGTTTAGGCATATGGCAGATTGTCTTCATGTCTGAAAATTAGTAATATGGGAACAATTATTTTCTGGAAAATGGTAATTCATATCAGATTCAGTTATTAATTAACATTTTTTAATTCATTGTAGCACTGAATATTTAAAATTAGAGGTAAAAAATGGTAAATAGTACTATATCTGCTTAGCTCAGCCAATGTATTGACTATTTATTGAGTTGCATAAATGTAGTTTTGATGCATGTATCAGCAACCTTCAGTATTTATATCCACCAAATCTTTCGCAGAAGAGATTTTCTTTTTATTAGAGTAACCAATGCAGTTGGAAAAACAAACAAAATTTTTTGTAACAAAGTCCCATCTTAGACTTTGAAATGAAAAAAAAACCAAAATCATAACAAAACGAAACAAAGGACAACAACAACAAAAAAGAAAAAAAAAACAGGAAACCAAGCCAGAAAATGAACCAAAAAAAAAAAAAACAACCCCATCCCAAACTCCTTAAATCGGTGAAATATTGTCTGTTCTTTAGAACAGATGTACTGCAATCAGAAAACCTTCACATCTGTCACAGCTCTCTACAATGTACAAAGTCTTTGAAGTTAGGCAAGGTGTTCTGTGGGCTTTATTCACAGGGTAATGTTCATAATGTTACATGATTTCCTACCGTATTTATCAAAAGCAAAAACATTTCTATCAATATGATACTGCTCTGCTTCACCTCACAGTGTCCCTTTTCTGTACAGTGTTAATCCTGAAAAAGAAAAGGGGAAAACCAGAGGTTATTCATTTTCACCATAAAAAGCCATCTTTCCTGATGGCTCTACAGCAGCTCAAATGCATTTAATCTTTAATTTTCATCTTCTTCCAAAAAATTCATCTAGATGACAGAATAGATTTGTAGCAAAGCTAATCCATTTTATTTAGGAAAATAAATCATTTTCACACTAAAAAGAAATCCTTTTTCACATTATGGTGAATTTATTTGGCTCCTGGAGAGGTCTAGTGAAGATGAGATATGAGGCAATGAAAGAAAGATGACCACCTCCAATAAAATATGCCAAGTTAGAGACATAATAAGGCCTTGAAATAGTCATGTATGCTAATGCCCATTCATCAGCTTAGCCAAACTGTGAGCCTATGAACAAAACAATGTGGGAACAGTGGTAGACCTGAGAAAGCAGGTCAGCTATTTAAGAAAACAGAATGAACTTCTTTAAAAATTTATTTTAAAGGTACAAAGGTTGAGGTTTATTTTGAGAAATACCAGTTGTAACATTCTCCTCAGTGCAAAAAAAAAGATGGTAATTTCCTTCCAGCAGCAACCTTCTGGCGGACCACCCCTCATGTTTGCTTTCTGAAAGCTTTTCCTCCCCCAGCTCAAGGAATAACATAGGAAACAGAACGAATTATTGCCTTTGCTTATGTGTCCTCACATGTATTCTGACAAAAAAGTTGCCAAAATGCCTCAACTTCCCTCTATTTTTATTGAAGTAAGATCTACTTAAAAACTTAAAGACTTGATATAGTTTTTACCTTTCTGTGAGAAGAGTTGCAATTACTCATAGGAGCTTGTAGAACTTACAAGTATGGATTTGAGTCTGGTGTGAAAATCATATCTTCTGAGACTGGGTTTGTTTTTTTCTCATTGGAAATGTGTCTGTCCTTTACACCTGTAAGATTTAGGTTTAACCAGAGGCAGAAGAGCCAAAAAGGAGGTAAAAAAATTAGCCTTGTAAAGAACATCTTAAAAAAGGACGATAGTGAGGATCATATGATAGCATAGTGAAGATCCCTTGATCACTTCTGCAGCATGAATTTTCAGTGTCATAATGGCATCTAAAGTAATCATCCTGCCTCAATCCAGACTGAAAACACAAAGGCTCAGAGAATCAGAAAATGTAACTCATTTGCAACTGGACCAGTAGTCCTTAATTTCTGGTGATCAATAGAATAAATGCTGCACTCCACTTTTGACATCCACTGCTGTCCTATGCCCCTTGCAGACCCACATTAACATTATGTAGCCTTTTTGTTTCTCCTTTGATAGTGACCAAGGAAAGAAACATTGGTTTTTTTCCTTTGTTTACTACTGTTTGCTGCTTAGGGCAGTATGATCACTTTTACACGAGAAATGCCAGGTTTTTCTGACATTAAAAATCATTATGGCTATAGTAGATGATGACTCTAAGGGGTAGTGGATTATAGCCTGTAAACCTAATTATTTTAATATATTTAACCTCTTTATTTGAGTCTACACATACTCAAGAAAAACTAGCATTTTAAATTATAGCCTTGCTGTTAACTTCAAACCCTGAAAATTTTGAGAGTAACAAAACTCAAATATAGGTTCTGAAACTCTTCTCCATGAAAAGAAATAACACTCCATCCAGGTAGGCATGGAAATCCATGAATGAGCTGAATCCACTGCTCATATCTTGCAGATTTTTAAGCTAAGAGAGATCTTTTGATTTTTAGTGTCACCTGAGACTGTTTCAGCAGAAGGCATAATAGCAGACAGCTTCATACACAGCTCTGTATAACCATATGTTTTGCTTATTATTTCTAGCTCTATCATTTCGCATCAGGTAATATTCAGGAACAAGGTCAAAGTAAAATTTTTAGGGATTCATGTAGTGGCCTGCCCCTGTATGACTATTACAAACAGTGTTTGTTATTCTTACAACCACCATGACTTTTTGTCATAATGATGTCATTTACAGGCATCATTAGCAAAAACTTAGCAAGTACTTATTATTAATAGCTTAATGGCATGAAGCTGGGCCAGCAGAGGTTTGGGTTGGGTATCTGGAAAAGATTCTTCACCCAGAGGGTGTTTGGGCACTGGAATAGGCTCCCCAGGGAAGTGGTCACAGTACCAAGCCTGACTGAATTCAAGGCGCCTTGGACAAGGCTCTCAGGCACAGGGTGTGACTCAGGTGTGGCCCTGGAGTCTCTGGGTTGACAGACAGGGACCTTCACCTATCACGTTCCACCCTGGGCTGCAGACAGCTGCTGGGCAGGGGCTGGGCTGGGTAAGGATCAGACCCATGAGCTGTCTAGACCCGGGAGTTTTGAACTCCCTGGGTAAGAAGGCTCTCAAGACTAAAGTAGGCTGTTGTCACATGGAGCTTCAGTCTGTGTGTGTTGTCCCTGTCTCCATCCACTGACCCCACGAAACATGAGGATATTAACCTAATACTCTTGGGGTGTCCTGTACAGGGCCGGGAGTTGGACTCAATGGTCCTGATGGTTCATTTCCAAGTCAGCATGTTCTGTGATTCTATGATTCTACTTTTGTCACTTTATTGGGATATGGACCCAGAATTACACTATTTTTTTTTTTTTTTTGGGGGGGGGGGGGGGGGGAAGTTGAAA